>MU227713.1:8193277-8236622 GCA_018584345.1 Thuja plicata | reverse complement strand
CTAGAAGAGTCACAAAAGTCTCTGAATTGCAATAACTTTTCTGCAGCCCCAAAAATGCATCTTCTGACCTTTCAAAACTGATCTTTCATCTGTAAAATATCTGATTTCCAGCGTCTGAGAAAATATCCAATCTTTCTGTCTCTGAAAAAATCTGATCTTTTCCTAGAAAATGCATCTCTGTGTATGTTTTAAACTTTGTGAAAATCTCACACTCATGCATATTTTGCCTAGAAATCAGCAGAAGTCAGCCAAGTAGCCCCTTCTCATTCGCTGCGAAAACCAACTTTTCAACTCGACTGTCTTATTTTTGCTCTTTGTGAGTAGGCAATGCTTTCTGTTTAATCCTCCTTTCATGTCTGTCGCATACTCACAGTCCCTTCTACCTTTCTCTTTTCCTCTGTGCGAGTGAGTAATGATACCTCCTCTTTCTTCAGTCGCTCACTCGCGAGCTATTTACCCTTTATCTTCATTGATCGACGAGTGAGCGATGTCTTATGTTCCTTGCTAATCGCACACTCGCGGGATATTTTTCTTTTATCTGAGCTGGTCGGCGAGTGCGTGACATCCTTCCTCCTCTAACTCGTCGCACACTCACGTGCTCCTTTTGATCACCTAAAAATAGCAGTGATTGAGCGACAAGCTGAGCGGTTCCTTTGGTCGCTTGGTCGCAGACCCTCATTACCTTTTTAAAAAATGCCTGTGCAACTATGCGATGCATCCCTTTTCTGGCCCGTCGCATACTCGTGAGCTCCTTTGAATTTTGAGAAATACTTGTGCGATAGAGCGATGAGTCTCTTTTTTACCTCAGTCGTAGGCTCGCAAGCTATTTTCTGTTCCTACCTGAGTCTTAGCGACTGAGCGCCAATGCATTTTTCTCTTCATCTATTCCTTTATCACACAGTCGCTGGCTGTTTAAACTGACCTTTTTGATTTGGGTGACTGAGCGACATCCCTTTTCTTACTGCATATTCTGCTTGGTTGCATACTCGCTCAGCCTTTACTTCAGTTTCCATCTTGTGCGTGAGTGAGCGATGACATCTGTTTTCTACTCGGTCGCCAACTCGCGGGCCTGAAAACCTTACTTCATTATTGACCACGAGTGCGTGACAATACACCTTTTTCTTTCAGTCTCTCACTCGCGAGCTGCTTTCTCTTTATCTTCATTGTCTGGTGACTGTGCGATGACCCTCCTTTTTTTCTTGTCGCACACTCGCGACCCCTCTTTCTTTCATCTGCATTGACTGGCGACTACGCGATGAGTCCCTTTTTAGCTCATCACTGACTCACGATCCCTTATGACTTTTGAGAAACATTTGTGCAACTGAGCGACGAGTCCCTTTTTATCTTGTCGCATACTCGCGCTGCAAAGGACAAACAGGTTAAAACATAAGCGACCGGGCGACCGCTATGACTTGACCTTGTCGCGCACTCGCGGGACTTAAAGCATTGACATAAAAAATTGAGCGGGTGCGCGACTGCTTGATTTTCTACATGACTCGCTCAGTCGCAAAGCAGGGTAAAAGTAGCATGACTTAACAGTGACTGAGCGACGCATATAACTTTAACTGGTCGCTAACTCGCAGACCCTAAACCCAACCTTCCTAAGGCCTCGCGACTGCGCATTACATACTTTAAAGCGCTAAACCCACTCAGTCGCGTATTTTGAAAGACCTAACAAGGGTAGATCACGACTGCGCGATGACCATTCAAAATAGCTCGTCGCGCACTCGCAGACAGATCAGAACTTCTCAAAAATAGATCCCAATTTCGCGATGACTTTCATTACGGTGGCTCGTCATGTAGTTGCGCAACTTAAAGACTTGACATAAAAACTGACGCGACAGAGTGATTAGACTAAGACAAAAATTCAAAAGGGATTTTGACCTTTTTCCGCACGGCAAACACAAAATTTGAATGATAAAGCCCAAGAAAGAATTGCCAAGACCTAGGGTTTTCAGGGTTTTTTGCAAATTTGGCTAAGTGTAGACTAGAAAACCTTGAAAACATGAGAGTGGGTAGACATACTGAATAGAGGTCAATGAATCGGATATGCCAGAACTGAGAAATTACCTTAATCCATTCAAAAC
Organism: Thuja plicata; assembly: GCA_018584345.1. Lineage (NCBI taxonomy): Eukaryota > Viridiplantae > Streptophyta > Pinopsida > Cupressales > Cupressaceae > Thuja > Thuja plicata. Next base: position 8,234,535 of record MU227713.1, on the reverse strand, counting down.
ACAACAAATCCACCCGATTGATCTTGGTACCAAAAATCGGTAAACAATAACATTGACTGCCAAAATTTTTGAAATAACTTACATTGGGTGTGTATCCACACCATAGCTCATAAGGTGTCTTTTTGGTGTCTTTCTTCAATTGTACTTTGTTCAATGTATAAAAATTAGTACTGATAGCTTCCCTCTAGAAGATTTGGGTGATCCCTTTCTCTATCATCAATGTCCTTGCACAATCAACTATGGATCTATTCCTTCTTTCAGCAATTCCATTCTACTATGGTGTTCTTGGTGCAGAGACTTATCTTTTCATTCCATGCTCATTACAAAATTTAGTGAATTCATCTGAAATAAATTCCCCTCCTCTATCTTTCCTTAAGCATTTTAACTCCTTACCACTTTGCTTCTCAAGTATTGCCTTATACCATTTAAACATCTTAAATGCTTCTTATTTATCTTTTAGAAACATGTATGTCATCATTCTAGAGTAATCATCAACAAAGAGAATAAAATATCTATCTCTATAATAACTCTTTGTCCTCATAGGTCCACATAAATAAGTACAGACTAATTCTTGAATTGCATCAGATGTATGGGTTTTTCTTTTGAAACAAGACTTTTTCATCTTACCTTTTTGACAATTCTTACACATGATGTTGTCGGGCTTGGTCATCGTCAGTAAACCTCTGAAATTTCTCTTTTTGCTAATCTTTATCATGTTTTCAAAGTTCACATGACACAATCTTTTGTCCGACAACCATATGTCTTCATTTGTAGCAATCAAATAAGTGGTGTCAGTATCATTCAGATAGAATAATTTACCTTTTGTCTGCTCACCAATACCAATAAGATTTCTTGATTTATTGAATAACTTTGCCTTCTTATTTTTCAAATGCTACACTGTGACCTAAATTATTCAGCTAAGAATCACTCAATAGATTATAATTCAATCCATTTACCCAATAAGCATTTTCATAATTTATCTAGTTATTCAACATTATGGTTCCTCTACCTTCAACTGGACAAGGTGTGTCATTACCCATTCTTACTGAACCACCTTTATAGTACTCAAAATCTCAAACTTTTTCTTATCACCAATCATAGGGTGAGTGCAGCCACTATCTATGGTCTAGACATCATTCGTTGTCAGTATCATCATCTTTGCATTTTGCTAGGTAATTATATTTCTTTCCTTTGTCCTTGTTGTCTTGGGTATCTCTTCTTTCTGATTGTCGGTAGCTTCTATAATCACCTCTTTCAAACTTCTTTTCAAATGATCTGTCATTACTTCTATCATCTTTTCTTCTATTAGTACATCTTGCAGAAAAGTGTTTGATCTCTTTACAATTTAAATAAACAAGTGGTAATTTACCTTTGTATTTAACTTTTCCTCTTTGCATTCTTCTAGTCATAAGTGCTTCAATTTCATCAAGGTCATCTTCTTCACTTTCACTATCACTATCTTTTCTCATAGTGTTTTTGTGACTTGATTTATTTATTCTCATAGAAGTTTTGAATGCAGACTCTATGTTTCATAAGACACTATTATCAAAGTTGTTAATCTCAAATGAAATCAGTCTTCCAATCAAACTGTCTAGAGTAACATTGCTATTTTCTACTTCTCTCATTTCTTGAATGGCAGATACTCTAATAGCATAAGTAGGAAGTAAGGTTCTTAAAATTTTACTTACCACTATATCTTCTTCCAGTACACCTTCAACTCCTCGGATTAGCATTGACTACCTCTTTGATTCTTGTGCTTTAATGAGTGATGTTTTCACCTTCTTTCATTTTGAGATCATCAAACTTTCCTCTAAGACTTTCTTCCTTGGCTCTCAAAACATTCTTGTCACCACCATGTACAAGCATCAATTTGTCCCACATCTTCTTTGCAGTCTTGTAGGTTTTGACATCTTCAAATTCAACATCGTTGAGTGAGGAAGAAAGCTCTATCATCATGCAATTGTGCTCATGCTTCTCTCTCAATTGTTCAACCATTGTGCACCTATGGGCAACACATATTCAACATCTAAGTATTGAGTAACATCATTACCAATACCTGATAAGTGGAGTCTTATTCTACTCTACCATGAAGCAAAATTATCTTTGTTCAACTTGGGCACATCTCATATGTTCATCTTGTGATCTTTAGCTTAGGTCTTGAAACCTTCCTTCTAAGCACACAAGCTCTGATACCAATTGTTAGTAATAATTGAGAGGGGGGGGGGGTGAATCAGTGGCCTCAAAAATCAAACCTTAAAACTTATAATTGCTAATTATGTCTCAAGTTATCTTCTGTCCTACAAGATGTATGCCTTGAAATACTTTAACCAATTTTCTACTTGTCAGATTGCTTTGTAAATCTCTCTTTTGTATGATCACTGATAAGCAATTAACTATTTACTGAAACTCAATACATATGCATAGTATACTGATAAATCCAGAAATGTATATGTGAAATATAAAACAGTAAAGTAATAAACCATAAACACATAACACAAGGATTTTAACATGGAAACCCTGTTAAGGGAAAAACCACTGGGACTGGTACCCCACATTTTCACTCTTCTAAAATGAGATCTATTAGGAGCCAACCTTGTTAAAGGTTACAAACACACTGTTAGGCATGACCTTGTTAGAGGATTTAGAAATAGTTTGTCAACTAGTATCTAGCATCTAATGCTACCATCGTTGATTAAACACTCACTTGGCCTGTCAATAGGTATCGGGCATATCCAATGCTACTTTTGTGATCAAACTTTTTGACACTCCTTGGGATGTATCTCAATTGTAAAAGAATTTTAAGTCCTACTAGGTTAAGAGGCTTATATGCTTCAATGGTTAAACTAAAACACTAATGATATGTTCATACATACAACTAAATTGCAGATTTTCAGATCTATTGTAAGTCCATTACCTCTCTAATCAATATAATCACTTTATACCTTTGCTCCACAATGTTCTGCTCTGTGATGCTTGTCTCACTATTCGTCGATGTCTACAGAATTTGGCCCTTTCTTCAGCTTGTTGATCAGGACTGAATGAAGACTTTCTTTTCCTTCAAACTTTCTTTAGCATCTTTCCTCTTCTCTTGTTCACCCCACCATTCGTAATGAATTGAGTTTGTCTCTATATAGACATGATTTCCCCTTTTCTTGGCTTTCTTAATTCTTGGCATGTTCCAAAATTCTTGCTAATAGATTTAAAGAAAACTCCTGATTTATCTCAAAGAGCTCTTCTTGCCAACTGGACAAATTAGCTTTAAATCACTTACTTATCTCTGGCTTTATCTAGATGATTAAAACAATGATAACTATTTATTAGTTCTATCTTTAGCTTATTGACAGCTAAGCATTTTGTCATTTTCTAAACTCTTTGTTTTGTTGATCAACACTTTAGCTAGTCATCGGTGATAACTGACTGTTCTGTCAGTGTTACTTCAGTTGTCATCGGGATCTCTGTCATTGTCTTTTCCGTCGGGCAACACTAAAATTATTTCCATTGGGTTACTCTGTTTTTTTCTCATCGGGAAACACTGTAACTATTGTGGGACCACAATACACACCCCATTTTTTTTGGTCCTCTGACCATGGGGACCCCCTTTTTTGTCTTTTTTCTTTAGGATGTGTTTGCCCCTTGTGCAAAGTCCAGTCAGCCCTCGAAGAAATTTGCTTAAACCAAGTCAAAGAAGGGAAGAGAGCCCTTTTTTGGCCTTTCAACCCTTTTGGCCTTTCAGAGGACTTAAGTACTCTGAAATGCTGATATGGCTGAAAGGCTGAAAACCTGGCCCTTTCAGTGTTTTCAGCCTTTGAAAACCCTGAAAGGTCGAAGGCTCTCTCTCTCCAAAATTGTCGATCTTTCAGAGTCTGAAATCCTTGAAATGACTCACATCAGCCCGCAGGTTATAAATAGGAGAGGCCTTCAAAGTTTAAGTCACTTGTCATTTTTGCTTTCTGCCTGTAATTTTGTCTGCCCCTCCTTGTCTACTGCTTGCATTTTTTCAAGCCATCTAGTTGTCCTCCTACTCGTGGTTCTTTTGAGGTAGGTTCTTCTCGCCTACCTTGGTTTTGTGTTTTGGGTCTCAAAGGGTTTGTTTTGATCCTAGTGCTTGTCCAGCGTAGGGCACCTTGTTTCTTGATGTCGTCAGGCCTTTGTGCCTTTGTGTTTGATAGGGACGTCCCTCCCTATTGGGCCTAGGGTTTTCTAGTTTCTCTTTTGTCCTAGGTTTTAGGTTTGTTTTTGTTTTCGTTGGTTGCGGCCCTTGCCACAGGTTTTTGGCCTCTGAAAGGCCAAAAATGGATCTTCAAAGCTTTCAGCCTAAGTGTACTTTTAGACTTGTCAGTCTTTCGAACCTCCAAAAGGTGTGAAAAGGCCAAAAGCCTCCTTGCAACATAAGGTTCGGCCTTTCGGGGTTCCTTGACAGTTTTGGACTTTCGGTGTCTGCAAACAAACACTTCACAGTTTCGGATCTTGAAAAGTCTGACGGACCTTTTCCAAAAATTAACTCTTTTTCATAGGCCGAAAGTGTAAAAATTTGCACATAGATGTTTATGAAGCTCTCTTGTGTTTTCTTTCCTAGTTTAAATTGTTTTTTTCTATTCAATAACTTACTGATTACTTTTTTTTATTGCAGGAATGACTAAACCAAAGATAACCTCTCCAATGAAGTATCGATATAAAGGGAATACCCTAATTTCTAAGGTGGGGAACAAGCATAGTGAGATAACAGATACCAACATCAATAATGTAGACTGGAATGAGTTCCTAACTCAATGTTCTAAGCCAGCAAACAGATCTGATGACTGCACTGCACTGGTCCTAAGTGGGTTGGTAAACATAGCCACACACCTGGTAGCTATCTCATCTTCAGAGCTGATCGTCACCCTGGCTCACCACTATGACTCAGATAAAAGGGTGGTTGTAAACACAGAGGGTCAGGTGGTACTAGATATAAGGTTGGATGTCATTGAAGACATTTTCCACCTTCACAAGGGCATAGACAATTTCTACGACTTCCATATTGGGAAAGGGACCAAGTGGTTCAAAAATAGAGAGCGGGCAATAAATTAGATGATGAAAAATGAGTACCTCAAGCAGCCTCTTTCGAAGAACAAGTTGGACAAGATAGACCTCCGAAGAGGCTATATGAAAGATGACATTCAAGTAGCCATAACATTGATAAGTCAGGTGTATGGGTTACCTCAATCCACTCAACTTGAGCACTAGATGATCCTATTGATAGAAAGGATCTGGGAACAAAAGGCAAGATTCGACTGGGGCACTATTATTAGTGACAATTTGCATGAGAAATTAATAGTAGTAAAACATAATCCTAAGTTCTACATGAGCACCTACATGGTTTACTTACTAGAAGCACAGGAAAATTATCCAGGCCTTACTAAGAAGGGGAGTCTAAATGATCTGAATGCATGGCCCCACATTGTATACCCACAACTGATAAAAAGGGTGCACATGCCAGAGGATTCCCCTGACTACAGGATAGTTAATGATGCATTCATATTCGCTGCCATCTGATCCATTGAAGGTGACTTTGCTAAGAGGATTTCAGAGGAGGCTGCTACTAAAGTAAGGGCCATTGGGGCCTATTTTATCCAATTCATGACTTTCACATACATTTAGATAGCTGGGTCAACCTTGCAACCAAAGAAGCTACCCAGGTACCCATCCAATTGGATAATTAAACTGGAGATGGCTAGACAGCTCACAAATGCATACGAACATATAAAACATAAAAAGGAGCAGTGTTGGGACTTTCCTATCTCTTTTGGACCATATGCACTGCAAGACATGAAAGTTTGCAAATCCTTGGCTTTTGAATGGGATGATTATCCCTTGCAGTTCTATAAAATAGTGCGATCTCATTTTGACCCCATAGGTACTTACAACCACATTATTGGAAAATTATACATACATGAGCCACACTTGGAAGATCACTGGATAAACTTCATAGACTATCATGAGGTCAGGATCTGGGACTATTGCAGAATGAACCTCACTCTAGAAAAAGAGGTTTTAAAGGTTTCTATTTCCTCAAAGGTTTGGGAATGTGATTCAGACGAGGTCTTAGAGGAAATTTACACAAAAGAAAAGGTATATGACCGGACAATGATGAACACAAAGGTGGACAAGGATGAAAATGATGACATGGACTTTTGGGCAAGGCATGTGATAAAGGCCACAATAAATTGGATCAAGAAGCCACACAAAATGAGTCCAATCCCGGTAAAAACATTGATGGAGCCCTCAAGGAAAGTAGAAAAATAGTGAGGGGAGAAGTCCACAGTTCCTAAGTACAAGAAAGCTCCCCCTTAGAAGCCAAGAACCATGTATGGTCATGAATGACTAGTTGAATATGGCTCTAATCCTAGGCCCAAGAAAACCAGAATGATAGGCCAGATTGACCCACCAGCAGGATCGTCACAACCCCTATCAGGTGAAGGCCCATCTACCTCTGGCCAATCTCCCCCACCGCTGAGAAGGGAAAGAAAAAATATAAGAGGAAGAAGAGTTCTGAATATCCATGGTTAGAAATGGTACAAGAAGAGTCTAAGGAAGTAGAAGAAGATGAGCCCCTAGTCCGAAGGACGAGATTGCAAAAAAGGAGAGAAAAGGAAGTTACCAAGAAACATAAAGATCCTAAAGAGAAGGATAATCCTTTGGATACCTTAGGATCTGATGGGTTTATGATTTCTAATTTTGAAGGACTTGAAGGCTATTCAGATCACAGCCGGGATGTAGACATTGAAGCACCATCGCTTATTCAGCCCCAAGTGATCCTCACTCAACAACCGGTCCAATTCACCAATCCTTTAGTGGATGTCCCTGCTACACAAGTGAGCTCTAGTTCCACTCAAGAGCCTGAGGTTAAGGATAGTGGGATAGCCTGAGTCACTACTATAGATAATATAGTAGGGGAAGTACCTATTTCCACTCCACCACCTCATATCCCTACTCCACCATCTTCTCTACCACCTCCAGTTCCTACTCCACCACCATTAATTCCAACCCCAACACATACTCCTACACCAAATCTGCCCTCCTCTACTACTACCATTCTCCCATCTCCCACTCCAGCCATACCAACACTTACTCCATCAACAACAATCCCTTCAACATGCTCCACCTAGGTTTCCAAAGAAGAAGTACGTACAAAAGGTACATCACCTTTCCAGACCATGCTGGAGGCCATGACGGGTCTTAGGTCAAAAGTACTAATTGACTCTTCCGCCGATGAGGGCCCAGACAAAGAAGGGGAAAATATGGTAACTGAACGAGGTGAAGTGGAGGGGGAGAAGGAAGAAGGGGAAATGGATATAGATATAGAAGGGGAAAGAATGAAGGAATGAGGGAGTGAACAAGAAAGGGGACAAGAGAAGAAATCAGAGAAAGAAATAACTCTGGAAGTATAAGGCTTAACTTCGATCCTCCATGTTGCACCATATGAGCCTGTAACTGCATCTAAAAAACCTACTTGGTTTACCAAGGAGATACAACCTAGGAAGAGAACTTACACCAATGAATTATATGGAGAGGATACAAATATGACCTCTATAAAGCAAGCCTTCCACTAGGTAGAAATTGATGTACCAGAAAGAACCATGTCATATGTGACTTAGGACACTAGGGGTCATTGGAAAGTCCAGATAGCTATCCCACCCCTGAGCACTTCTCAAAAACCTAGCACAATGGAAGATTATACATTCAGAGAGGTGGATTTGGGTGAACCTACTAGAGAAGGGAGCAAGACAATAGCAGCTCTAAGGCTTAAGCACGCTTTGGGGTTCATGAATAAAGATGAAGAGACCATCAAAACCTTAACAGACCAAAATTAAGCATTAAAAGGATTCATTCAAAAGATGGTGGGTCCTATTGACCCAAATTGTTTAGAGGCTTCATTACAAGCCATGCTAAATAAAAAGGCTACACCAGATTTGTCAGCAGGTTTGACTCCTTTCATCCAGGCAAGTGCTGATTGGAGAAATAACTTTGAACAATTCAGAGAGAAGGCTATCCCATTGGTAGTTAGGCCATACTAGACTATATTGGTCGAGGCCAATTCACTAATTGACCTGGTGGAGAATGATGGGGGTATAGATTCAAAAATAGTTATGTGGAAAGCATCCCTCCAGGACTTGGAGATAATCCAAGAGCAACATTTCCAAATCCTGGTGAAGGTCTATGAAGGCGAAGAACTAGACAAGTTTAAGGCATGGACTGAATAGATGACCAAAAAAATTAAGGTTTACAAGAAACACCAAGCCCTCATAGCTGACAAGCGAGAGGAAGTGATAAAATGGATTGAAGATATGGATGTGTTCTTCACAGGGGTCAGCCTTGATGTATATCAAGATAAAGACAGACAGGCTCTACGTTCGTCAAAAGATGTGGTTCAACAGTTCAAAGATGTTTTGGCAAGAGTTAGCACCAAAGAAGCCCTACAATAGTTATTTTACCTAAAAGAGGAAATACAAAGGATGTCCCAACATGAGGAAGAGATCATGTTCTTCTCTTCTGAATTAACTATCTTCAGAAAGGAACAAGAATGAAGGGTCTCCAAGATAAAAAGAAAGGAGATAAATTTTGAAGAAGTTTAGGAGATAGTACAGAGGCTCTGGATAGCTCACCCAGAAGTATTTCCTGGATAAAGCTTCAAGGTCCAGTTAATAGGTGCACAGGGCAAGATTTTCACACTTATCTGAATTTCTACTAAGGTAGATTTTTCTTTGGCCTTTCGGCCTTTCGGCCTTTTGGCCCTGAAACAAGAAACATTTTTTCGGCCTTTTGGCCTTCAAAACTTTCAGCCTTTTCAGCCTCTTCAATTTTTTTTGGCCTTTCAGCCTGCAACAAGTCTGAAGTTTTGGGACTCTTCCAAATTTTAAATGTTGGGAAACACTTAAGAAATTTTAAAGGCATTAAAGTTTTGGAGTAGAGGTCAGGGTCCGAAAATTGGGTGCTTCCAGCGAGGTTGCTTTTATCAACACCACTTGGACACCAGATTAGATGAATGGACAACTTGAGTTCATTTTAGAGGGACTAAGGGTCTCCCATCAATTCCCACCACCAGTAATAGCCTCAAATGAAGAATCCAGGAAGAACCACAAGAATCAAGAAGAAGACTCCAAGTTCACAGAAGGAACTTACCTTCTTTCCCTTTCTCTTCTTGGCAGATTTTTCCCTCTTTGCATGAGCAAATGGATTGTAAATGGGTTTAAGAAGCCATGCGAGTTATATAGTATTAGTTAGCAGTAGTTTCCCTTCAGCAAAGTTCTAGTTTTAGCTTTTGTTCTTTAGTTTAGACTCTTTGATGCCCTAACTCTGAAAATCAGAGTTGTAGATCAAAAATCTATATATTGTAATAAAAAAGCAATGTAAAAGGCAATTTCTTAATACAATAAAGATCTACATTGGGTGCTTCATTCATAGTGTGTGAATTACTATTATCTATGTGAATTTATCAAATCTATGCTTGCGTTATTCTTTATTTCTAGAGAGCCCTTTGTGTTGTTGTGTTCCAGATTTATGCTACTTTTAGTTAGAGTTTGTTGTTGTATATCTACCTTGCTGTGACGAATGTGTGGAGGAGGTCATCTTTGGTCTTAATGATAAATCTGTCTCATTTGTGCACACATCTTGGTGGTTTTTTGATTTGATAGATTTAGAATATCTCATATGGGTAAACATATCTTTTCTCCAAAATTCTTGCATCTGTGGAGTAGTGAATTGTGACGTGGTCTGATTTATGCTTCCTGGGTTGTTCCAAATCTCTCCAGCAGTCAATTCGCAAGGAAGGGTTTACAATAGTTTATGTCTTTAGGATTTCACTTTTCTTTACAATTTTCTACATTTCTTGTTACCCTCATCTCTTTAAATTTTATTTTGAAATTTTGAAATTCGCTATCTTGAAACATACAAAAGTTGCATGTCATTTACCATACCCATACTTGTTAAAATGGAAAATACCAAAAAAGAAACTAACAGTATTTTATAGTTTGTTGTCTTGAATGTACCAGCAAAGGCCTCCTCATGAAAAATCACATTTATCTTCAACTGAGTAACAAAGGAGGTTGTGACCCGACCCTGAATAACCTTGGGAATAACTCTATTATTCTTTCAAGAGAGGAAATTGAATTTCGAGATCCTAGACAGTTGGCTTGTGTCAAAACAATGCTCAATAGTAACTCTGCTCATCAGTAATGCTTTGCATTAGCTTGTTGGGTAACATTGTGAATCTTCTCTTTTATTTTGACCGTCGATGTGCACTCCGTCAGTATATGCGGTCACCTGGTGAATACTTGACTTGTATGCATTACTGGTAGCATAGTCTTGATTCATCGGTTCTTTTAAGTCTTTAGCAATATTTCCATGACCATACAGATTATATCAAGTTGACATCAATGAAAATATAATACATTAACATATTTAATGCCTTACATGATCATCAACTTAATATCTTCAAACATTCAATCAGTTACATGTCATCACCTTATTGCCTATTTATGCTATTAGAGTTTCTACAATTCAAGAAATGAGAGCAGTTGCAAACAATATAGTTACTCTAGATAGTCTGATTGGTAGACTAATTTCATTTATGATGAATAAATTTGATAATAGTATCTTACCATCATTATAATCTGCATTCAAATCGTCTTTAAAGATAAGTAACTCAAGTCATAAATATGTTGTTAGAAGTGATAGTGATAGTGATAATGAGGATCAAGGACTTGATGAAATTGAAGCACTTATGGCCAAAAGATTGCAAAGAGGCAAAGGTAGATACAAAGGTAAATTACCACTTGTGTGTTTCAATTATAAAGAGGTTGGACACTTTGTTGAAAGAAGCCCAAACCAAATAAAATATGATAGAGAAAATGACAGATCATATGAGAATAAGTTTGATAAAGGTGAAAATGGAGATTACCAAAGCAACTGACAATCTGACAAGAGAGATACCTGAGACGACAAGGACAAAGGAAAGAAATCTTGTTATCTAGTTGAGAACAGAGCTGATGACATCGACACTGAATTAGAAGAAGACATAGAGATGGTATTTTTAGCCATGAAGGATGATTCAGATGAAGATGAAGAAAGGTATGTACAAACTACACTCACATCTAAAGTTAGTAAACATGATGTCTATATCATAGATAGTGGATGCACTCACTATATGACTGGTGATAAACAAAGTTTGAGACTTTTGAATACTATAATGGTGGTTCAGTGAGAATGGAAAATGATACACCTTGTCTAGTTGAAGGTAAAGGAACAATAATGTTGAATAACCTGATAACATGTAAAAATTCCTACTGGGTAAAAAGACTGAATTATAATTTTTTAAGTGTTTCATAGTTGAACAATTTAAGTCACAGAGTAGCATTTGAAAAGAAGAAGGCAAAGATCTACAATGAATTAGTAAGATTGATTGGTACTAGTGAGAAGACAAAAGGTAACCTTTTCTATCTTGATGACACTAACACCACTTTTTAATGGATAGAAATGAAGACATATGGTTGTGGCACAAAAGATTGTGTCATGTGAACTTTTACAACATGATAAAAATAAGAAAAAAAAAAGAATGTCAGAGGCTTACTAAGCATGACTAAGTGTGAGCATATCATGTGCAAGAATTGTCAAAAAGGTAAGATGACAAAGTCTAGTTTCAAGAGTAAAACCCATACATCTACTGCAATTCTAGAATTAGTGCATATAGATCTTTGTGGACCCATGAGGACAAAGAACTACTATGGAGATAGGTATTTTATTCTCTTTGTTGATGATTTTTTCAGAATGATGACAATCATATTTTTAAAAGATAAATCAATATCATTTAAGATGTTTAAATGGTATAAAGAAATGGTAGAAAAACAAAGTGAAAAGAAATTGAAATGTTTAAGGTAAGATAGAGGAGGGGAATTTACTTCAGAAGAATTCACTAACTATTGCAATGAGCATGGAATTAAAAGATAGGTTTCTGCGCCGAGAACACCACAATAAATGAATTTTATGAAAGGAGAAAAAGATCAATTGTTGACTATGTAAGAACATTGATGATTGAGAAAATAATCACTCAATATTTCTGGAGGGAAGCTATCAGTATTGATGTCTACACATTAAACAGAGTACAATTGAAGGTCGTGCAATGGTGTAGTAGATCCTAGGCAATCCTCAAGCCTTAGAAGTTTTTGGCTTGTATCTAACCTTCACCAAGTTAAATATGTGTGTTTTCTTTGAGGCCTTAGTAGGTTATGTGGACTAGGTGAGTTGGTGTTAGTACTAAGGTCACCAATTAGTCATTGTTAGTTGTTTTTGGTTAGTTTAGGCCTAGTTGGTCTAAGGTTGGGATTTGGGTTCAAAATGTGTTATAGACCCATGAAGGATGTAAAAGATTCCTTTTGATCATTAAATAGGGTTAGTTCATCAAACTACATAGCATAGAGGCCCTATATTGTAGTTGGCATAGTAAATGCAAAAAGATACCAAAAGTTGTCATGACAACATTTGCAAGAAATTGCAAATGTTGCATGCAACTCGACAACATAGGATCCCCATAAATATAGGAGTGGGACTTGATTTAAAATGGCCTATAATGGTGGAGAAAGGCATCTAAGACATTATGAGGCTCTAATCCTGAGGAGAGAGCTTTTGTAAGTAAGTTTTTGAGTAACAAAACTGACTGCAATTCTGTGTTAGTGTACTTTTCGAGCATTTGGTGTTACAGAGCTTGTTTATGGATTGAATCATAATATCAAACTATTGATTCATGTAGATCAGTGTGTTTTAAGAACTTTTCATTAAGGGTGTTAGTATTTTTGAGTTAGTTTGTTCTTTGTAGAAAAATAATCCTAAACTAGGTAGTTTGTTGGTGTAATTCAGGGTGAATTTTTCTTTCATGGCTCCCCCATGAAATTCAACCATGGAAAACATAAAATGTTGAATGAAGTGCATAGGGGAGTCACTATACATAATTTATATAGAAGTAGGAGGTTAGGAAAGGTGTTTTGCAATTTTTAAGACCATGCCCTAGGCAAATTAGGACAGTCCGGTTAGAGGTATGGTAAGGATAAAACACTTTGCAGAGATAAGGGTTTGAGATGGAGAACTAGAAAAGGAATGGACTCAGTGTGGTTAGAGTCCCATAGGTCCCTAGTGTCGAGCTTGTAGCTTAGTCAATCCATTTGGATAGAGTTTTGGAGAGAAATCAGTGTGTTGCTTGTAGAGAGCCAAAATATGCCTAAAAGCCCTACTTTCTAGGACAATGATGTACAGACAATGTGGGAACTTTAGACCTTAAAAATCCTTTAGGTCTCCCAAAAGGGTATCTATATCCTTTATTAGTTTTGGGGGTTGTGTGCAATTGTTCAGAGAAAATCTTGAAAAACTCACTGAATAGGGCTAATAGGTGTTTTAGGCCTAATAGGGAATTTGTGTGTGAATTTGAAATTCGATTGTCTTGGGGTGAAAGACCTGTGAATTTTGGATTGAGTGGATGTGGATTAAATATTAAGAGCATATAAAAGACCCTTGTAACATGTATGGTGTGGATTTTCAAGGATTTGGCATTGAAATCCTTGAAACCAATGTGGAGCTTGGTGAGACAAAATTGATGGGGAAGTCCTTCAAGGTGAAGCACAATAGTTGAAATCTTAGAGAAGAGTTAGGGAGAGTCTTAGGTTCAGTGCCTAGAAGCTAGAGTGGTCCTATAGGGAGGATTAGGATCCTAATTGGACTAGGACAAGAGAATTCATGTCTTGTGGTATTGTGCAAGCACACCATTGGAGTTTTACTTCTATCAGATTGGTATCAGAGCCTCTTTGATCAAGATTGTGGTTAATGTTACAACTAGAGGAATCCATTGGAGAGTCAATAATCATGAAAAATTCTGAATTAGAAAAGAATGTGGATGAAAAAGAGGAGGAGAATAGGTTACTCTGAGATAGGTTGGCTCAACTTGAGCAAAAATTTGATGAAGTTGATGTGAAGGTAGATGAAGTGTTAGATAAGGTTGAAGGGAAAGAAAAAGACCTTTCCATTGAAGATGAAGTCCCTGAAGCTGACCCTGTCAGTGAACAAGAACCATTCTTGAAAGATCTAAAAGCTGTGAGTAGCAAAGCTTTGGAAGGAGTTCCCATTTTCAGTGGAAAAATGGAACCAAAGGTATCTCTTGATTGGATAGAGGGCCTAGTAAACCATTTTTATTGTGATGGCATCACTGAGGCTCAAAAGGTGAAGGTTGCAAAAGATAGGTTGTGAGGATCTACACTCACTTTGTGGAAATTCATCCAAGATGAGAGAGAGAAGGATGTGAAGAATCCTATTCCTTCATGGAGAGCTATAGTAGCAAAAGTAAGAGAGGCTTACATCCCTAAGGATTATGAAATCCAACTCCATAAGAGAAGACAAGGTCTAAGGTAGAAGGAACTAGATGTTAACTCTTACACTGAGGAGTTCCAAAGACTTTGTATGAGGTCAAGGATAGCAGAAGATGAGAAAGTGAAAGTAGGAAGGTATCTTAATGGCCTCAAATGGACTATTAAAGATGAGATGTGTCTTTTGATTCTAGATACAATTCAAAAGTGCCACCAAATTTCTATCACAGTGGAGGATAAGTTGAAGAAACAAGATTCCAATACTTCAAGAGGAAGAGGTAGAGGAAGAGATGCTAGAGGACAAAGAAGTGGTTATGGAAGAAGAAGTTATAAATCTAAAGGACAATCAGAGACTAAGCTCACTGAACAGCATGAAGGTAACTTCAATAGTGGAAGCTCAAGTAGAGGAAGGAACTCAAACAATAGAGGAAAAGGCAATAGTCAAGGTAGAGGGAACTATTTTTCCAACATGAAGTGTTATCACCGTACCCAGTTAGGACATCCTGCATATAGGTGTATAGAGAAGGGAAGTAATTCTCAAGGAGGAGACAAAAGAGTGAACTATGTTCATGAAGAGACAAGTGGGAACAAGAACCCTAAAGTCCCATTGGAATCAAAGGAGGGAGAAAACCTTATGATGAGGAGAACTCTCATAAAAGAACCAGTGAAAGAATAAAGCAGTCAGAGGAGAGCACTGTTTAGAGTAAAGTGTAAAATGATGGGAAAGGTGTGTAGAGTCATCATAGACTCAGGATCAACTAAAAAAATAGTGTTAAAGGAGGTAGTTAGTAAGCTAAACATGACAAGGATACCCCACACCAACCCTTATTAAGTCACATGGCTTAACAAAGGACAACATGTCCTAGTTAATGAACAAGCTTGGGTGGAATTCTCCATTGCAAGATATAAAGATAAAGTTGTATGTGATGTCTTACCTATGGATGCATATCACTTGATTCTAGGTAGACCATGGAAATTTGACTAGATGACTCTACATAAAGGAGTAAAAAATTCCTACACTTTCAAGAAAGACAGTGTGACATACAAAATTCAGTCACTAATGGAGGATGTAGAAGTGAAGTTTACTAGTCCAAATGTTCTCATGGCGGGTGAAAAGGATTTCTTAGAGACTCTAGATGAAGGAGAAGGAGTTGGATTTGCACTGGTGTTGAAGCCAAAGGAAGTTGCAAAAAAATTAGAGAAGAAGATAGATCTACCTGTTGACGGGACTCTTGTGACCGGGTCCGCCAGCAGAGGTAAGTTGTCACCAGGTATCAGGGTACCGGCCAACTTCACCTATAAAGGTTGTCCTAGGAAATGAGATTCCCGGGGCCTCCAAGCACATGAGACTTGGGTCTCGATGGTGTGGGGCTCAGTTGGGGGATGTGACTATTTTCAAGGGGGATAGCTGGTTATCTTCAACGTGTTCTCTCTGGGGATTCAAGTAGGTTAGGTTTCTCCAAGCATGCTTACACTTGACAAATAAACTAAAAAGGATCCTATAGGGTTAGAAATATTTCATCTACCAATAGTTATGCTTAAACATTCAAAACATCAACAATGCTCTAGCATACTACACTAAATACCGAAGAAACGTACAACCATCAGTTCATATTTCATCAATAGCAAAGGAAAGGAGGTCGTTAATCTACTTTAAGTATTAGAGAAAAGGACATGAAGAACACAAAGAATAAAATACCATCAACCTAGAAGATAGGATTCTAACAAAATCATTGCAAGAACTCCGCCTTCCTCATTAAAATTTCTTCTAGCAAGCACTGGTGCGTGGTACAATGGTGGCTCCAAGGGAGCATGTAACTACTGAAGGCTTAAAGACTAAAAAGCATTGAGCTCTGCAAGTAAGAACTGAGAAAACTAGATTTCTATTAACTATGGACTACACAATCATCAATTTTTCCAACCCTTGGAATGGATCTAGACTTACTATTTATACACATACATATATAACCCTAACCCTAACTTATGTTACACTGTACAATAGAATATATTATATGGTGGTCGGTACTACCCGCACCACTCTACAAAAGGACCTAGAGACAAAATAGGCCTGTCATGTCGCAAGAATAAGATGAGAGGTAGAGTAGAAGAATTAGCCTCAAGAAGAGAGTTAAGAAGGAGAAGGAAGAAATACAATCCCCCAGGGATTGAGGCTACATGCCTCATAAATGGGAAAAGAGGCACCCTATTTTTGATGTGCCAGGTGTAAGGTTGAAGCGAAACCTTGGGAAGATCATCTATTAGGAAAACTCTTTCTGATCTGACGTGCCTTGATGTAGCCATCTACCTTTTGAAAACCTTTATTAACTGCTTTGAAAGTGACCGATCAGCCTTGGGGACTAGGACACAAGTCACTGAAAGAATACAAAATGTAGGATCTAGGGCTTTGAGATCTAGGAAATTACATTAAAAAAGAATAAAGAATACAAAAACACTTAGGTTTTCTCCGGCCCTTGAAAAATATTTATTGTTGCTTACTGTCATTGAAGGTCTAGAGGAGATGGGAAATTCCATCTTCATTAATGTCTTTAAGGCCAGCCCACCAGTATTTGGCCACTTCAATCTGTTCCCCCAGGTCCAGAACATTTCCCTTAAATTCATCAACCATATTTACTGTATCATGACCACTGAGCACCAGGCAAGTTATTCACATCATTTTAGCTCCATCTATTCCCTCTAGGGATTGATACCTGGAGTCCATTAACTCACTGAACTTCCCCAAAACATATTCCTCTGGCATGCATGTCTCAGTGCTAAATGGATCAGCTCTGGAGACCTTTGAAACAAAAGACTTGTATAAATTGAAAGAATATTGAACTGCATTGATCTTATCACGCAGATTCCCCACCAATTGCTTGATTACCCCCAATGTGAGGTCAAGTCTAGAGTGTTGGGTCCTTACAAAATCATATGACTCCTCCCCTAAAATTTTGGACTCAGAGACAATCTCCTCTCCGAGGCCGATGAGTTCTTCTAACTCAACCTTCCATGCCTCATAATTCTTGATGTCCGCCTCCCATATACTGATGGTGGTCTCAGCTTGATGTAAGACATGGCTGGCTGCATAAAGATCTGAGAGGGTGGACACTAGGAAATGCCAGACATTTCCCAACTACAACATAACCCATTCATCGACCACTTCGGCCTTCTTCTTCATAGCCCATAATGAGTCTATATCACTCTTTGGGAGTGGTACATCTGACATAAAATCCCCCAAAGGAATAACACTAATGGGTCGGGCTAGCTCAATCAGCAACCCCATGAGGTTTGCATTTTTCTCCTTTTCTACCTTGTACTTTTGAGCCTCCTTTTTGTAGTGAGCCTCCACTGCCTTGGCTGCTTCTTTCAATAGGTTCAATTCACCCTATTTTCCCTTCTTCCCCAGTGACACCTCTGTGACATCATAATCTTTGGCCTCAGCCGTGGCCTCGCCTGCATCAGGGGAAGGTGTCGCGATTACTACAACTATTTCTCTGCTTGGCTCAGTTTGAAGAATGTGAACTGTCTGGGCTTTCTTAGCTTTAGGTAGGTTCTGCGCCTGAGGCATCATCTCCCTCAAAGAAAGATGGGCTCTAGGTGTTGATGGGGGGGGCCTTTCTCTTCTAAGATTCCACTGACCACTATGGTGGGCAGGGGGGCTTTGTATCCGAAACCTATTCCTATAAATTCTCCCCAATATCCTGTTGTGCCCCCTCCGTAGTATGAGTCTCCTCTGGCTCCATCCCTGTGTTTCTCGACTCACCGGTGATGTTTTCTTTGGTGGTACATGTATCTTCTACCCCTTCATCTGTATCTTCAGTAATATTCAAGTCCTCGTTGGTTCCCCTAGGGTTTTCTTCTTCTTCCTGTTGCTGCTCTTCCTCAGCCTCTATTGCTGGGTGTCCTCTTCCATTGGTACATCCTTGGGTAATGGGGGATGTAATGGGCCAAGGTTCAACATTTGGGCCATAGTGATTACCTTCCCAAATGTTGCCTTTGGGAGCGGCATCTGGAACACGGTGGTTGGGGTCACAATTGTCCCCGTGGGTCCGGTTTCCCCAGTCGATGCCATTTGTTCACTTTGCTTTTGTTGCCCTAAAACTCCCACATCCTGTATTTCTAGGACTTCAGAGGAGATCTCTTGCTCTGTCCCTTTTTCTTCTTCTACATGTTCATCCTGCTCCTGTGCAAGTTCCTATTTTGGAGCCTCCTCCTACTGTGGGATTTCAGCCTGCGACTGTTCAATGTCTCCCTGCAAATTCCCAAACTCCTCAGTTCTAAAAACATCATCAAATTCATCCTGAAGGGGAGGATTTGCTGGGACATGAGTGGGCTTTGGTTCCTTTTCTAGCTCTGGGGAGTCGGAAGAAACAATTTCTACTTGTGGGATTTGAGGCATCCCTAGCTCCGGTTCTGCCTTTGACTTTGGATTAAGCCTTTTCTTTCGCCTTGTGACCAAAGGAGGCCCCACATACCTTAGGGCTGCCTGATCTTCTTCCAGATCAACTCCTGTTTCCTTGAACATTTGTGCTGCTAGTGAAGGGGAAGAGAGAGGATGGACAGGTCTGACCATGAGCACCAGAGTAGCCAACCATGTGATTAATTTCTCCCTCATCTGCTGGGAGGCTGCTATTGACTGCTTTAGTTGTTCTTTTATGGGGTTCTCCTGTAGAGTTGGTGTCTCAATTATTATTTTTACCCTATCTTCTCCCTATGAAGAATTTCTGGCCTTGGAACTTAGCCTTGGTACTGCTTAGGCAGCCCTATGGGTACTCCCTGGGTATACTCTCTTAAAATACTTGTGGCTACGTTCAACCACGTTGCGAGTAAATTCCCCAATGGTGGGCCTCTCTTGGTCATTCCAGTCCACTGGTGGGAGGGCCAACTTATCCATCCCCTTTACTTTGTACTGGGGGTCTATTGTGGATCTGGCGTCTAAGAAGTCATCTGGAAATCTCCAGAGCTTCAACCTTTCCATCATCCCTATAGTCATCTAGACATAATGCCAGCTCTGGACTTCAACATCATCCTGGAAATCCTCCCAGAAGTCCTCAATGTGATATTGGTGGGGCTCTGATGCCCAGGGAAGTGCCAGTGTAATTTTTCCATGGAGATCAAAGTTCTTTCGTGCTAGATAAAATTCTGTCAGGTTCAAGCTCTTGAGTTCATTGTCTGCCTCCTTGGCTGTAGCCAGACTGCATGAGTAATTCCCACATGTGATTGGGAATGGAATATTTTTCACCTTCTTTAAGGTGTATAAGGCATGTAATTCTATCATTTGCTTGCAATATTTCAAGAGAATTACCATGTTCCCACAATGTTTGGGCAACAAGTAAGGTTTCCCAGAGAAGATGGTTACCCTTATGTATGTATGCTACTAGAATTGTATGTAATAATGGCCATAACTTCTTACTAGATCCATTGCCTCCGTGGAGAGGCGGTATCCTGCATCCCGAGTAGGTGTGAGTAGGTTGTAGTAAATGAAGGCGTCATTTACCCAATAGAAATTGGGGAAACTAGCCTCCCATTGAATTTATGGGAAGTAATGCCAGGGAGCCTTCTGACCCGGGCCAATCCCGAGTACACCTAATGTGAGTAACCCATTGGTAGCGGGTCGTCATTGTGCTAGGGCCCAGAGAACATAAGTAGTCATATAAAACTTGTGCTTTTGGGCCACTTGAAGGAATTATGAATCTACATGGTTGGAGATAATGGAGGCCCAGTCAAAGTATTCCCTACGCGTGGTGATGTCGAGCAACAAGTAGTACATCCACCTTGTGAATTCCTAGGCATGTGGTTGCCCGAAGACCTGGCATAGTGCTATCATCCCCATCTGGATGCTTTCTGTAAACTCAGACTAGGGGATCTCTACCTTCATTTTATTGAGGTCCCTCTTTGGAGTCTTGGGCCAATGATTATTCATGTATTGCCAGGCTGCGACCTCCAGCTGCTAAAATTGAGCTAAGGCATTAGATCTAGTAACAACAGTTGGGTTATCGAATTGAGGGATCCCCAACCCTACCTAAAAATTTGTGACATCAAGAGATACCATGGGAGTGGGATATCCAGTTGGTTCTGGGGCTGCGAGCATGATGGCCAAGATGGAAGAGTTGTAATGTGCTACAAGTGTGAGAATCAACTTTTGGGCCTGCACCGAGCATGGGAAACAAGCGGCCTTGAGAATCCCAAAATCCCTGACGCTGATCGCCAGTGGATCCCCAGACTATCACTGAATGTATATTATCTTGACCAGGGCCTGCATCTCAGCCCACATTCTAACACTGGTGTCGATAATTAATTGAAATTTGGAATCAATATTTGTTCCCACGACGGTGTTGTCCCTCACGTACTTCATGCTGAGAGGTAATTTTTCTAAGGGTATTACCATTTTAGATCTGATGGCTGCCCTAGTGACCGTCGTGGAGGGAAGTTCCAAAGTTCTAGGTGGTGAAGATACAGAAGCCTCAGACATTTTTAAGGTATGTTGTTCTAGAAACTTTCAAGGCAAGATGACCATCAGAATTCATGAATAAATATTATCCCAAGATTTGGAGATCTTACCAATGAGGCACGTCCTTCCCCTAAAAGGTTAGTTTAGGTACAAAATCTTGAAAAGTATATATATAGTGCAAACTTTGAGAATTAACTAATATCTGGGCTTGGGGGTCTCAGCATATCTGATGAAAGTAAGATGTGGGTTGGTGAAGACAAAAGACCCGGGGTCTGAAAAACTAACCGTTGGAAGATGTGCACGAAAAGTGATCTGTCAGGCCCATGTGGACGTCACATGGCTATGCAATAAATGGGAGTTATGGCGATTGTGGCGGAGCCAACTGTCCGAATGCACGAAAAGAAAAGTCCACTTGGATAGTCTTGAATGTATATGTGGGACATGAATGGATCATTAAGGCTGGTTTATGGAGGAGAGAGAAAACTACCTGGTTGAAACTAGCCGAGAGCCAAGTTTCAACCAGGTGGTATTCTGCCCTGAATGAGCTCGCAAACTTGAATGGAAAATAGATGAGGCATGATGAGTAGGACATGAGACTAGGTGGATACACACAATATATACACCTAAACTACAGTAGAGCCAAAAGGTATATACATGGAAATGGAAGGATATACATGCAAAACACTAAATTTACAGCAAAAGACAACACAGAGTGACCACCGTATACAAACATGTACAAAATGTACATAATCTACAATACATATACAATATTTTACACTGCATAGAGGGTGAACAACCGTCTGGCAGAGGTGACCCACCAATGGGTGGCGAACCAAACAAACAAAACACATAAGAAAAAATTAAAACAAACCAGGCAAAACACCAACAAGACACAAAAAGCTAAGAAAACAAAGGACAAAAACTAGGCACTGACCTAAAAATCTGAAGGAAGAAAGGAAGGCAAGGCATTGTGAATGCTCTGCAATAGCTTTCTCCTCCAATTGATCACCACTCAATACTAGAAACCAACCGCAATTACTCAGAACAACTCAGAATTACTTCGCACTCAATCTCGCTCATATCACTTTGAAATCGCCTTGAAATTGCTTAAGTATTTTAATCGTGATAATTATGAAAATGACAGGTGATTCCTATTTATACTCGAGGTGAAAAATAAGTTACCCTTCCTTCCGTAAACTCCAGAACAAGCAAACCTCTGGACTCTGGGCCCGGGGATTCCGTGCGACCATACCCTCTTACGAAAATAAGACATCGTGGCAAAGAATCTCAGAGTTTAGAGTTTGGTTCCTGGACAAGGAATGACCAACTTCAGGACTGGGTCCCAGAGACACAAGGGAAAAAAACAAAAAGTAAAATGAACACCATGGGAAAGAAAACCCAGAGAAGGAAAATAAAGAAACAAAGGGAAAAGACAAGGCAAGAGCCAAAAGCAGAAAACAAAAAAGGGGGACCCAACATTTTGCACACAAAATGTAGGGACAGGGATGCAAGGCATAACAAATGGAAACTATCTGGGATGAATGCCTTAGTGCATTCGAGAATCATAGAATCTCTGGTTATAAAAACTAGAAAAAATTGTTAGTTGAAGCATCTTACTCGTAAAGAGTGACATGTCTGAGAAAATCTGGCCATACGCGATTTTGTCCATGATCCTTTTCATCAGTGGTGAAGTGTGTGCTTTGGAAAGAAATCAAGCCGATGACCTCTGGAAGAAGTAGAGAGGATGCACTAAGTATATTAAACCCCAAAGTCATCAAATACATTCTTTTCCCCCTGGACACTGGAGTTTCATCCATTTCTTTTTCTTTGTTATTTATGGGCAGGAGGGCGGTACTTCTTTCACCATCAAGCTTAGCTAAATTTCATGGTGGTACTTCTTTCACACTTTGACCTTTCTTAATATGCTGAATGGGGTAGTAAACTTTGGATCCAAAAACAACCTTTAAAAGTTTAGACTTGGGTCGATCAACTAGTGCAACTGATCTACCCTCAGAGTGTCTGATTACTTGTTCCTTACTTTTTATTTCACTAACTACCAAACTTTCAGAGATAAATCTGATGAAGATTACTCATAATGTACTACCAAAATTGTAAGATAACTCTGGAGATTAGATCAATTCCATCATGTTAAGAATAGATTCTTAAGTTTATCATCATGTAAAATACAACATCGCGGAGACCAGATGTTATACGAAGCATACCCGTCCTCACAAGAGGGTGAGAAAAGCGCCAGAACCCAAAAAGAAAAAAAGACAAAGCAAAAGGAAAAGGGTGATCCCAGAGGATGGCCAACAAGACTATTTAAAAAGCAAGGTACCTCCCAACGAGGCACCGGAACAGAAATATTTACAAGAAATGAACTTCACATAAAATACAACTTTGGGCAAACAACCTAATTTGAAATAATGTTTGAGAAACTGTCCATTGACAGAAAATGGGATAGGTTCTCTAGTCATGGTATTGAGGTGGTAGATATTTTCTCCATAGATCTTTGAGATTAGGTATGGTCTGAGCCAGAGCCGTTGGAACTTGGTGTATTTTCCTTTCTTTTCCCAGGCCTTGTCCCACAGTAGGACTAAGTCTAAAATCTGAAAGGCCTTGTATTGGGCTCTACGGTCAAACCATCATTTTACCACTGCTTGGTGACACATGAAATTTTCAAGGGCTGTGTCTCATTATTCCTCCATCCACACCAGATTCAGGACCTGAACCTCCATTATGCTATTCTAGTTGCTGAATTCCTACATAAACTGCAAAACTAGGATTTGCAAGTTGATTGGGAACACTGGGTTCTGGCCATAAACCAGATGGAATGGGGACCTTCCCAGGGTGGCCTTAATTTGAATGTGATCCACCTAGAGGGTGAATCTAAGCTTTTGGTGTCAATCCTGGGGGTTTTGTTCTGGTAGGTGTTTGATCTTTTCAAGTAAAGTTTTGTTTGTTGATTCAGCAACACCGTTCCCCTGGGGGTAATAGTTGCTGGAAAACTTCAAAGTGATCTTTCAATTATAGGTCCATTTAAGTAGCTGCACTAAAGAAAATGCCAGACCATTGTCACACACTATAGAAAATGGCATTCTGAATCTTGTGACGATGTTTTCTTCCAGGAATTTGATAACTACATCGGCCGTGTTGTTTTTGCAAGGTATGGCTTCAGACCACTGGGTGCAGTAATCGGTTGTGGTTAAGATATATTGGTGGTTGGCGAAAGAGTTGGGGTTGATTTCCCTGATAAAGTCAAATGCCCATTGGGTGAAAGGTCTAGCCTTGAAGACTGGTTGTAAAGGCATAGTTGGGTTACGCTGATGATGTGCCACGATCTGACAAGTATGGCACCTTCGGACATGAGTGTAAACATCTTTAAATATACAGGTCCAATAATATCTAGCCTAAAGAATTTGATGGGCAGTGGCATCGGATGAGCCATGCCCAGTTCCAAACTACCCATGGAATTCTTTAACCATTTTTGCAGCTTGGTCCCTATCAATGCACCGAAGGTACACTCCCTCATAGTTCCTGTGATAAAGCGTGGAGTTTTTGATCATGAATGAGCACTTTTCATCTATAGGGTGTTGTGTTTGTTGGGAGTTAACCCCTCTAGGCATCTATTGTTTAGCAATAAGTACACCGGGTCAGTGTACCATGGGTCTCAAGTGATAGACTGCACTATGTAAGTTTGACATTCTATATGGGGAGTCTCTTCTGCCATTGCTCAGCTCAGTCCCTGGCCTCAGACTCTCTTCATGGGTTTCATTTCTAAGCCATATTCCTAGAGGATAGCCATCCATTTCTCCTATCTTTCACCCAGTTCACTCTGCATCAGCAGAGATTTCACAGCCTGGTCCGGGATGATAGCATGCACCTTGCTCTAGAGAATATAATGCTAGAATTTCTTCACGGCGTGAAGAAGAGTGAAGACCTTCTTTTCTAATGATGAATACTAGACTTTAGAATTCTTAAAGGGGGAGCTCATAAAATCTATGGGTCATTCTTCCCCCTCAACCTTTTGGGTCAATACTACCATGGAAGAATGCGGTGAAGCAAAGGAGTAAATGTAAAATGGGAGGGAGTAGTCTGGACTAGCTAGGACAAGTCCCTCTATTATCATCTATTTGATCTAGGCAAATGCCCACTTTGCTTTAGGACTCCACTCAATATTGGTATCCTTTTTTATCATTTCATTGAGTGGCTTGACTATCTTGGAAAATCCAGTGATGAACCGTCGTACAAAGTTGATCTTTCTGAAGAAGGATTGCATCTCTTTCTTGCTGCTGGGCATTTATAGATTTAGAAACACTTCAAATATTTTAGGGTCAATGGATATACCTTTCTTGAAGATAATGTGCCTGAGCAACTTCCCTTCAGTGACCTCGAATATGCACTTCTTGGGGTTAAGGGATATTCTGTACTGGCGACATTTCTCGTAGATCTGGGTGAGGTGGGTAGAATGGTCACACCTGTCCTAGGAAAACATGGTCAAATCATCCATGTAGATGATTATGCACCAATTCACAAGACCCTCGAATGCAATGTCCATAGCCTTTTGAAATGTGGCCCCTGCGTTAATCAAGCCAAAGGGCATCCTTCGATATGCAAATGTTCCCCACTTAGTGTGAATGCCATTTTTTTATCTATCTTCATATTTAACCATGACTTGGTTATATCCAGAGTACCCATCCAAGAAGGACATCATCTGTGACCCATTAACTATCTACAACACCTCATCCAATGAAGGGAGAGGGTGATTATCCTTTTTGGAGGCTCTATTCAAATTTTAGAAATCCATGCAAAGGTATATTTCACCACTCTTCTTCCTAACAAGGACCAAATTGGAAACCCATGTAGTGTGCCAGATTGGAAAGATTATCCTGGCTGATAGCAGTTTCTCCACCTCTTGATGAATCAAAGGCTCGATCAGCAGGTTGACTAGTCATTGCTTTTGCTGAAAAGGCTTAGCATTAGGTTTTAGGGGGATGGTATGAGTCATAATGGATGTGTCATATGTTTTCAAATCCTCATATCCCCATGTGATCACGTCTATGTATTCTTGGAGTACCACGAGAATCTTCTCCTTCTCCTCAGGGGAGTAGGAGGTACCAATGTGTATCATTTTTTCTTCACCAGGCTAGCCAATGTTTACTTTCTTAAATTTTCCTCCCTCAAAGGAGGATGACACCTTTTCTGGGCCCCAATGGTCTGATTCAAAGATGCATTCAAGTGCAACCATCCCCTTTAGGATGGTGTTGGTAGTTAGGTCCATGATCCCATCATCTTCATCACCCTACCCAGTATCATCATGGTCTCATTCATCCACTATCTAGTCCTCGAAGACACCAACATTGGCCATGAAGGCCAGAATATGTTGATCATCCTCAAAAACCTAAAAGTGGGTGACATTATTTGGAATGGATGGGGTGGGGATCATCTCCATGAAAAATCTACAGAGTCGTGAGCTGGTCATAGGTTCAAGTGTGCTGGCAAAAATAGTAAGGGCATCTGGGACACAATTCTATCACCGGGGGATAAGATCAATGTTGAAGGCATCAAAATATTCAATAAGGCTCCATGCTTGATTGTGATATGTGGCCAACCTCTTATCATGACATGTGTACTAACTCTGGATCTGTTTGACAATCAACTCTAAATCACCCAGAGCCCAGAGGTGGGTGATTCCTTTCCTTAATGAAAATAAGATTCCAAGGACCAAAGCCTCATACTCTGTAACGTTGTTTGTGTAGTTGAATTGCAGCCTGTAGGATGCAAGGAAGGATTTCCCTCGCGGGTTGATTAATTCTACTATGGCTCCATAGCCTTGTTTAGAGCGAGACCCATCAAACTTAAGGGTCCACAAGTCATCAGTTATAGTCTGGAGCTAGGGAGATGGAGCAGTCTTTGGATTTCTTTTGGGAGACTTGGGAGGAGCTTCTTCCCATACTAATGGTGCACAGGTGAGGTTAGCCTCTAGAGGGGTTTGAAATTGAGATCCCTCAGGAAATTGCACTGAAGAAGTGCTTCCATTAGGAATATTAGATTCATAAGAATCAGCTGTATGTTCTTTGTTCCAGAAGGCATCAATGTGCCAGGTAGCGATAGAAAAACAAGGCTCACATGCTAACTTTGAATGCTTCTGATAGTGTACCCAGCACTAGGTGCCAGACAAGAGTGTAGCAGGGGTCGCTGTGGCACCTTGAGAGTTAATCTCAACCCTCAACTTTTCTTCTAGGTCTTGGATTCTCTACAGGACTATGGGATCCTCCCCGGGGGTGAAATCAAATGCTAAGATTTCAAAGGGTTGGTACACCCTGGGGGAAGTCTCAGAGAAGAAGACCTCATTAACCCTCCAAACTTTGGTGAGGCCCTGCTTCATTCGGAGCTCACTTTCAACCCAGATCTTGTTTGATTCTCCTTCCTAGAGGAGCCACAAGTGGGAGAAGTCGGTCAAAAAGTATCCATTCAAGGACTTGGACTAATTCTGACTTAATAACATCCCATAAGTCTCTAGGATGTCCACCACTTGGATGTCAATTATGCTAGCTATTCTATGGTCCTGGATGAGCTGTATCTGGACATTCTTTAATTCTCCCACCATTTTCACAGTAATTTTATCTAATTGAATCACTGTGCCATTAGATGGGGTGTGTCAGAATCCAAGCTTCTGGCATATAGATAGGGGCATGATGTTGCCTGAAGCTCTGGAATCTACTAGGAAGTTGTGTATGTTTTTGCCTTGTATATTTAGGCCTAGTAGGAATAGGGGATCTTCATTATTTCCCTAGAAAATAGCCATGTTGGCTTCCTCAAAAGAGACAATTTTGGGTGGGTGACTGACAACTTCAAGGTTTCCCAAGAGCTTCAGTAGAGACTTCTTCTACTTAGGACAGTTTAGCAAAACCTCTCTCAAGGTCATGGAGGTGGTGGTTTGTTCTAACACCCTTGTGATGTCAAATCTTCCTGCTGAGAATTGGTGGCTTCCCTCAGCTAGGTCTTTTGCTTGGTTAGAGATAGAACCTTTTGGAGGGATAGGTTGATTAGTTTTATTGTCCCAAGGAGGAGTTTCCTTGGTAGGAGGTGTCAGCATGTAAACTGGTCCTATACCAGCCTGGCTTCGACTGTCTTAAGAAGTTTGCAGGTTGGTGAAGGCTTTGGCTTCAAAGGCCAGAATCAATTCATCAAAGAATCCTTGTAGTTTGGATTCTTCTTCATCTTCTCTAAAGGATCCAAAGAAGACGGTCTCACAGGTGAATGCACCGTGAGTTGGCTCTTGTATAGGAGGCTTTGGAAGAGTATGGTGAGATGTTTGCAGTCTGTCTAGTTGAGAGATCATGATGACCTTCTCTAGTGTGGCATAGTTTACCTCGTTGTGGGAGCCCATGTCATGCAATCTACACTAATTGGTCATGGGTTGGAATTCTGCGACTGGTGTGAAATGTGATGGTCTAGTACCACTTTGGTTAGCATTTTGGTTTGGACGTGGACCTACGATATTCACATTATTGTTCCACTATTGTTGGTTGGGCTGAGGCCCGCTGTTGAAGTTTCTTCCTCCGGCATTATTGTTCTATTGGCCAGAGAAAATATTCCCTCTTTGGGAATTAGAATTCTGGGGTGCGTAAGACCTACCTTCAGTTGACCCATGTCCATAGTCAGGGTGGACAACATTCCCTAGAGGGATTCAATCTCGGTGGTCAGTTGAGTGTTTGTGTCACAATGTGATGATTGTTGTTGTTGGTTCCCTGGGAAGGCAGCAGTATTTTTTGGAGTTGAGGGCGGAAATCCTCCATCTGTGGATGAATAAAAGAAGGGCACTCCAAGTGGTTGTGTCTGAGGTTTTTGGTTCTACTACGGCTGGTTCCAAGAAAAATATTCAAGACCTGATAATGCTTGAGTCTGTGATGGGTATACATACTGGGCCTGTTGGTCTATCGACGGTGGTGGGGGATTCATTACCATCATGGGGGCACCCATTTCCAGATTAGGGTTATACCCCCTGGTGTATGCAATTTCATCAGGGATCGTGTTAAAAAGCATGCTCTTCCCAATCCCGCCCAGGGATTTGTTGAGGCCACGTGACAGTTCTAAGGCTAGGTTGTAAAATTTTGCCAAAGTATCCTAGTTGCCCGTGGTAGTTGTTCTCCAGACGAGAGTGGAAACAAAGGGGTCCATTGCATTGAGATAGGTCTGTATGGTTACTTCCAGGGATGGAATGAAAGGGCTCGTACACCACTTTAAGGTGCATTGGAACTGGTGATTGAATGTTGCAAGGGGCTCATTTGGTTCCTTTCTGATGGAAATGAACTAGATATGGGACCAAACTAGGTCCATGTGTACGCGGAAGGAAGCCAAGAAGGCATCCTCCATGTCCTACCAACTATTGATGGAGCTGGCGAGAAGGTTAAGGTACCAGTTTAGTTCACCCTGTCCCAGGGACAGGGGAAATATCTAGGTCACAACATCTTCATGTTGGATCTGGTGTCAGTTTATGGCATCTTTATATGCCTGCAAGTGTTCTTTTGCGGTCTGCAAGCCTAAGTGCTCAGATCATGGGAAAATATTCTCTAGGTGAGAGGGTAAGTCATTGGTTGCATCCAGAAAAGTTCCCATAGGTGACCCGGTGTTACCAAAGTATCCAGCCATTTAGGGAACTAAATTTTGAGTAGGTTGAACGCTGGTTCTCAAGATTGTCTGGGAAGTTTGGATATTCTATGGTACACTAGACCCCCAGATAATAGTGGCTGGTGTCATTTTTGGGGTCTATTTCTTTCAAGTAGGAGGCTTGAGTTTGACAAACCTTCCTGGGTTACGGGCTGATCTAAGGATTCTCTCAAATTTTGCTAGGGAGAAAGAGCCAATCCCGCTGAAGGCTTAACTCCTAAGACTATGGCTTGGGGAACCCTCGGGAGGTGTAAAATTAGAATCCTGAGAGGGGGATGAGTTCATGCCCTCCTTCTAGCACCAATTTTTGTTGATGGGACTCTTGTGACCAGGTCCGCCAGTAGAGATAAGTTGTCACTGGGTACTAGCGTACCGACCAACTTTTCCTGTAAAGGTTGTCTGGGGAAATGAGATTCCCCAGGCCTCTGAGCAAGTGAGAGTCAGGTCTTGATGGTGAGGGGCTCAATTGGGGGTTGTGACTATTTTTGAGGGGGATAGCTAGTTATCTTCAACCCATTCTCTTTGGGGATTCAAGTAGGTGAGGTTTCTCCAAGCATGCTTACACTTGACAAATAAACTGAAAAGGATCCTGCAGGGTTATAAATATTTCATCTACCAATAGTTATGCTTAAACATTCAAAACATCAAAAATGCTCTAACATACTACAATAAATACCGAAAAAAAATACAACCTTCAGTTCATATTTCATCAGTAGAAAAGGAAAGGAAGTCGTTAATCTACTTTAAGTATTAGAGCAAAGGACATGAAGAACACAAAGCATAAATTACCGTCAACCCATAAGACAGGATTCCAACAACATCATTGCAAGAACTCCCCCTTCCTCATTAACATTTCTTCCAGCAAGCACTGGTGCATGGTACAATGGTGGCTCCAAGGGAGAATCTAACTACTAAAGGCTTAAAGACTAAGGAGCATTGAGGTTTGCAATTAAGAGCTGAGAAAACTAGATTGCTATTAACTATGGACTGCAAAATCATCAATTTTTCCAACCCTCGGAATGGAGCTAGAGTTAATATTTATACACATACATAACTAACCCTAACCCTAACTTATGTTACACTGTACAATAGAATATATTATTCAGTGGCCAGTACTACCTGCACCACTCTACAAAGACCTAGAGATGGAATAGGCCTGTCATATCAGAAGAATAAGATGAGAGGTAGAGTAGAAGAATTGGCCTCGAGAAGAGAGTTGAGAAGAAGGAAGAAATACGATCCCCTGGGGATCGAGGCTACATGCCTCATAAATGGGAAAAGTGGCACCCTATTTCCGATGTGCCAGGTGTAACGTTGAAGCGGCGCCTTGGGAAGACAATCTGTTAGGAAACCTCTTTCTGATTCGACGTGCCTTGATGTAGCCATCTACCTTGTAACAACCGTTATTAACTACTTTGAAAGTGACTGGTCGACCTTGGGGACTGGGACACGGGTCACTAAAAGAATACATAATTTAGGATCCAGGACTCTGGGATCTGGGAACTTAAATTCCAAAAGAATAAAGAATACAAAAACACTTAGGTTTTCTCCAGCCCCCAGAGAATCTTTATTGTTGCTTACTATCATTGAAGTCTGGAGGAGACAGGAAATTCCAGCTTCATCGATGTCTTTAAGGCCAACCCACCAGTATTTGGCCACTTCAATCTGTTCCCCCAGGTCTGGAACATTTCTCTTAAATTCATCAACCATCTTTTCTGCATCATGACCACTGAGCACCATGCGAGTTATTTGCATCATTTTAGCTCCATCTATTCCCTCTAGGGATTTATACCTGGACTCCATTAACTCATCAAACTTCCCCAAAACATATTCCTCTGGCGTGCATGTGTCAATGCTAAATGGATCATCTGCGAAGACCTCTGAAATAAAAGACATGTATAAATTGAAAGAATATTGAACTGCATTGATCTTATCACATAGAGTCCCCACCAATTTCTTGATTACCCCCAATGTGAGGTCAAGTCTGGAGTGTTGGGTCCTCACAAAATCAAATGAATCCTCCCCTAAAATTCTAGAATTGGAAATAATCTCCTCTTTGAGGCTGATGAGTTCTTCTAACTCAACCTTCCATGCCTCATAATTCTTGATGTCTACCTCCCATATACCGATGGTGGTCTCGGTCTGATGTAAGAAATGGCAGGCCGCATATAGATCCGAGAGGGTGGACACCAGGAAACGCTGGACATTTCCCAACTGCAAGGTAACCAATTCATCGACCACTTGGGCCTTCTTTTTCATAGCTCGTAATGAGTCTATATCACTCTGTGGAAGTGGTACATCTGACATAGAAGCCCCCAGAGGAATAACACTAATGGGCCAGGCAAGCTCAGTCAGCAACCCCATGAGGTTTGCATTTTTCTCTTTTTCTGCCTTGTACTTTTAAGCCTCCTTTTCCTAGCAAGCCTCCACTACCTTGGCTGCTTCTTTCAATAGGTTCAATTCACCCTATTTTCCCCTCTTCCCTAGTGACACCTCTGTGACATCATAATCTCTAGCCTCGTTCATGGCCTCATCTGCATCAGGGGAAGGTTTCACGATTACTATGACAGTTTCTCCGCCTGGCTCAGTTCGAAGAGTGTGAACTATCTGGGTTTTCTTAGCTTTAGGTGGCTTCTGTGCCTGAGCCATCATCTCCATCAAAGAAAGATGGGCTCTGGGTGTTGATGGAGGGGCCTTTCTCTTCTGAGATTCCACCAACCACTATGTCGGACGGGGTGGCTTTGTAG
This sequence comes from Thuja plicata, assembly GCA_018584345.1. Classification (NCBI taxonomy): domain Eukaryota; kingdom Viridiplantae; phylum Streptophyta; class Pinopsida; order Cupressales; family Cupressaceae; genus Thuja; species Thuja plicata. The sequence goes on along the minus strand of MU227713.1, from coordinate 8,202,286 downwards.
CCAAAAATTGCTCCTGTAAATTCTCCCCAATATCCTGTTGTGCCCCCTCGGTAGTATGAGTCTCCTTTGGCTCCTTACCTGTATTTCCTAACTTACCATTGATGTTTGCTTCATTGGTTCCTGTATCTTCTACTCCATCTATATTTTCAGTAATATTCAGGTCCTCATTGGTTCCCCCAGGGTTTTATTCTTCTTCCTGTTGCTTCTCTTCCTTAGCCTCTGTTGTTGGGGTGTCCTCTTCCATTGGTACATCCTTAGGTAATGGGGGAGGTAATGGGACAAGGTTAAATGTTTGGGCTACAGTGACTACCTCTCCAAATGTTTCCTTTGGGAGCGGCGTCTAGAACACAGCGGTTGGGGTCACGGTTGTTCTCGTGGGTCCGATTTCCCCAGCCGATGCCATTTGTTCACTTTGCTTTTGTTTCCCTAAAACTCCCACATCCTGCATTTTTGGGACTTCAGAGGAGATCTCTTTCCCTATCCATTTTTTTTCTTCTACCTGTTCCTCCTGCTCCTATACAGGTTCCTGTTCATGAGCTTCCTTCCGCTCTGGGATTTCAGCCTCCGGCTGTTCAATGTCTCCTTGCAAATTCCCAAACTCCTCAGTTCTAAAAACATCATCAAATTCATCCTGAAGGGGAGGATTTTCTGGGACATGAGTGGGCTCTGGTTCCTTTTCTAGCTTTGGGGAATCAAAAGAAATGATTTCTACTTGTGGGATCTAAGGCATCCCTAGCTCCGGTTCTGCCTTCGGCTTTGGATTAAGCCTTTTCTTTTGCCTTGTGACAAAAGGAGGCCCCACATCCCTTAGGGCTGCCTGATCTTCTTCCAGATGAAATCCTGTCGCCTTGACCATTAGTGCTTCTAATGAAGGGGAAGAGGGAGGATGGACAGGTCTAGACATGAGCACCAGAGTAGCCAACTGTGTGATTAATTTCTCCCTCATCTGTTGGGAGGCTGCTATTGACTGCTTCAGTTGTTTTTTTATGGGGGTCTCCTATAGAGTTGGTGTCTCCATTATTATTTTTCCCCTATCTTCTCCCTGTGAAGAAGTTCTACCCCTAGAGCTCGGCCTTGGTACTGCCTGGGTAGCTCTACAGGTGCTCCCGGGGCATACTCTCTTAAAATATTCATGGCTGCGTTCGACCACGTTGCGAGTAAATTCCTTAATGGTGGGCCCCTCCTAGGCATTCCAGTCCACCAGTGGGAGGGCCAACTTATCAATCCCCTTTGCTTTATACTGGGGGTCTATTGTGGATCCGGTGTCTGAGAAGTCATCTGGAAATTTCTGGAGCTTCAACCTTTCCATCATCCCCATATTCATCCGGACGTAATGTCGGCTCCAGATTTAATTTTCATCCTAGAAATCTTTCTAGAAGTCCTCCATGTGATATTGGTGGGGCTCTAATGCCCAGGGAAGTGCTAGTGCAATTTTTCCATGCGGCTCAAAGTTCCTCCGCGCTAGATCAAATTTTGCCAGGTTCAAGCTCTTGAGTTCATTGTCTGCCTCCTTGGCTATGGCTAGACTGCAAAAGTAATTCCCACATGTGATTGGGAATGGAATATTTTTCACCTTCTTTAAGGTGTATAAGGCATGTAATTCCATCATTTTCCTGCAATATTCCAAGAGAATTACCTTATTCCCATAATGTTTGGGCAACCAGTAAGGTTTCCTGGAGAATCTGGTTACCCTTATGTATGTATGCTACTAGAATTGTATGTAATAATGGCCATAACTTCTGACCAGATCCATTGCCTCCATGGAGAGGTGGTATCCTGCATCCCGGGTAGGTGTGAGTAGGTTGTAGTAAATGAAGGCATCATTTACCCGGTAGAAACTGGGGAAACTAGCCTCCCATTAGATTTGTGGGAAGTAATCCCAGGGAGCTTTCTAACCTAAGCCAATCCTGAGTACACCTGATGTGAGTAACCCATTGGTAGCATGTCGTTCTTGCACTAGGGCCCAGAGAACATAAGAAGTCATATAAAACTTGTGCTTTTGTGCCACCTGAAGGAACTGGAAATCTACATGGTTGGAGATAATGGCGGCCTAGTCAAAGTATTCCCCACTAGTGGTGATGCCGAGAAAGAAGTAGTACATCCACCCTATGAATTCCTAGGCATGTGGTTTCCCAAAGACCTGACATAGTTCTATCATCCCCATCTGGATGCTTTCTTTAAACTTGGACCGAGGGATCTCTAGCTTCATTTTTTTTGGGTCCCTATTCAGAGTCTTGAGCCAATGATTATTCATGTATTATCGGGCTGTGACCTCCAACTGCTGAAATTGAGCTAAGGCATTATATCTAGTAACAATAGTTGGGTTATCAAATTGAGGGATCCCCAACCCTACCCAAAAAGTTGCGGCATTGAGAGACACCATGGGAGTGGGATATTCGGTTGGTTTCAGGGCTGCGAGAATGATGGCCCAGATGGAAGAGTTGTAATGTGCTACAAGTGTGAGAATAAACTTTGAGGCTTGTACCAAGCATGGGAAATAGGCAGCATTGAGAATCTGAGAATCCCCAATGCTGATCTCCAGCAGATCCTTGGACTATCACTGAATGTACATTATCTTGACCAGGGCCTACATCTTGGCCCACATTCTGATGCTGGTGTCGGTAATTAATTGAACTTTGGAATTAATATTTGATCCCATGATGGTGTTGTCCATCACGTACTTCATGCTCAGGAGTAATTTTTCTAAGGCTCTTTCCATTTTAGTTCTCACGGCTGCCCTAGTAACCGCCGTGGAGGGAAGTTCCAGACTTTCGGGTGGTGAAGATGCGGAAGCCTCAGACACTTTTAAGGTATGTTGTTCCAGAAACTTGCAAGGAAAGATGACCATCAAAATTCATGAATAAATATTATTCCAGGATCTGGAGATCTAACCACCGAGGCACGTCCTTCCCTTGAAAAGTTAGTTTAGGTCCAAAATCTCAAAAAGTATATATAGTGCAAACTTTGAGAATTAACCAATATCCAGGCCTGGGGGCCTCAGCATATCTGATGAAAGTAAGATGTGGGTTGGTGGAGACAAAAGACCCAGGGTCCAAAAAACTAACCATTGGAAGATGTGCATGAAAAATGAGCTGTCAGGCCCTTGTGGACGTCACGTGGCTATGTAATAAATGGGAGTTATGGCGCCGGTGGCGGAGCCAATTGTTTGAATGTATGAAAAGTGAAGGCCACTTGGATAGTCTTGAATGTATACATGGGACATGAATGGAGCATTAAGGTTGGTTTATGGAGGAGAGAGAAAATTTCCTGGCTGAAACCAGCCGAGAGCCAAGTTTCAACCAGGTGGTATTCTGCCTTGAACGAGCTTGCAAACTTGAACAAAAAATAGACGAGGCACGACAAGATCGACATGTGATTGGGAGGATACACACAATATATACACCTAAACTATAGTAGAGCTGAGAGGTATATACATGGAAATGAAAGGATATACATGCAAAACATCAAATTTACAGTAAAAGACAGCATGGAGCGACCACCCTATACAAACATGCACAAAATGTACAAAATCTACAATACATATACAATGTTTTATACTGCATAGAGGGCAGAAAACCCTCTAGCAGAGCCATCCCACCAATGGGTAGAGAACTAAACAAACAAAACACAGAAACAAAAATGAAAACAAACTAGGCAAAACACCAACAAAACACAAAAAGTTGAGAAAACAAAGGAAAGAAACCAGGCACCAACCTAAAAATCTGAAGGAAGAAAGGAAGGCAAGGCACTACAAACACTTTGCAATAGCTTCCACCTCAAAATGATCATCACTCAACACCAAAAACTAACCACAATTACTCAGAATTACTTCACACTCAATCTCACTCAAATCACTCTAAAATCGCCCTAAAATTGCTTAAGTGTTTTAATCACGATAATTGTAAAAATGACAGGTGATTCCTATTTATACCCGAGGTGAAAAACAAGTTACCCTTCCTTCCGCAAGCTCTGGAACAAAAAAACCTCTAGACTCTAGGCCTGGGGATTCTGTGCGACCATACCCTCTTACGAAAAGAAGACATCGTGGCAAAGAATCCTAGAGTCCAGAGTCCAATTCCTGGATAAGGAATGACCAACTCTGGGACCGAGTCCCGGAGATACAAGGGACAAAAAAAAAAAGCAAAAGCAACACCGTGGGAAAGAAAACCCGAAGAAGGAAAATAAAGAAACAATGGGAAAAGACAAGGCAAGAGCCAAAAGAAGAAAACAAAAAAGGGGGACCCAACATTTTGCACACAAAATGTAGGGACAGGGATGCAAGGCATAACACTCCCCAAATAAGTTCAAGAGATGCTAGTAAAGTATCAAGGGATAGTGAGTGTTGGATAGCCAGCCACCTTACCACCTAAGAGGTTAGTAAGCCACCAAATAGACCTAACCGTGGAGCTACCCTACCCAATAAGGTAGCCTATAAAATGACTCCCCAACAGAATGAAGAGATAGCTAGACAAGTTCAAGAATTGTTAGAACAAGGTCTTATAAGAAAGAGCATTAGCCCTTGTGCCATACCTAAAGTATTAGCACCTAAGAAAGGGGGAGCTTGGAGGTTATGTACACACTCTAGAGAAATCAATAGGATTACCATTAGGTATAGGTTCCCTATCCCTAGAATAGAAGACCTAATGGACTGTCTAGGAGGGGCTAGATACTTTACAAAGATAGACTTAAAAAGTGGATACCACCAAATAAGGGTGAATGAAGGGGATGAATGGAAGACAACCTTCAAAACTACTGAAGGACAATATGAATGGATTTTCATGCCATTTGGCCTATCAAATACCCTATCAACTTTCATGAGGTTGATGAATGAGGTATTGAAAGACTACATTGGGAAGTTTCTAGTAGTGTACTTAGGTGACATACTCATCTTTAGTAGAACAAGAGAAGAGCACCTCAAGGACCTGGAATTGGTATTTAAGAAGCTACAGGAGGATAAGTTGATGGTCAACTTAGAAAAGTGTAAAATCATGAAGACAAAGCTAGTGTACCTTGGTTTTGTACTGTCACAAGGTAACTTAAAAATGGATCCAAGCAAGGTTGAGGCCATCATCAATTGGCCTAATCCAAGGAAAAGCACTAAGGTAAGGAGATTTCATGGTATTGCACAATACTATAGAAATTTTATTAAGCAGTTTAGTGCAATATGTTCTCCCATGTTTGATACAATTAAGGGACGCATGAAGACCAAGTTTGTTTGGAATGAGAAAGCTAATAATGGCTTTGAACTACTGAAAATTGAGATAGCAACCCAAGCAATTTTAGTGTTGCCAAGCTTTGAAAAATTGTTCGCAGTGGAATGTGATGCCAACAATGTGGCAATTGGAGTAGTCCTAAGTCAGGAGGGAAGACCAGTGGTTTTCCATTTAGAGAAGTTGAGTGAAGCTAAGAAGAAATATTCTTCTTATGACCTAGAGATGTATACTTTGGTCCAGTCATTGAGAAAATGGAGGCATTACCTATTGCCAAAGGATTTTATAGTCTATTCTGACAACCAAGCATTGTGTTTCTTGAACTCACAAGACAAATTGAGTCAAGCACATGAAGTGCGTTGAATACCTACAAGCATATAAATTCAACATCAAACACAAGAAAGGGTTGTAGAATAAAGTTGTAGATGCTTTGAGTAGAAGAGCATTGACCATTTAGGAGATTCAACTGCAGAGTATGGGAATTGACATCTTCAAGGACATGTATGAATAAGATGAGGACTTTGAAGACATCTACAAGGTATGTCAAGAGTATAAAAACCACTTTCATAGTCAATACTCTGAATACACTTTGTAATCTTGTCTATTGTTTAAAGGGGATCAGTTGTGTGTCACTAGGGGGTCAGTAAGAATGAATCTCATACAAGAGAAACACAATGGTGCACTTAGTGGCCATTTTGGGATTAATAAAACTCAGGTGTTAGTCCAAAGATTCTATTTTTGGCCCAAGATGAACTTGGATGTGAAGAAATATGTTGAGGGATGTGTTATCTGTCAAAAGGCCAAAGGAACATCTACAAATGCAGGCCTATATCAGCCCTTACCTATTCCAACAAGGCCACAGGAATGCCTAAGCATGGAATTTGTGGTAGGTTTACCCAAGACTAGATAAGGGATGGACAATGTCTATGTGATTGTAGAAAGATTTAGTAAGATGGCTCACTTTGTGCCATGCAAGACAACAAATGATGCAAGTCAAATATCTTCTTTATTCTTCAAGGAGGTTTTTAGGATTCATGGTTTACCACTGAGTATAGTGTCTGACAGAGACACCAAGTTTATGAGCCACTTTTGGAAGACTCTTTGGCAGAAGTAGGGGACCAACTTATCATTTGGATCTGCCTACCATCCTCAGTCAGATGGTTAGACATAGGTAGTAAATAGGAGCCTTGGTAATCTCCTAAGGTGTTTGACAAAGGAGTATGGTCATACATGGGACCTGTTGGTTGTATTTCCTATTTTTGATAGTTTTCCTTGTTCCTTGTCTTACCCTCTGTAAAATTTTAGGTTTTCATGTCTAAGCCTTGCCAAAATTGCAAAAACCCTGAAAAACCCTAAGTATCCAAGTATTAAACGATAAACTTTTAACCCTAGGTCATGTCTTATGTTTCACTGTTACTTTTTCAATCACTAAAGATGTGTTTTAAAGTTAGGTCACCTCGTCGTGTTATCCCGGCCGAATATTCCAAAGCTCTTCCCGACTTTGCTTTTTCTTTGTGTCGCGTGGTCTCGATATAAATCAAAATATTCCTTCAGTGTTCTGAGACTTAGCGATTTCTTTCAGTCGGGTTGTCGCGAGATATCATGTTATAAGCTTTGTAAAAAATGGGACCCACTGTTAGTCAGGTGATCGCAGGAGAATTCTCACAGTTAAGAAAATGTTCTCAGACTTCGCGATTACTTCATGTCGCGATGTCACCAGATCAGGCCAAAGCTCACGGTTAAGTTTTTCTTCAGTCACGTGGTCTCGAAATAGAATAACAGTTAAGAGTTTTCAGTGCAGACTACGCGACTAACAGTTTGAGGTTTGCGGCATTGCTCAGTCGGGATGTCGCCGAAAAAAGAATAATGTTTCAGTTTCCTGTTATGAATCAAGTGAACTAGTGAACAAGTGACATCTATCATAAGGTAAGTGGGTTGTCGGGAGGTCGCCAGAAGAAAGAAAGGGATTCTGCGACTTCGAGACTAAGGTGCTTTGCCCTTTGTCGCGAAGTCTGAGAAAGATTTAAGGGCATGTAAAAATATTACGCGATTAAGAGACTGTCGTTAGATGAGAGAATCAGAAAATCCAACGGTGGTTGAAAAGTTTGGAAAGGAAAGTGCCCCAGGGAAAAAGTCCTCCCGACTTGGCGATTAGGGTATGTCGCGCAGTCGCTATGAGCAAAGAAAAGGCGCTTGTAATAGGTTAAGGAAAAGTTGAATGTATCTCCCGACTGGGCGACTAAAGGTTGTCGCTTAGTCTTGAAAAAGAGTATAAGCATCTAGCGACAAGGAGATAACTGGGAAGGTTAATGATAACGGCTAGTCACCAGGTCTCAGAAGGAAAGATGAGTTAAAGCTAACTGCTCGCAACTTTGATTTATGTTGGGTCGTGTGATCACCAGATGGTCACTGGGGTCAGCCAGGGTTAAAGAAGTACATTGTCTCCAAGTCTCGAGAAAGAACTATGGTTAAGAACAAACGCCCGTGACAAAGAGACTAAATGCAGTCGCGTGGTCGCTTGATTAAAAAATCTAAAAAATGGCGGCAGTTTTGTGATGTGACAGAGTAAATCTCCCGGCAACCAATCAGAGGCTCGAATTTTGATTACTGTGCATTAAGGGTAGCTGAGATGTATGACACATAGAAAATCATAAAGTGGCATGTCAGCTTTCTTAAACGTTATATGATTGCTCTGAGGATCCATTTTTTGAATATTTGATTTCCTGTCAACTTCGTGCAACTACGGCTAGGTTTTTCAAAGTTCACAGCATGCCAAATTAATGGCAGAATTGATGTTTCCAGATTATGAGCTATGTACTCTGAATGATGGCTATAAGGAGTGGACAGTGCATTCAATCTCTTTCACCATGCTTTCAAGTTTTCAGAGCCAAGTTGCTAGGTTATCAGAGAAGAGTGATATTTTAAGCAGTTGCAGTGTATCCAGAAGTGATCAGAAATTTCTAAAATTGCAGAAAGTTGTGCTCAGAGCAGTTGGCTGATATTGGAGATTAGATTTGTTTCAATATCAGTTAGAGGAAAGAAATTCAATGTGTTGTAGAGATGATCAGAGCTGTGAGCGTCGCTTCAACAAGTGGAGGCAGTGGAGAAGAACAAAAAGGAAAAATGAGTTACTCTGATGAGTTTCTCCAGCTTCTGCCAGGATCAACACAGAGCAAGAAGGCCGATGCTAGTGTCCTTCTGGATGATTATAAAGACATCCAAGATGCTAAGACCCTGGGCACAATAGGTTACTCTCTTTTCACATACTTCTATAAGAATTTTGATAAGCCCATCCCTATTTCAAACCCATGGACATGTGGTCTGGCTAGGTTATTAGTTCCTGATGTGTTCTTAGATGTTGACCTATTTCTTGACCTAGAAAATAACTATGATGCCCTCAAAAAGACCATTAAAAGGGATGATGGCACTGCCTTGTTGATTTTAAATAGAAACTCTTTCATGCAAGCCTTTGGCTTATTCAGCACCATGTCTAAAAGAATTGACATGACAAGGCAGGAAAAGAGATAAAGTTCTAAGCCCAGAATTGCAAAAGGCCTGTTACAAAAGCATATGTTGAAAGAACTAAAAAATTATTTAGGTCCTATGGTAGAGCCCTATCCATATTATTTCAAGGACCTACTCTTCTACATCAAGTATAATGCTTATGCCCTTTGTAGAGTGTTGGGGATTGATGGAGATGCAAAGAGAATCAGCTCTGGCATCTTAATGATGGTTTTAGACCTGCAAGAGGTGCATTCAAGCACCAGTTATGATTATATTCAGCATATAATCGATGAAA
>MU227713.1:8132301-8145340 GCA_018584345.1 Thuja plicata | reverse complement strand
ACTTGTTAAGGACCTCTGTCAGCAGGACACTGTCCATATTGTTGATTCCTTGAAGAGTGAATCCATTAGGTTATCCCTCCTACAAAGAAAAGGAAGAAGGATGAGAATCCTTGTATCACTGGTTATTGTTATGTTTATAACTATGATTTCTATGGTAATATCTTGTTTATGGTTATGCTTGGTCATTTGCAAGATAATTCATAAGTTGGTCCAATAAAGATACATAGCTAATCAGTGTCCACATCAACAAATACTGTGTTAACATCAATCTTAAGAGGTAAAACTTGCCTAAGTATTTGTGGAGCTCAAAAATGAAGAAGGACCTTGTCCAGTCCTTAGCAATTAGGCTTTTCTTGTCTCTGAATCAGTATTAGAAGGTACAGTATTAAAATAGACATTTCAAGCATTGTGGTTCATACAAGAAAAATCCTTAACAGGACCAACTAATTGCACAAGTAGAATATGCTTATAATGATAATGTTAATAAAACCATAGGGAAAAGCCTTTTTGAGAGTGTATATGGCATCCATCCTAGAGGCCTTCATGAACTTAGAGACCTTAAAGATGGAGCTAAAGGCAGTGGATATGCTGAGGATTTTGCATATGCTATGCAAGAGGTCCATGACACAGTTAGGAAGACTCTCAATGAGAATACAGAGAAGATCAAGACCAAAGTGGATGAGAGAAGAAGGGATGTCCAATTCAAGATCAGAGATCTAGTGATGGTTCATCTCAATAAAGAAAGAATTCAGAAAGGAACACCTCACAAACTTTAGAGGAGGAGAATTTGTCCATGTGTCATCCTAGACAAGTATGGAGCCAATGCTTATAAGGTGGAACTTCTAGAGGATTTGGGTTTATCACCAGTCTTCAATGTTGCAGACTTGGTATTGTACAAATGCCCAATTGTTGATGCTGATCAGAGTCTGAATGAAGTCATACAGGAAGTTGAAGAACTGCACTTGCCATCTACACCAATCAAACAAGCAGAGGGAATTCTAGATTCTAGAGTTTACAAGAAGACTACGAAGGAGTATAAAGAACACTTGATAAAATGGAAAGGAAAATATAAGGTAGATGTTGTATGGATCAAGGAAAGTGAGTTTAAGAAGTTGGGGGTTGACATCAACTTACTCAATCCAAGGGTGGATTGAAGTCTTTTGTTTAGGGGAGGATGGTGCATGAGCACTTAGGCAATCCTCAAGCATTAGAATTTTTTGGATTGTATTTGAAATTAGCCAAGTCAGAGATGTGTGTTTTATTTGAGGCCTTAGTAGTTCATGTGGACTAGGTGAGTTGGTGTTAGTACTAAGGTCACCAATTAGTCATTGTTCTAGTTGTTTTTGGTTAGTTTAGGCCTAGTTGGTTTAAGGTTGGGATTTAGGTTCAAAATGTGTTCTAGACCCATGAAAGATGTAAAATATTACTTGAGGTCATTAAATAGGGTTAGTTCATCAAAATAAATAGCATAGAGGCCCTATATTCTAGTTGGCATAGTAAATGCAAAAAGATGCCAAAAGTTGTCATGACAACATTTGCAAGAAATTGCAAATGTTGCATGCAACTCAAAAACATAGGATCCCCAAAAATTTAGGAGTGGGAATTGATTTAAAAAAGCCTATAATGGTGGAGAAAGGCATCTAAGACACTCTTAGGCTCAAATCCTAAGGATAGAGTTTTTGTAAGTAAGTTTTTTAATAGCAAAAGTGACTGCAATTCTATGTTAGTGTACGTTCCAAGCATTTGGTGTTACAGAGCTTGTTTATGGATTGAATCATAAGATAAAAATATTGATTCATGTAGAGGGGTGTGTTTTAATAACTTTTCTTTTAGGGTGTTATTATTTTTTAGTTATTTTGTTCTCTATAGAAAAATAATCCTAAACTAGGTAGTCTGGTGGTGTTATTCAGGGTGAATTTTGCTTTCATGGCTCCCCCATGAAATTTAACCATGGAAAACATAAAAGGTAAAATGAAGTGCATAGGGGAGTCAATATACATAATGTATATAGAAGTAGGAGGTTAGGAAAGGTGTTTTTCTATTTTTAAGACCATGCCCTAGGCAAGCTAGGACAATCAAGTTAGAGGTATGGTGATGATAAAACCATTTGCAGAGATAAGGGTTTGAGATGGAGAACTTAACCAAGAGTGGATTTAGTTTTTTTATAGTCCCATAGGTCCCTAGTGTCGATTTCATATCTTAGTCAATCCATTTGGATAGATTTTTGGAGAGAAATCAGTGTGTTGCTTGTAGAGAGCCAAAATAGGCCTAAAAGCCCTACTTTCTAGGACAGTGATGTATAGACAACTTGGGAACTTCAGACCTTAAAAATACTTTAGGTCTCCCAAAATGGTATCTATATCTCTAATTATTTTTTAGGTTTGTGTGCAATTTTTTAGAGAAAAGCTTGAAAAACTCACTGAATAGGGCTAATAGGTGTTTTAGGCCTAATAGGGAATATGGGTGGGAATTTTAAATTCGATTGTCTTGGGGTGAAAGACCTATGAATTTTGGATTGAGTGGATGTGGATTAAACATTTAGAGCATATATAAGACCCTTTTAATATTTCTGGTGTTGATTTCAAGGATTTGGCATTGAAAGCCTTGAAACCAATGTGGAGCATGGTGAGACAAAATTGACGGTGGAAGTCCTTCAAGGTGAAGCACAATTGTTGAACTCTTAGAGAAGTGTTAGGGGGAGTTTTAGGCTTAGTTCCAAGAGGATATAGTGGTCCTATAGGGAGGATTAGGATCCTAATTGGACTAGGAAAAGAGAAGTCTTGTCTTGTGGTATTGTGCAAGCACGCCATTGGAGTTTGACTTCTATCATACACCCAATGTAAGTTACTTCAGAATCTTTGGTATTCAATGTTATATATTGAAGGATGATAGAAATGGAAAACTTGACTGCAAAAGTGAAGAAGGTATCTTCTATGGTATTCAACCAAAAGCAAGGCTTATAAATGTCTTAACAAGTCATCTAACAAAATCATTGAAAGTAAAAATGTGAAAATAGATGAATTTGCATAAAAGAATGATAAGGAAAGAAAAAAGGAAGCAGAGGACTGCAATAGGTTTGTTTATATAGAACCTGACACTCTACCTAAGCAATAGTGTGTCACTCCTGAGCATCAAAACATTACACCCGAGCATTAGGTTGTAATTACCAACAATTAGGATAATCCTCAAGATGATGTTCCAAACAATGGAGATGAGAATGAAGTTGAAGAAGATGACCAGAATGATGAACATAGAGCTGAACCAAAACTTTCCAAGTATGTCAAAAGACATCATCCATAGAATCAAATCATAGGAAACAAGAAGGCAAGAACAAGAACAAGAATTAAGTCACTTAACACCAGATGTTTACTTTGTGATTTTGAGCCTAAATATGTTAACAATGCACCTTAGAATGAAGAATGGGTATGTGCTATGAATGAGGAAATACAAAATATTGAGAAGAACAATACATGGACACTAGTACCATAGACCAGATGACAAGAATGTCATTGGTACCAAATGGATATTCAAAAACAAGATGAATGAGAATGGAGAAGTCACTAGAAACAAAGCAATATTAGTATGCAAGGGATATGCACAAGAAGAAGGTATTGATTATAGACAAACCTTTGCACCCATTGCTAGACTAGAAGGAGTTAGAATCTTAATTTCTTATGCTACATTTAAAGGATTCAAGGTATACCAAATGGATTTCAAATCTTCATTCCTAAATGGAATACTAGAAGAAGAGGTATACATTGAACAACCAGAAGGGTTTGTTGATCCGAACATGAGTAACATGGTATGTAGACTACATAAAGCTTTGTATGGATTGAAACAAGCACCAAGAGCCTGGTATGAAAGCCTTAACTCATATCTCATTAGCATAAAATTTGTAAGAACAAGTGAAAATAGCAATCTATACTTAAAAGAAGACACCAATGGTAATATTCTGACTGCTGAAATTTTTATTGATGATATCATTTTTGGGGGAAATGAATTGTTATGAAAATCCTTTGCTAATGAAATGAGCAAGGAATTTGAAATGTCTATGTTTGGAGAGATCAAATTCTTTCTTGGTCAACAGATTATTCAAAAAGATGCAAGAATATACATCACTCAGTCCAAATACATCAAGGAAGTGCTGAAGATATTCAAGATGGAAGATTCCAAACTAGTTGGAACACCTATGGCTACCAGATGTAAGTTGGCAAAAGAAGACAAATCCAATGAGGTAAATCAGACCTTATATAGATCAATGATTGGAAAACTTATGTATGTTGTTCACACTAGACCAGATATAGCACATGCAGTTGGAATAGTTGCAAGATTCTCTATTAATCCCAAAGAATCACATATGATTGTTGTCAAGAGAATTCTGAGATATTTGAAGAACACCGAGGACTATGGCTTATGGTACAAAAGCGAAGGAAAATTTGAACTACAAGTCTATATAGATGTTGATTGGGCTGGAAACATTGATGAATGAAAGAGCATGACTAGAGGAGCATTCTTTATGGGTTACAAAATTGTCACATGGTTAAGCAAGAAGAAAGGATGCATCTCTCAGTCTACTGTAGAAGCAGAGTATGTGGTTGCTACTTCAAATTTCTCTAATATTGCATGGATCAAACAATTGATGGAAGGTATGAATATGAAGATCCTTGAACCAGTAATTATCTACTATGATAACACCAGTGCAATTAACATTTCTAAGAATCCAGTCATGCATGCTAAGACTAAGCATATTGCTATCACTATCTAAGAGAACAAGTACAAGAAAAGGAAGTGATACTAGAATATGTTAATTCAAAGGAATAGTTAGCTTATATATTCACCAACCCATTACTGAAGGATACATTTGAGTATCTGAGACATAGACTAGGGGTCCAACCCTTGTCTATCGGTCAGTAATCTGACTAAGAGGTTGCATCAGCCTATACCAAATTTGAAGATCAGTCATGCGGATGCAAACACTGAGATGGACAACAATAGATACATCTGTACATTACAAGGTACATATCTGCACCAAAAACTAGAGACATTGTATTGCTGATGGATAGGGAAATTCAAGGAATATATCATGCAAAGGGATGGAACATGATATAGATGATAAAACAAGGAGAAGTATTGTTGTTTGGCATTGTTGTCAAAGGGATAGAATTATCTCATTATCATTAGGGAGAAATTTTCTTTATCATACAAAGGGAGAGATGATCTCATTATTAAAAGGAGAGATGATTAAAGGAGAGATATGATAAAAGGAAAAGATTATATCATTATCCATGAAGATAAGTTCCTGAGAATCAGAAGGAAGATTTAATCAATAGTCTAAGGGAGAGAATTTGATTAAATATGAAATATCCATCTAAGGAAGAGAAGTAACAAAGGGAGAGAGTTTAGACAACGAGAAAGATTGTTGTCAAAGGAAAAAGATATTATCAAGAAGAGAAAAAGTCAAGGCAGAGCACATATCACGACAGATATATTAGATGATACATCTATCCAGAGAAGGGATTGCAGATTGAAGACAACCACTCTACATGAATCAAATCTAAGATATTTTTGAGCTTACCGAGAGCCAGACATTTGTAACAGCTACATTAGGAAAGCTTGATGAAACTATATATTTCATATTATTTTAGTGATAGTATAGTATGATAATGTAGTATGTTGCCAGCAATGCCAAAGAGAGAGATTGTTGACATGTAACTGATTGAATTTTTGAAGATGTTAAGTTGATCACCGAAATGCAGAAGGATAATGCAAGAAATTAAATTAGTTAATGGATTGTATTGTCATTGATGTCAACTTGATATAATCTAATCGGTTATAATAAAAGTGTCAAAGACTTCAAAGAATCAAAGAGAAAAATATTATGCTTTCAGTAATGCATAAAAGACAAGCATTCACATTATGACTTCAAACAATGACAGCCAGTGGAACACCGAAGGATAGAGGTCACCGAAAGTCAAGTCATAGTGATGCCCAAGAAAGAACACTGATGAGAAAAATCACAATTATAACAGATGGACAAAAAAATAGTGTAAACGGATAGAGAAGCTCGAGGAGAATTGGAGTGTTGATCGAAGCTATAAAAGACTTAAAAACTGAAATTAACTTGAGTTCATAAATGACAAAATATCTACTGGCAAAGCTAAATATAGACTTAACTGGTAGTTATCTTTGTTTTCATCAACAAGATAAAGCCAGAGATAAGTAATGGATTTAAAGATGTTTTGTCCAGTTGACAAGAAGATCTCAGTGAGATAAAATAGGAGTTTTTCTTTAAATATAATTGGCAAGAATTGTGGATCATGCCAAGATCAAGAAGATCAAGAACCTAACAACGATGATATCATGTCTATAAAGAGAAAACTCAATTCATTATGAATTGGTGTGGTGGGGAGTAAATGGAAAAGAGGATGCTAAAGAGAAACTGTTGAAGAGAAACTTCATACAGTCCTGATCAACAAGATGAGGAAAGAGCTAAAGTTTTATGTGGACACTGAGAAATAGAGTACAACATCACCGAGTAGAATCAAAGTGGAGAAAATGTATAAACTGAGATATATTGATTAGAATATTTTTATGAGATTACAATAGATTTGAAAATATGTAAGTATAAGTTGTAGATGTGAATAGATCATATTGTTTCGGTTTAACTATTGATTCAAAAAGTCTCTTAACCGAGTGGTATTTAAAGATCCTTTCTATATTGAGATACATCCCAAGGAGTATGAAATTTTTTGATCATGAAGATAGCATGAGATGCCAGATACCTATTGACAGGCCAAGTGAGTGTTTGATCAAGGAAGGTAACACATAGATTCCCGATATCAAGTGAAATACTAAACTTTTAAATCCTCTAACAATGTCACACTTAACAGTATGTTTGTAACCTTTAACAAGGTTGGCTCTTCACCGAGCTCACTTCAGAAGAGTGAAAATTTTGGGTTACCGGTCCCAAGTGGTTTTTCCATTAACAGGGTTTCCACGTTAAAAATCCATGTTGCAATGTGTTTATGATTCATTACTTTAGTGTTTTTCATTACACTTAACTTAATTGGATTGATCAGTATACTCTAGATAATTTAATGTCTTTTGGTAAATTAACAGACTGCTATTCGGTAAACATACAGTAGAAGGTTTTACAAAGCATTTCGAGCAGTAGTAAATTGATATAAGTATTTGGAGGCAATCATCTTATAGGACTAAAGATAACTAGAGGCTTAATATTGTGGTACTGAGTTTTTGGGTTGATTATTGGAATATTTTTTAGGCCAATGATTCACCCCCCACCCCCTCTCATTTATTACTAACACTTGGTTTGGGTCTACTATTGACAGAGAGAATGATATTCATCAAAACTAAATCCATGCATATGTAGATGCAATTTTATCAGTTCAAGATTTGTTTCTAAGATCACTTTTTTTACTTGTTGTGATAGTTGTTTTTTATTTAGGGAAGTTCATGCGATTGATAGTAAGCCTTACCTACAGTGAGCATTGTAAAGATCACCTTAACCAGTGTCACATTAACCAATGTTATTATTCATAATAATTAGACTATCTATAGATTATCCCACCTTGGGTTTCCACATAAATATGGTGTTCATTATCCATGGTATCTCTATTATGCCTTCATGTTTATCGGAATTTTAATTATTAGGCTCAATTAACATTGTTACTAATATAATTAAAGTTTAAAAACATCTTAGGATAACTGATTCAGCCCCCTCTCAGTTATTTGAGGTTGTTAAAAAATTGGCATAAGAGCTATGGTTCCATGAGCCTAACCACTTGAGGGAGATCTTGATTGGTTGAATATATGGCTGGAGAATACTACTTTGATGAAGAAGTGAAGATAATGTTGGATGACATTGAATTCATAGAATTCGAGAATGAAGAACTCAAAGAAAATATTAAGGAAGAGAACTCTTTTATCTCTAAGCTGAGGGAGAAAATTTAGAAATTCAAAGAAAGACATAAGGAAGTTAGCCAAGAATCGAAGGAGTCAAAGGAGAATGTTGCAAATCTGAAGTTACAATTGGAGGAGTGCAAAAAGATTGAGGAAAGTCTCAAAAATATCATCAAACTTAAAAAGGAAGAGAATAAAAATTTAGATAAACTAAAGAAGCTAAAATCAGAAGAAAAGGTATGTGAGATTAACATTATTCTTAAACAAATTTTGTCAATGCAGAAAAGCCACAAGGAAAAACAAGGTCTTGGGTTCACTATTGAAAACTCAAATCAAACTATCAAGGGTAAACATAGAGCAGTTGAAGCTGACTCTAAATCTAAAGTTACAAGTAAGGCTCAGAAAAATGGTGCACCGACAAAGTTTGCTCTGGTAAGACAACCAAATCCTCAAATGTATTTCTCATTTAATGGTCATTTTTTTATATGCAAGAATTTTGGACATAAGGCTGTGGAATGTAAGAGTAGAAAATACATGAATATTCAATTTTTTAAGTATCACAAGTTTGGTCATAAGGAAAATCAATGCATAATTCAAGTATCTAATTTGGTTCAGATGAATGGAATGAACAATATATTTCATGGTAATTTTTGCGTATGTCATAACTATGGTCACAAGGTGAAGCAATACAAATATGGTATACTGTCGAGGAAGAGGAATGTTAATTGCTTCAAGTGTGGTAAGATTGGTCATTATGCTAACACATGCAAATATTTTACCTCTCCTAGAAATTATGGAAATGAGAAGGATGTTGTAGTTTCAGGAGAATCTTAGAAGACAGTAATGGTATGGAAGAATAATGAATCAAGTGAAGGAAGTCCACCCATGGCATCAGATTCTGGTGCTAGATCTTTCGGTAAGTATACCAAACCCCTTGGTTTAGGGGAGCATCACAAAGCTTAATCTATCATTTCTCCCTCTCTAAAACTAGGTATGGTGTGCTTTTTGGAGTAATTAAGGTTGACGCGACTGATGAAAATTTGAAGTAAAATTTTCTACCATCATTTGCACACTTTTTTGTGGGAAATAATCATGAGTAATTAAGATATAATTAGAAAAAAATTTCACATTGAAGGAAGAGGAGAAAAAAAGAATTGCAGAGCTATAGTTTTGAGAAGGAAAATGTAAAAATACTAAGATGGAGTCTAGCTTGGTTGTTCGTCAATCTAGTGAAATTTTTCCACAGACGCTAAAGAAGGTTGAATTGGAGGAATTTAATCATGGAATGATAATTCATATGGGAGCAAAGTTGAAGGCAAACAAATTACAGCTGGTTCATACTCTGGGTTTGGATATCTGGGGAGAATTTCTCTAGTTTACAAAGGAGTCAATTGTATTCTTGTTGAGTCTATTCAAGGATGGAAACCTGATATTGGATAAACCATAAATGATTATTGAGGTGATTATTGGTCTTTGGACTATTGGAAATATTCTATAAAAGAGGAAAGTCAAGTATAATGAAGTGCAGCAGCTTTGGCATCCAGAAAGAGCCCCGTGCTCTATTGATCAATACCCTTGTCAATCTGGTTGTGAGGTGAATTCAAGTGCTCTAGTATAGCTATGTATTGTGCCATGCCTATTGTTTATATTAAGGAGGGATCATCCTCTAGTAAGAGAGAATTGGAGATTATACTTTTTATTCCCCTTCGAAGCCTAGGAAAATAAAAAAACAAGTGCAAAAGGGAAGGAAATTATCACTTTATAAGAGGAAGAAGTAGAGGAGGAAGAGAAGAAAGGAAAAGATTATGTTTCCTCATCTAAATCAGGCTCTGTTGATTTAGATGTCATTTAGACAAAGTTAGAAGAAGGAGAGTTAGAAAAAATTGGTAAATTGTGGTGTGCTTGCTCCTCTGGTAGCATGACTGAAATTGAAGATGCATTATTGGATCATTTTCTAAGTAAAGGCATTGTTGTTTTAGCTATTTCTAAGGTGCTACTAGTTGATATAATGAGAATTTTTGAGGAAAGGTTGCTCAAGTATTTTTTTGAAAGTTGAAAGTTGAGGGATGTAATTCAGAGGAAATGTGCTAATGCTAAACAAAGGTTATCTAGATATATTGGTGAGACAAAGGAATACATAAAGGAGATATTTGATATGTACCAATATTTTCTCTGGTGGCCTGCTGCTATTGACAATTTAAGGAGAAGAATTAAAATTATTGAATCAGAATTGAACAATATTGGTAATAACTATGATTTATTCAAGGATAAAGGAGCTAAAAAGAGAATTACAATTGGTGAGTTACAAGATAATTTTTTGTATGCATAGAGGCAGAGGGAAAATTTAGTGAAGAATTTCTCGTTGGTGAAGGATTTGGTCGAGGTCTGGTTTGAACTTATTTTTGAAATTATTTTTGATATAAAAGAATATGAGCATTAGCACCAATCCCCTAATTGGTCATCATATTTTGATTCATTGGTTCTACAAGATAGTTTGTGTGCTCGGATAGGTTCTGTTGTAGCAGATTGAAAGCAAAGTCTTCCAATTATCAAAGAAAGGTACAAGAAAAATTTTCTTGTAAATTTTGCTATTTTAATCTGACTTGACTTGATGATTTGGCCCTTTTCCATTGTTGGAAAAAGGGGGACAAATTGAAGAATAACTAAAAATGAAAATATTTAAGCCAGGGAGTTTTTTCTTTTTGGATGTTTTGATCACTTTCCATTTTTTTACCATCAATGCCAAAGGGGGAAGATTTTTGAGATATTATGATTGACACTATTGTTAGTGTATTGGTTGTTTGTGCTATGAGTGGTGAACATAATTGATATATCTTATGCAGTATCATATGGGAACATGTGTTTTGGATGGTTATCCTTGGTTCAGTAATGGTGATATATCTTTTCAGTTGTCTCGTGGATGATGTTTCAATGAATACTATATTTAGAGTTCTTTCCAAGTATTCTTTGATATTCAGTCATTCATACAATGTGTCATAAATTTCGGTATAATAGTTATATTCTATATTTATACCATTTCTTCTCGGTGCTACTCTTTAGTTGGTAATGAATTTTGTGGTGATCAAGACATGGTCTTGGTTGTAGCATCCCCATTGGCCCTAGAATATATTTATCTTTTGGTGCTTAAGCTATGTAACATGGCTATCTTATATAAGACCCATCTTTGGGTTCTATAGTAGTGTGGTATGAATTTATCATATGTATGACTTATCTTTTAGTTCTAGTGCTAGGATGTTGATTTTCATTGTTTATCTCAAGATACTTTATTTCTTATGAACAAGCCAACATGTTTTGCTAGGTTGGCATATGTTTGTAAGTTCATCGGATATGTTTATATATAGAGAATATATTTTGGATCTGAGTAAGAGTATGTATGAAGAGCGAATGTTGAAGATGTTATGATGCAAGTATGACTATGTGGTGAAGTGTGAAAATCAAATAAGAAAGGAAAGGGATAATACTGATGACAGAGTGAAGGTGGAATCAGAAAGGTTTTTGCACAAGTGTGTTGAACACTGGTAGAAGATCTTGGTTTGGGTCTATTGCTGATAGAGACAGTGCTATTCATTGGAACTAAATGCATGCATATACAGATGCAATTGCATTAGTTAAAGATTTATGTGTAAGATCAATTTTTGTACTGGCTGTGACAATTATTTTGTATTTAGGGAAATTAGCTTGACCAACAATGAGCTTTACCTGTAGTGAGCATTGCAAAAATAACCTTAACTATTATCACCTTAATTTGTGTTCTTATTCATGAGAATTAGCTTCTTCATGGTTTTTCACACCTTGGGTTTCCATGTAAATTTGGTGTTTATTGTGCGTGGTGTTTCTGTTATGCTTTCATGTTTATCATTATTTTAGTTATTAGTATGAATTAACATTCTTATCGTTACAATTAAAGTTTAAAAATATTTTGAGATAAATTATTCACCCCCCTCTCAATTATCCGAGGATGTTTAATAGAAAATGCCAAAGGATGAGAGCTAGAGGATGTTGGTTATTTTTATATTTGTCCTTTCTAGAATTTGGGAGGTGGAATCATAACATATTTAGGAGGAATGTTAGGCATACGAAAGACTCTTAGTCTAGGATTTGGAGAAAGGTGAGATAAACATTGGAGATTAACGGTTTCAAAAAGAGAGAGCACACAATGTGATCTTGTTTTTTCAAAAAAAATATAACACAACATCTAGTGTACTAAAATGTTATTTTTTTTTAGAATTTTAAAAAATTGCTTCAGTGAGAAATTAGGTAGTGTAATGTAGTTTATCCTAGATTTTTTGGCTAATTTTTTGATGAATATATGTTTTTTACTAATTTTTGAAGTGGACACATCCCAAATAAAATTGAAATTTGAGCATGGTCCACCCAATTTTTTAAAAAACTAATAAAATATCAAAATTTCTTTTTTTTTCTAAGTGTGTAGAATGCACTCTAGTTCCTAAAAATGTTCTTTTTTTTTAAAATTTGATGAGTGAGAAAACATCTATCCCTGAAATACCATGTCTTCGTTTTTGACCAAAAAATAGAAATACTAAGAAAAAAAATTAGAGATGAAATAGTTAACATAATAAAAAATATCAAAAATATTATATTTTTAGATAGCTGACAAAGATCTTAACAACCTCATGGTTTTTTTTTGTTTTTATCAGAACACGTGCAAACTTGATGGAGAGCACAACAAAATATGTGCAATTTTTTTCATATTTTTAGAAAACAACATCTTAGGCTTGAAATTGTCATCCAAGCCTTTGGGTTGAATTACTAAGGAAATTCCAAGCCAAAGGCTCAATATTTCCCAATGCAAACAATTTTTGGTACATCAAATATGGTGGGTGCCAAATATGGCGCACACCATATTTGGCATGCGTCGTTATTTTTCATTTGGCTTACACCAATTGGTTTTAATTGGAGATATCTCTCTCTATCTCTTTTTCTCTTTGTCTCTCTCCCACTTTAAATAAATATTTCAAACTCAAGTCAAAATTAATCTCCTAACAAGAATATATACATGAAATATAACAATCCTCCTCCTCCTCCTCCTCCTCCTCCTCCTCCTCCTCCTCCTCCTCCCCCTTCTTCTTCTTCTTCT
>MU227713.1:8105967-8132251 GCA_018584345.1 Thuja plicata | reverse complement strand
TCCTCCTCCTCCTCCTCCTCCTCCTCCTCCTCCTCCTCCTCCTCCTCCCCCTTCTTCTTCTTCTTCTTCTTCTTCTTCTTCTTCTTCTTCTTCTTCTTCTTCTTCTTCTTCTTCTTCTTCTTCTTCTTCAGGTTCCAAAACATAGTCATAAGTCCAGGTATAACATAGCACATGTATAAGTCCTCTTTTGGATCTGAACCAACAAAATAGATACATAAGATCTCCTTGATCCATCAAATGTATAGTAAGGCTCCAAGAGCACCATTAAACCATAATACAATAATCATGATCACCACATATCAAGAAGATCAAGAGAGCCACATTTATCAACAAGTCAACATTAAATATCTATAAACAATAAGATTCCAAAAAACATAATGACAGACCCACATGCCACCTCAATTACGCATTTAGGCCCAAAGCATACTTATAATAAAAAGTCACTAGAAAACTTTGAATTAACATTAGAAATCAATAACCATGAGAATATTTACTTCAATAAGCATATCAAACCTCAAGCCTCTGGTAACAAAAGACCGAATAAACACCAAATACCCCACAATATCATGTTACATTAACATTATAAAGATTTCAACATGAACATCATCACAAAAGGCAACTCAAGTCAGAGTAACTAAATTACAACTCAATAAAAGTCAATAAAGTAAGGGATTAGAATCAAAACTAAATATATAATATCAAATAGGAAGATATGAATTTGAAAAAAAATCTAAACAATTTCTATTGGGAATGCATGCCAAATTACTAACTACAAACATAATCCTCAAATGGAACAATAAAATATTCACATTACTAGAATAATCATAAATTAGACACAGTACGAGAATTAGTGAGTAAGAACTGAGTAGCCTAATGATCATAACATAATTTATCTAAATCTTGTCTTCCTACAAAATAGTTAGTGACATAAATCTAAACTAATATTTTGTACGTGAATCACATTAACATCTAATTATTATTATTTTACCTTCTAAATAAAATAAATAGAATTACACAAACTTCTTATTATAATTCACATTTGGGATTTATTAGAACCCTAATTTGCATAACTCTTATAGTCATTATTTGACAAATTAATTATTAACAATCTTCTTTTAACAAACTTGATTAATTTAAAATTCCTCATAACAATCTTATTTAAGTAATAACAATAAATAATAGGTACAAGGATAATTTGTTTTCCTGATTAATAAGCCCAAAAGTTTAATAATTAAAGTAATTATAAAGGAACAATATTTAGTAAACATATTTGAAAACAACTTAACATAAATAAACTAAACTAATAATTAGAAACAAATTTATAACCAAACAAAGAAATTTAGAAATTCAAGATAAGTAAGAACAAGTTAGAATCTTTTAAGAAGGAAAGGCATCAATTCCTTAAAAGGGTATTTAGAATATTTTAGGGCCCGTTTAGGGGCTGGAATTAGACTGGAATTGGCATTATCTAATTTTAGATAAAGCCAAATTCCTTGTTTGGGTCCATGAATAAAAATGGAATTGAAATTACGAAATTCTGAATTTGCCCAAAAATGGGCATATCAATCTTCCACCTAAATAGGTGGAATTGGAATTTTAATTCCCATTCCAAATTTTACAAAAGTAAATTTAATATCTTGTCAGATTCGTGACATGACAGATGTATAAATGTGTGTATGTGTGTATATGTGGGTATATGTATATATACATAAATGTGTGTATATGTGTGTATATGTGTATATATACACATGTGTGTATATGTGTTTACATGTGTGTATATATACACATATATGTGTATATATACATATATATGTGTATATACACACATGTATATTGATGAACTATAACTGATTAAATGTTTGAAAATGATATTTTGATGGTCACCAAGCTGCAGAAATGAATGCAAGACATTAATCAGTTAATGTATTATATTGTCATTGATGTCAACTTGATATGTGTTGATTGGTCATATACATATTGGTCATAACCTTGAAGAGATGAAAAGAAAAATTTTATGTCGTTGGTAATGTATACATCGAGTGACAGTTCACAGTGTATACCAAGCAGAGCAGTTTACAATGTAAATCGAGCAAGTGATTACCAAGCAGAACTGAAGTTGATGCCTGAGCATAACTCAAGTCATTGAGCGAGAACAACTGAAGTCTTTGACCAAAACTAAATGGAGTTAGAAAATGACAAAAATACTTAGCTGGAAGACCTATATTTAGAGTAAACTAATTGATTTTTTATTTTCATTGATCAGATAAGCTAAAGATAAGAAGGAGATTTACAGCTAGTTTTATTCACAGTTAACAAGGAGAGATTTGTGGAATAAAACTAAAGAAGAGCTTTACAGAATAAAGAAAAGCGTGACAAGATTTGCGGATCAAGAAGTGATCTATGATGAAACCAAGAAGATTGAATGGTAAAATCATGTCTATATAAAGAGACAAGTAATTCATTATGAAGAGAGGAATGTTGAATATAATTTTGATGAAGGTAGAAGTCTTCATGCAGATCTGATCATACAGGCTAAAGAACAAAGCCAAAGAATTCTATAGACACCGAGCAACAGAGGACAGAGCATTCACCGAGCAAAACAAATAAAGAGAGAAAAGGAACATAAGATCACATTTATTAGAGAGGTATTATTGGAGTAATAATAGATATGAAAATCTGCAAGTTAAAGTTGTATTATTGAACAGATCATTTACTATTTCAGTTTAACCATTGATTCAAAAAATCTCTTAACCGAGTGGAATTTAACCATCCTTACTGTATTGAGATACTCAAGAGTATCAAAAGGTTTTCTTATTGAGAGCATAGTGAATGCTAGGTCAAAATACAAACTGTTATTTTTGAATCCTTTAACAAGGTTGCACTTAACAGTGTGTTTTTAACCTTTAACAAGGTTGGCTCTTCATCGAGCTCACTTTAGAAGAATGAAAATTTTGGGTTACCGGTCCCAAGTACTTTTTCCCTTAACAGGGTTTCCACATTAAAATCCATGTGTCAAATGTGTATTTATTTCATTGCATTGATAGTTTACTTTACATATTACTAAAACTGGATTGGTCGGCAAATACTAAGTTTAATTGCTGCTACTCGGTAAAGTCTAAGAAAAGATAAACAGTATATTCAGTGAGCAATTTGTATTTGTTAAGAATATTTAAAGGGATACATCTTGTAGGACTGAAAGATAACTAAAGGTATTATATTTAAGATATAAGTTTTGGTTGGATCTTTTGGATTTATTTTTTATGCCACTGATTCACCCCCCCCCCCCNTTCCCCCCCCCCCCCCCTCTCAGTTATTCTAACAATTGGTATCAGAGCTTTGGTGCTTGGAAGTAGAGTTTAAAGACTTAAGCTAAAGATCACAAGATGAGTAAAAGGGATGTGCCTAACTTGAACAAAGACAACTTTGCATCATCAAAAAGCGGGATAAGAGTTCATCTATCATGTATTTGAAATGATGTCATGCAATACTTGGATACTGAATATGCTACACCTACTGGACCTCTGACTGTTGATCAATTGAGAGAAACATGAACACAATTATATAATGATAGAACTTGCTTCTTCACTATCCGATGTTGAATTTGAAGATGTCAAAACATGCACCACTACAAAGAAAATGTGGGACAAACTCAAGCTAGTACATGGAGGAGATACAAATGTACTGAGAGCTAAATCTGAAAGCCTAAGAAGAAAGTTTGATGGCCTTAGAATGAAAGGAGAGAAAATCACTCAGTACAGTAGCAGAATCAAAGAATTTGTTAATGCTATCTGAGGAGTAGGAGGAGTACTTATGCAAGAAACAATTGTAAGTAAAATTCTGACAACCTTACTACTTTTTAATGCTATTAGAGTATCTGCAATTCAATAAATGAGAGAATTAGAAAATAACAATGTTACTCTTGATAGTTTGATTAGTATACTTATTTCATTTGAGATGAAAAACTATGAAAATAGTGTCTTACCAACTATTGAGTCTTCTTTTAAATCTTCTCTGAAAATAAGCAAATCTAGTAACAAACACACTATGAGAAATCATAGTGAAAGTGATAGCGATGAACAAGAACTTGATGAAATTGAAGCACTAATGGATAGAAAATTGAAAATAGGTAAAGGAAGATACAAAGGTAAATTACCATTGGTCTATTTTAATTGCAAAGAAATTGGACATTTTTCTACTAGATGCCCTAACAAGAGAAAGGATGAAAGAAACAATGATAGATCTTATGAAAATAAGTTTGACAGAAGTGGTGACCAAAACTATAGAAGCAAACCACACTCTGACAGAAGAGATAACTGAGAATACAAGGACAAAGGCAAGAAGGCTTGTTACCTGGTTGAGAACAAAGCTAAAAATACTGACACCGAGTCTGATGAAGATGTTGAGGTAGTATTTTTTGCTATGAAGGATGATTTAGATGAAGAAGAAAGGTATGTTGAAACTACATTCATATCTAAAGTTAGCAAAAATGATGTCTAGATTATTGATAGTGGTTGTACTCACCACATGACTGGAGATAAAGAAAAATTTGAAACTTTTGAATATCATAATGGTGGATCAGTTAGGATGGGTAATGTCTCGCCTTGCCTAGTTGAAGGACAAGGAGCCATAATGTTGAATAATCTAATTAGATGTGAAAATTCATATTGGGTGAAAGGACTTAACTATAATCTATTGAGTGTTTCACAACTGAATAACATAGGACACTGAGTTGCATTTGAGAACAAAAAGGAAAAGATCTATAATGGAACAATAAATTTGATCAGTATTGGTGAACAAACAAAACGTAATCTTTTCTATCTTGATAATATGGAGACCACTTGTTTATTGGATAAAAATAAAGACATTTGGTTGTGGCATAAAAGGTTATGTCATGTGAATTTTCACAACATGGTTAAGATAAGTAAGAAAACAAAAGTAAGAGGTTTACTGAGTATGCCAAAGCCTGACCATGTTATGTGCAAGAATTGTCAAAAAGGAAAAATGACAAAGTCTAGTTTCAAGAGAAAAACCTACACATATAATGTTATTCTAGATTTAGTCCATACTGACTTATGTGGACCAACAAGAACAAAGAGCTATTATGGTGATAGATACTTTATTCTATTTTTTTATGACTATTCTAGGATGATGACTTGTATGTTCTCAAAAGAGAAATCTGAAGAATTTAAGATGCTCAAATGGTATAAAGCTAAAGTTGAAAATTAAAGTGGAAAAGAACTGAAATGTCTAATATCAGATAGAGGAGGAGAATTTATTTATAATGAATTCACTAAATTTTGTAATGAACATGGAATTGCAAGACAAGTTTCTGCACTGAGAACACCACAAGAAAATGGGATTGCTAGAAGAAGGAATAGATCAATTGTTCATTGTGCCAGAACACTGATGATTGAAAAAGGAATCTACATCACATAATCCAAATACATCAAATAAGTTATGAAGATATTCAAGATGGAGGATGCCAAACCAATTGGAACACTTATGGCAACCAGATGCAAATTGAAAAAGGAAGACAAAACAACTGAGGTAAATCAAACCCTATACATATCTATGATTTGAAAACTAATGTATGTTTTTTACACTAGACCAGATATAACACATGCAGTTGGTATAGTTGAAATATTCTCTACTAATCCCAAGGAATCACACATGACTTTTGTCAAAAGAATTTTGAGATTTCTAAAGAATACCGAAGACTATGGTTTGTGATACAATAAAGAAGGAAACTTTGAGCTACAAGTTTATACTGATGCTAATTGGGTTGACAACATAGATGATAGAAAGATCACAACAGGAGGAGAATTCTTTATGGGTGACAAAATCTTCACATGGATAAGTAAAAAAGCAAGGACACATATCTCAATCAACTGCAGAAGCAGAATATGTGGTTGCTACTGCAAATTGCTCTAACATTGCATGGATCAAGCAATTGTTGAAAGATATGAATGAATAAATTCTTGAACCAACAATTATCTATTGTGATTATACTAGTTCTATAAACATCTCAAAGAACCCAGTGATGCATGCTAAGACAAAGCACATAGCTATTAACTATCATTACTTGAGGGAACAAGTAAGAGAGAAAGATGTGATACTGGAATATGTACAATCCAAAGAATAGTTAGTAGACATATTCACAAAACCATTGCCAAATGTTACATTTGAGTACCTAAAGAATATACTAGGGGTTCGACCCTTGTCTACTGGTCACTAAGCTGACTAGGAGGCTGCATCAGCCTACACATTATCAGAAGATCTATCATGTTGATGCAAGCTGAGATATGGACTACAATGACATATCAGTACAAGAAGGTACTTATTTACACCAAACACCAAAGATATTGTTGGCTACTACAAAGTTGTATTGTGATAGAGAGAGATATTCAATGATATATTTATATTTGGCATTGTTGTCAAAGGGAGAGAAGTATTCAATGAAATATCTATCATGATCATACACAGGGAGAGTAGATAAATATCCATCAGGGAGAGGAACATCAGTCAAAGGGGGATGAAATATTAGAGAAAGAAGTTTCTACAAAGGGAGAGAAAGATCCAGTGATGATTCAAAGAAACAACCATCTGTCCAAGGGAGATAATTTAAGAAAAGTTAACACTTCATATCTATCCAAAAAGGGGATAAGAGATTCTAGAAGAAAGGGAGAGACAAAAGCAGCAGATAGAACTGCTACACCTATCCATTGAAGGGAATGAAGAAAGGGAAATCACACAACAAGAATCAAATCTAAGCTAGAAGAGCTTACCGAGAGTCACATATTTGAATTGGTTATAGAACAATAAGTTTGGTATGATATGGCATATTTCATATTATGTTTCCATCAATACCAAAGGGAGAGATTGATGAACTATAACTGATTAAATGTTTGAAAATGATAAGTCGATGATCACTGAGCTGTAGAAATGAATGCAAGACATTAAATCAGTAAATGTATTGTATTGTCATTGATCTCAAATTGATATGTTTTGATTGGTCATAACCTTGAAGAGATGAAAAGACAAAGTTTATGTCGTCGATAATGTATACATCGAGTGACAGTTCACAGTGTATATCGAGCAGAACAGTTTATAGTGTAAACCGAGGAAGTGATTACCGAGCAGAACTGAAGTTGATGCCCGATCATAACTAAAGTCATTGATCAAGCACAATTGAAGTCTTTGACCAAAACTAACTGGTGTTAGAAAATGAGAAAACTACTTAGCTGGCACACCTATATTTAGAGTTAACTGATTGATTGTTTTATTTTCATCGATCATATAAGATAAAGATAAGAAGGATATTTAAAGCTAGTTTTATTTTACAGTTAACAAGGAGAGATTTGTTGAATAAAACTAAAGTAGATATTTATGGGATAAATCAAGGCATGGTGAGATTTGTGGATCAAGAAGTAATCTATGATCAAAACAAGAAGATTGAATGGTGAAATCATGTCTATATAAAGAGACAATGAATTCATTATGAAGAGAGGAGTGCTGAATATAATTATGATGAAGATAGAAGTCTTCATCCAGATCTGATTATACAGGTTGAAGAATAGAGCCAAAGAATTCTGCAGACACCGACCAACAAAGGACAAAGCATTCACTGAGCAAAAAAAATAAAGAGAGAAAAGGAACAAAAGAGCACATTGATCAGAGAGGTATTATTGGACTAACAATAGATCTAAAAATTTGCAAGTTAAAGTTGTATTATTGAATAGATCATTTATTGTTTCAGTTTAACCATTGATTCAGAAAATCTCTTAACCGAGTGCAATTTAACAATCCTTATTGTATTGATATACTCAAGAGTATCAAAAAAAATTCTTGTTGACAACATAGTGAATGCTAGGTCAAAAGACAAACTGTTAGTCTTGAATCCTCTAACAAGGTCACACTTAATAGTGTATTTGTAACCTTTAACAGGGTTGGCATTTCATCAAAATATTATGGAACTAATGTAAAATACTACTTAGTATAATGCAATTCCATACTTACTTGTTCTGCTTAGGTGGGGTTGGTGATGTCACCAAATCCATTGGATAGGGTGTCACCAATTGTATTACCCAGTCCAGCTTCGTCATTATTGGTAGCTTTTCTCCACATTTTATTTCTCATCTTTCAGATGTCTTTAATGGTATTTCCATTTGGAAATGTGTTGGTCTCTATCATTCAATCTTTGCAGTCTTTCTTGAGATTACCAACTTGATGACAGTGTAAGCATGTCATTCTGGGGTTAGTCAAGCCTCTAGACTTTCTTGTCCATTGTCTCATTCAGTTTGAAGCAAGGTGACCAAATCTTGCACATGCTGTACAATTTATCCATGTGTTGTAATCCCATATATACTAGTTACCAACTCTTTTTGGTTGATAGGTAGTTTCTTGACCTTTTGGCTTCCATTGTTGCTATTTCTTCTTCCATTATTCAAGAGTTGTGTGCCCATTCATTTTGCAAGTATGAAAATATTTTTCCATGTAGGTTTCCTTCTTTGGTTGTATCATCTCAGACTTACATTATTATGCTTTATTTCCTTTCTTGTTACATTTGTAACAAAATCCTATGAATGAAGATGTGGATTTGGGAATACCTTTCCTTTTGTTTTTACATACATTTGATGTAAGGCCTTTCTTTCTACAGTGATTGCATGTCAAATTTCTAGGCCTTGGATTTTCATAGACATGCTTTGGATCATCTTGATTGGGTGATTTTTCATTCTCGGTATAGCCTAGACCAGTGTTGATGTTGACTCTTCGTTGTCCTTCAAGAAAATCATCCATTCTTTTATTGCTTTATTAAGCTTTCTTGATAATTTCATTATGTTGCTATTGAATTATTATTTCTTTTTTCAACTTTTCATTTTCTTCCCTTAGCTCACTGATGGCTTCTATTCTTTCAATTAGTTCAACATTCATTCTATTTTCCTCTTGACTCATAAGAATAATCTGATTTGTAATCTCATGGTTGTGTTCTGGTAATCTGTGTATTTCAGATTCTTTCTCTTGTAGCTTTTATGTAATCTTCCTTCTATCATCAATAGCTAGTGTTCTTTCTTGCTTATCTTGTCTAGCATTGTTCATGATGTCAATCATTTTTACCATCTGTCTCTTGACCAATTTGTAGAGATTTCACTTGTCCAGCCAGATGTTGATTGATTGCATTTAGGCTTCTGATGCTTTCTTCTGATGTGTTTGATGCTTTTCTTGTATTAGATTGTGAATACTCAAAGTTATCTGGTATCTCTTCCTCATGGTAATCTGTTTCATTACAATGAGATGCCATAATATTTCTTTCATCTAAAAACTATCTCATATTGATTCTAGCTTCTTTATACTGCTCATAGAAGATATGAATTTATAACTTCTTATTCTCAATACCCTTGTCAAGTCTACACTTCTCCATTGTATGATATTTTCTCTTAAGCCTTTAAGCTTTTCAAATAAGAGACTTAGCTCTAATACCAATCATTGGAATTAATGGGAAGTATGTACTAAGAGGGGAGGGGTGAATCAATACCTCTAAAATTTTTGTATCTTTTAACCTTTATCCTTTAGGTAATCAAATGTTATCCAACCATCTATTCTATACTTTCTTGATGTAATAATTATCAATTCTTTAACTTAATCAAACCTATGAAAATTCATAGAAACATTCATGAAATTAATTGACATAGAACACAATATATGATCACGTAGAAAACTCCTATTATGAAGTGAAAATTGCGGTGGGGATGGCACCCACAAATTCTTCACTATTTGCAGATTAGAAGGGGCCAGTTAAAGCTTACAATTTGATCACTTCTGATGATGTACCATGTTAAGAGTATCTATGGAGACCTGTTAAAGTATACTTTGTTAAGATCTTTAGAAACACTGTTGAGTGTGCAATTGGTTAAAAGATTTACATTTGGATGGTTAAATCCACCTTCCTTGAAAGGATTTTTACACTTTACTTCACTTTTTAGAATGTAATAAAATTACAATTTGACCTAGTGTATGCAATCTCCTATTGCTTATTACATATCCATTTAAGATTACATGAATAATTATATCACCTAATGTGATTGAATAATACCTATGTTTCTCGGTAGCCTCTGTTCTTGGTTCTTGATAGCTAAATTTACCTTTTGTTGTTCTTGTTCTTGAAACTTTTAGTCTGATCCATAGATATGCTTGTAGGCTTCATTCATCCTATCATCCATCCTATTGCACATAATTAATGATTACAAAATCTATTTATAAGAGAGATTGACCTAATTAAGTTTCACGTAAAATAATATTAACTCTAAGATCATAGGTTTACAACATTACCTTGATTTTCTAGTCTATGTGTTTTAAATCAGTTAGACTGATTCAAACACTTAGAATAATGTTTCTTGTCCCTAAAGTAATGGTTTAAAAAAAAATCAAGACTCTATAAATAGAACATGACTGTTTTATCTGACGCAGAAGTCAAATCCACTTTTTGTGGGCTTCAACTGACTTTTAGTTTCTGTTAGTCGGTTATGCTATGAAGTTAATTATACTGTCTCTCGATGTTCCTTGCTTGAACTTTCTCTCAGGTTCCTCTTTAACTGTTCTCTCAGTTTTCACTTTGTCTTGCTCATCGAGTTCCACTTTCGTGTTCCTCTTTATCCTTTCAACTTTGTATTTTTGGTTTACACACAAAACTATGTCATCGGTTCTCTTTGTACTTAGCAGTTTTTGGTGATCTCTGATATCTGCATTTTCGGTTTTCTCTTTGTCCTATATTTTAGTGTATGTTTACCAAAAGTGTTCTTTTCATACTAATGGAAAAATAATGTCATCAATCTCCCCCATTGACATTAGTATCAAAAACTGATATGTGCAAAATACTTAACAAAATGTTTAGCATGTACAACATATATATTCCTTAGTCATTTCATGACTGCCCCTATGCATATGTCGGTATAGTATAAGTGTATGTACATGATACTTTGATCTTTCTCACTTTGAGCTATATATATCATAACATATCATTTTTTTAAAGCAAAAGTGGGCTAGCCAGTGAATATATTAATAATAAAATTAAGCTAGTTCAAAAGCTCATCCAGGAAAGAACTTAGCAAGAAAACCTGGAATCCTTACACAATTACAATATGACATAGTTTTAGAACATTAACAAAGATTTGAATATGTACATTCGAATACAAAATAACCATATAATTATATCATGCAGTGTTTTCTTCATGATCATTTGAAAATATTGATCGACTCAAACCCATTATATCAACGAATGTACAATTCTTCAAAATTTAACACACTCGAGTTACCATTGATGGTACAGATCTTCAAAATTGAACCCACTTAGGTTATCATTATGTACTTGTTTATTCTACCATCACAAAATCATCTCTAGACTGGTGTTCCAGTGGGGAATGATGTGTCCAATCTATAGACCATGCATCTGCAGCATCCTCTGTTGTAGCCTTCTCCCACCCACATTCAGAATCATGCTTCTTCTCGGATGATGTCTCTGATCGGGGCATCCAACCCATAGACCACCTACTTGGGTCTGGTATAGGGGAAGTGGTCGCCCATCTGCTTGCCTGTGCATATACTCCATTTTTTGTTCTTTTTCTGTACTGTGTAATTTCCCATCTGTACATATCATTATTTTCCCCCTTTTTTGATATTAAGGGCAAAGGTGTATACCTTATAGCTTATCAAAAAAGTGAGAGTGTGAGGTCTTCTGATGAAATTTACCTGATTGAATGTTTGAAGATGTTAATTTGATGATCATGCAAGGCATTAAATCAGTTAATGTATTGTATTGTCATTGATGTCAACTTAATATAATCTGTATGGTCATGGAAATACTTCTAAAGACTTCAAAGACCCGATGAATCAAGGCTATGCTATCAGTAATGCATACAATTCAAGTATTCACAAAGTGACTATATACACTAAAGGAGTGCACACCGACAGACAAAGTAAAAGAGTAAAGTCACAGTGTTACCCAATGAGCTAATGCACAACATTACCGATGAGCGGAGTTAAAATGTTACCCGACGAGCAAAGCACAGAGTTACCCGATAGAAATAATTTTAGTGTTGACCAACAGAACAATCAGTTATCACCAATGGAATAGGAAGTTATCGCCAATGACTAACTAAAGTGTTGACCGACAGAACAAAGAGTTCAATAAATGACAAAATGCTTAGCTGTCAAGAAGATAAAGATAGAATAAACGGATACTTATCATTGTTTTAATGATCCAGATAAAGCCAGACATAAGTAATTGATTTAAAGCTTATTTTTCCAGTTGGCAAGAAGATCTCTTTGAGATAAAACTAGAGTTTTCTTTAAATCTATTGGTGAGAATTGTGGAACACGCCAAGAATCAAGAAAGCTAAGAAAAGGGGAAATCATGTCTATATAGAGACAAACCCAATTCATTACAAATTATGGGGTGAACAAGAGAATAGAGGAAAGATGCTAAAGATAATCTGAAGGAGAAGAAAGTCTTCTTTTAGTCCTGATCAACAAGCCAAAGAAACAGCTAGATTCTGTAGACACCGACGAACAGTGAGACATCATCACAGAGAAGAACAGTGTGGAGCAAAGGTATAAGTGATTATATTGATCAAAGAGGTAATAGAATTACAATAGATATGAAAATATGCAATTGAGTTGTATGTATGAATAGATCATTAGTGTTTCAGTTTAACCATTGAAGCATCAAGTCTCTTAACCGAGCAGGACTTAAAAGTCTTTTACAATTGAGATACATCCCAAGGAGTATCAAAATGTTTGATCATAAAAGTAGCATTGGATATGCCCGATACCTATTGACAGGCCAAGTGAGTGTTTGATCAAGGATGGTAGCATTAGATGCCAGATACTATGTGACAAACTATTTTTAAATCCTCTAACAAGGTCACACCTAACAGTGTGTTTGTAACCTTTAACAAGGTTGGCTCTTAATAGGGCTCACTTCAAAAGAGTGAAGATTTGGGGTAGCGGTCCCAGTGGTTTTTCTCTTAATAAGGTTTCCATGTTAAAATCCATGTGTTATGTGTTTATGTTTTATTACTTTACTATTTTACATTTCACATATGCAATTCTAGATTGATCGACATAATCTACATATTTACTATGTTTCGGTAAATAGTTAATTGCTTATCGGTAATCATATAGAAGAGAGATTTATAAAGAAATCTGACAAGTAGTAATTTGATAAAAGTATTTCAAGGCATTCATCTTGTAGGAAAAAAGATAACTAGAGACATAATTAGTGGTTATACATTTTAAGGGTTGATTTAAGGATTAATTTTTGAGGCCACTGATTCACCCCCCCTGCTCTCAGTTATTACTAACAATTGGTATCCAAGCTTGTGTGCTTAGAAGGAAGGTTTCAAGACCTAATCTAAAGATCACAAGATGAACAAACGAGATGTGCCCAAGTTGAGCAAAGATAATTTTTCTTCATGGCAGAGCAGAATAAGACTCCACTTATCAGGTATTGGTAATGATGTTACTCAATACTTAGATGATGAATATGTGTTTCCCATAGGAGCACCAACATTTGAACAATTGAGAGAGAAGCATGGGAACAATTGCATGATGATAGAGCTTGCTTCCTCACTCTCTTATGCTGAATTTAAAGATGTCAAAACCTGCAAGACTACAAAGTAGATGTGGGACAAATTGATGCGTGCACATGGTGGTGACAAAAATTTTTTGAGAGCCAAGGTAGAAAGCCTTAGAGGAAAGTTTGATGATCTCAAAATGAAAGAAGGTGAAAACATCACATAGTACAACACAAGAATCAAAGAGGTAGTCAATGTTATCTGAGGAGTTGGAGGTGTACTAGAAGAAGATACAGTGGTAAGTAAAATTATAAGAACCTTACTGCCTACTTATGCTATTAGAGTATCTTCCATTCAAGAAATGAGAGCAGTAGAAAATAGCAATGTTACTCTAGACAGTTTGATTGGAAGACTGAGTTCATTTGAGATGAATAACTTTAATAACAGTGTCTTACCAAACATAGAGTTTACATTCAAAAATTCTATGAGAATAAGCAAATCAAGTCATAAAAACACTATGAGAAAATATAGTGATAGTGAAAATGAAGAGGATGATCTTGATGAAATTGAAGTACTTGTGGCTAGAAGAATGCAGAGAGGCAAAGGTAAATACAAAGGTAAGTTACCACTTGTTTGTTTTAATTGTAAAGAGATTGGACACTTTGTTGCAAGATGTCTTAACAGAAGAAAAGATGATAGAAGTAATAACAGATCATTTGAAAAGAAGTCTGATAGAGGTGATTACAGAAGCTATCGACAATCAGGAAGAAGAGATTTCTGAGACTACAAGGACAAAGGAAAGAAGGCTAGTTACCTAGAAAAATGCAAATATGATGATACTGACACTGAATCTGATGAAGACATCGAGATGGTGTTTGTGGCAGTAAAAGATGATTCAGATGATGATGAAGAAAGGTATGTAGAAACTTCACTCATATCTAAAGTTAGCAAAAATGATGTCTAGAGCATAGATAGTGGTTGTACTCACTATATGACTGATGATAAGCAAAATTTTGAGACTTTTGAATACTATAAAGGTGGTTCAGTAAGAATGGGTAATGACACACCTTGTCCAATTGAAGGTAGAGGAACCATAATGTTCAATAACTAGATAAAATGTGAAAATGCTTATTGGGTAAATGGATTGAATTATAATATATTGAGTGTTTCTCAGTTGAATAATTCAGGTCACAGAGTAGCATTTGCAAATAAGAAGGCAAAGATATTCAATAAATCAGGAAATCTGATTGGTACTGGTGAGCAGACAAAAGGTAACTTATTCTACTAAATGATATTGAATCCACTTGTTTGAATGCTACAAATGAAATGTCAGAGGCTTACCGACGATGACCAAGCCTAACAATATCACGTGTAAGAATTGTCAAAAAGGTAAGATGACAAAGTATAGTTTCAAAAGAAAAATCCATACATCTAATGCAATTCTAGAATTAGTCCATACTGATTTATGTGGACCTATGAGGACAAATATTTATTATGGAGATAGATATTTTATTCTCTTTGTTGATGATTACTCTAGAATGATGATAGTTATGTTTCTAAAAAATAAATTAGAAGCATTTAAGATGTTTAAATGGTATAAAGCAATGGTTGAGAAGTAAAGTGGTAAGGAGTTGAAATGCTTAAGATCAGATAGAGGAGGGGAATGTGTTTCAGATGAATTCACTAACTTTTGTAATGAGCATGAAATCAAATTATAGGTCTCTACACTGACAACACCACATCAAAATGGAATTTTTGAAAGAAGGAATAGATCCATAGTTGATTGTGCAAGGACACTGATGATAGAGAAAAGGGATCACCCAAATCTTTTGGAGGGAAGCTGTCAGTACTACTATTTATACATTGAATAGAGTACAATTTAAGAAAGACACCTTATGAGATTTGGTATGGATATACACCCAATGTAAGTTATTTCAAAAAATTTGGCAGTTAATGTTATATCTTAAAAGATTTTAGAAATGGAAAATTTGACTCCAAGAGTGATGAAGGAATCTTTCGAGGGTATTCTACCAAGAGCAAGGCTTATAAATGTCTCAATAAAGCCTCTAACAAAATTGTTGAAAGTGCAAATGTAAAGATAGATGAATTTGCAGAAATGAAAAGGAAATCACTAAAGAACCAGAGGACTACAATAGGTTTACTTACAATGAGGAACCTGACACTCTACCTGAACAAAAATGTAGAGCTCCCAAGAAATAGATCATTGCACCCAAGCATCAGGCTACAAATACCGATGATCAGAATATTTCTCAAGATGATGCACAAAGTGATGGAGAATAGAATGAAGAAAAAAATGATGATCAAGCTGATAGACAAAGGGATGAACCTATACTTGCAAGATATGTCAGAAGGAACCATCCACAAAACCAAATCATAGGAGATAAAAAGGTTGGTATGAGAACCAGAAGTAAGTCTCTAAATAAAAGATGTCTTATTTGTGATTATGAGCCCAAATCTGTCAATTTTGCACTAGATAATGATGAATGGATTAGTGCTATGAATGAAGAGATTGAGTAGATAGAGAAAAACAAGACATGGACACTTGTGCTAAGACTAGATGACAAGAATATCATCGGTACATAATGGATATTCAGGAATAAGATGAATGAGAATGGAGAAGTCACTAGAAATAAAGAAAGACTAGTATGCAAAGGGTATGCACAAGAAGAAGGAATTGACTATGGAGAGACCTTTCAACTAGTTGCTAGGCTAGAAGGAGTGAGAATATTTCTTGCCTATGCTGCATATAAAGGCTTCAAGGTATACCAAATGGATATCAAGTCTGCATTCTTAAATGGAATGCTTGAAGAAGAGGTATACATTGAGCAACCAGAAGGGTTTATTGTCCAGACAAGAGGAGCATGGTATGTAGGCTACACAAAGCCTTGTATGGATTGAAACAAGCTCCCTGAGCCTGGTATGAAAGACTTCATTGCTATCTTATAAGTATTGGATTTGTAAGGACTAGTGAAAACAATATTCTTTATTTGAAGGAAGATATTGATGCTAACATTTTGATTGCTGAGATATTTGTTGATGACATCATATTCAGAGGCAATGATATGCTATGCAAATCATTTGCAAATGAAATGAACAAAGATTTTGAGATGTCTATGTTTGGAGAGATCAAGTTCTTTCTTGGTCTGCATATCATGCAACAAGATGAAGGTATTTTCATTACACAATCCAAGTACATCAAAGAACTAGTGAAAATATTCAAAATGGAAGAGTCCAAACCAGTTGGAACACTGACGAAAACTGGATGTAAGCTGAGAAAGGAGGACAAATCATCAAAGGTAAATCAGAATTTGTACAGATCAATGATTGGAAAACTTATGTTTGTTGTACACACTAGACCAGATATTGCACATGCAGTAGGAATAGTTGCAAGATTTTGTACTAATCCCAGAGAATCACATATGACTGCTGTGAAAAGAATCCTAAGATATCTGAAGAATACTGAGGAATGTGGCTTATGGTATAGAAGAGAAGGAAAATATGAACTTAAGGTCTTTACCGACGCTAATTGGGATGGAAATATTGATGGCCGAAAGAGCACAACTGGATGAGCATTCTTTATGGGTGACAGACTTGTCACATGGATCAACAAGAAGCAAGCATGCATCTCTCAATCTACTACAGAGGCATAGTATGTTGTTGCTACTGCAAATTGCTCAAATATTGCATGGATCAAACAGTTACTGGAAGGTATGCATATGAAAATTTTAGAACCATTAATTATTGTGTGTGTGAGATTACACCTTCATTAAATTAGGATTAGTAAAAACAACTCTATCGAAAGAAAATATAATTTAATCTAAGAATTGAAGTTAAATCCATGACATATCATGATTCTCTATCTAAGCTTTGTTAAGAGAGCTCTCAGCCTTAATCTCTCTCAAGGACAATCCTAGAATGAGAGAAATTGATAGACATGCTCTAATCTAGCTCAAATGCTCAAAGATATGTGTTCTTTGCAATCAAATGCTCATGATTCATGCTATGAAATCAACAAATGATGCTCTAAATGCTATGCAAATAGTGAAATACTATCAAATACTATCAAATGATCTCCAAATGCCTATAGTAAGTATGCTTTTCTCTTGAATTTATTGGATCCCAAACACAAAGAAAATGGCTTAAGGGTGGGGGGGTAGAGTGAATTAATCATGGGCAAGCCTTGGTTGAGTAAAAAGATTTGAATGGAGGGAAAATTAAGTGGTTGTCCTCAAAGAAATTAGGAATTATTTAATTCAATAATTTAATTAATTTAGCCATGTAAGGGTGAATGGGTTGGATTTGATTTTTTTGATTTAAACTATACAATTAATTGATTAAAATCAATTGCATAATTTGATTAATCCCTTTTAGGCTTGAATTTAATTATTTGATTTCATGATTATTTAATCCTTTGATTTAATTTGATTTTTGTCTGCTTTGCTTGATAAATGTCCATTTGATTTTATTTTGATCCATTTTAATGCATTTTGATGAGATTAGGGGCAATTGGCTGAGATTTATAAATTTGATGTTTAAGATACACCTGGTCAAATTTAGGTGTCTACAAATCCCCCTCTTTGAATTGATGTGCAAAGTGCATAGATTCAAAGAAAGCTTGATGTACTGATCATTGATTTTATACTGATGTTGGATTGATGCAAAACCTGATATTGATT
Organism: Thuja plicata; assembly: GCA_018584345.1. NCBI lineage: Eukaryota > Viridiplantae > Streptophyta > Pinopsida > Cupressales > Cupressaceae > Thuja > Thuja plicata. Next base: position 8,113,986 of record MU227713.1, on the reverse strand, counting down.
TGATACTGATGTCTGATTGATGCAAAACTTGATATGAAAACCCTGATGTGAAACCCTGATGTGAAACTTGATTTGATGCCCCGCTGATAAAATTTTGAATTTTTAATGCCCCAGATTTGATATAAGATATGATGTAGAATCCCAGTTTGATGATATGATGATGCCCCCTTAGAAATGAAAGCATATTGATCTTTGATATGAGAAATTTGATGAACATTGCTGATAGAATAGATCCAAGATGATTGCATTTTTTATAAATAATGATGCTTAAGAGATGTCAAACAAATGCCCCATTGTCTAGAATATGCAGATTTGTTCTGACTGGGTCAAAAATCTCACAAAATTAGGGTAAAATAGTTTAAATAGGTTGAAAAACCCAAATTTACTATTAATTTTCACTTTTCACTGTTGAGATTTTTCTCTGATCCTGTGACGATTGACAACAACGGTGGTCCCTATTTAAGAGCATCGATTCAAGGGAGCGTGCCGATATCAGAAACCTCCTGACTACGGGCCTCCGGTGAGTGGTTCGAACCTTCCTAGTGCATTTATTGATCATTAAATAGCATTTATTGCTTGTTTTTAATGCTTTCTAGATAGAAAATTGTGAAATGTCGCGTAGGATAGTTAAAAAGCTGCCTAGGGTAGGGAAAAGCCACCTCTGCGTGTTTAAGAGCCATGTTGGAGCAATTCACAGCCGCTTAGTAATTAGGGAAAAATGCACAACCTAATTAGCAAAAAACTGCCTAGGTAACCCAATAAATTTAAGGTTGCCTAAGAAACTTAAAAAGCCACGTAGGACTATAAAAGGCCGCCTGTTAAGTAAAGCGCCACTTTCGATGAGTAAAATGCTACATGTAAGATTTTTAACGCTGTGGGGCTTAAAAAGCCGTGTACACCTATTAAAGTGCCATCTACCATAAAGTTTGAAAACTTTGAGATAGAATAGATGAATTGCCTTTGATCGATCATCCAGATAACTCAATTAAATTCCAAGCTAGAAAATATACGTCTATTATGTCACTTAGTGTTTAGGATATTAGAAAAATTATATTAATGAATGTTTGATATCCTGATTAGATTGATTAAAATGATGCCAAATTGATCCCTTCTCAAGATCTAGAGGTTAGGAACAATACATTGATGCACTCAAAATAGAGCAAGGATAGATTTAATGTGTTTGATTGACCTAGAATGATCCACCAATAGAAAGACTAATATGACTCACTTTGTTTCAAAATGTAGGAACATTACCGTAAGTTGCAGGTATAGGGTGTTGTGTCTTAGATTTTTTATTTGGTTGATGAGCTTACACCTCCTAAGCGAAAGACTATCGAGACATGAGGTCTCAGTTTCCTTCTTTATCTCCCTCGGTTTTAGCTGCACCAAGGTCTTTTGACAACTATGGCAAAGCGATGGCACTCTGACCATAACATGTTCCATCTACCCCTCGGTGAGATGACTATCATGCCTGAGGATGTATATAGATTACTAAGGATCTCGACTCATGGAGAGAGGGTATATTATGATTCAGTTTATGATAGCAGTGTATGTAGATGGGTGTTTGGAGACAACACCATTGCTGATGATTGCATTACTTGGGAACATTTTTCTTCATTTCCTACTTTGCTAGCTTTGTTAGGAGAAGTGATCAGAGGATTACTACTTCTAGATGGGAGAGGTTGTGGCTTTGTGGTTGGATGGGGCCGTATACTAGAGGATTTTATTGCACATCCTCAGAGATTCGATCGAGGTTCTTGTGTATTAGCCTAGCTATATCATGACTTACATGAGATTGTATATAGGTGCAGTGCATCTCTCTCAACAGGTGCAGTTTTGTTACAGTTTTGGACTTGGGAGCATACCCTATCACTAGACCAGTCTCAACATGAGTGTGGGCCTGAGGGTATCTGTATGCATTTTTGTATGATGGCATGGTTGTCCAGTATCATATGGGAAATATTGATTTTTGGTGTCACACTATTGATGACATTGATCAGGTCATATGGAGATCATATCTGCTCTACAAGAGGTGGTGAGAGGATGATGACAAGTTGCCATATATGTTTTCCCCTCGGTGGATGATTGGGTGATCACCACTATATATTGAAATATTTTGCTTTGGGAGAGTGCTTCATCAGTACGGTTGGGTACAGGACATGCCCCAGGGTATGGCACTTTATGTGCTAGTACAGGTAGAGAGATCTATGTGGGGAGCACAGGTTGACTATCGGTTGGCCTATTTATAGATTGATCAACTTGGATATGTTATGTGGGATATGATGATGCATGCATCTGATGTGGGGATGTTTGTCGAGTATCGAGAGTGGTTCTTGCGACATCGCTTTGTTAGATTCATAGATCTAGTAGAGCCTATTCCTGATGTTGATGAGCTTTCTAATAATGACAGAGATGATGTCAAAGATGGTGATGATGGTAGGAGACCTCAAAGATATAGATTTTAGAGGGCACCTAGGACTCCTAGAGCATAGAGAGCTGCAGGACCTCGGATGTGGGGTGATCATGTTAGGGGCCGAGTTGGTGGATTTAGGTAGCCTAAATAGAGACTAGTGCAGGCACAGGTACCTCCACAGAAATAGGCTCCCCATAGAGTTGGTACAGAGTGGGCTAGGAAGAGACAAAGACGTGTCCAGGTGGCTAGACAGGTTCCATTATAGGGACAGGGTCTGCAGAGACCTCCATCTCCACAGAGATAGGTTCCTCAGATTGACCCACAGAGTAGCATAGCACCAGTGATACCATAGGTTCCATTAAAACCACAGGAACCTCAGGCCCCTCCAACATCATAGGCACCTCTAGTTCCTCCCATTTTAGATGGCTTAGTTCAGGATGTTCATGGTTTACAGGCAGGGATGACTACTGTTACTGTATAATTAGACCAGGTTTCAACTATGTTGGAGCAGTTTTTTACTACACTAGCTCAGTTACCCACCAGTGTGAGCACTAGTCAGGCACCACCTTCTACATAGGATAGAGCAGAAGACATGGATCCTAATGGTGCAGGGGGTTCAGGTACTAGTATTGCGGGAGATGGATCAGGTGCCCCTGCTGGGTCATGAGATAGATTGGGATCTATGATATCTGGGTCATGAGATAGATTGGGATCTATGATATCTGGATATCTGGATATTGTATCATTTATTTGTTGATCAGGACTTTGATTATATGGATCACTTATTGATGTACCTTTCATGTATAGATTTGTGTTATAGACATTGATGGTGGACATTTAGCTATGATGATCTTTGATTCCCCTTTTGATAATGTTGTTATGAGATTTATTTAATGCATATCTACATGCTTCTATAATGCATTTATTTTTATTTATGCTATGGATGCAATGTCTTATATTAGGACATAGATAAATGGATGCAAATGATGTTAATGCAACTTAATTCTATATGATTTTCTGATTTAATCATGATGTATGGATTATGCAATGCAATGATATGGCTGCAATACTTAGTGCAATGATAAATGAATGCAACTATCTTTTTTGGTTTTCGATGTATGCAATTTAATTTATGATGCAATTCTAAATGATGTGGATAAATGACTAATGATTAATGTTTCTTTTCTTTGCTTTTCACTTGATATGAAATATATAATGAATAATGATTAATGCTTATGAATGCAAAATACAATCTCATATTGATGATTTGAAGCCATTAAATTGATGAAGTGTTGTCAACATTAATTTCCCCCTTTGAACTTGGAAAAAAAGCTAGAAATACAAGCCATTTTAATCTAACTTGAAATGCAATTAATCTAACATGAAGATACAATGCAACTAATTGTCTTTGAGGTTTGTGAAAGAAATGCAAATAGAGATATATTTTCATCATCGAGCATTGTGGAACTAGGAGTAGATACAATCTTTACTGGTGCCACTGCGACCATAAGAATACGAATATGAATTTCATCTCATTTGGTAACCTCTTCTATGAAACCAAGTACAACCCTCACTATTTGAATGACCAACTATGGGAGTACGAATACCGGTTTGATCAGATTCAATGTTGCAAGTGGATGTTGGTATTTAAGATATTGAAAATCAAAATAGCCAAGGTATCCTTTTGCGTGAACAAACAAACGTTAATCCTCCTTCCTATATGAATGTCCTTGATGGTTGTTTGATGACCATTTCATTAGAATAATTCACAAAAGTTAAAAAAAATTCCTCAAGATAGTCACACAGAAGCTTAAGAAAAAATCATGCCTCCATCATCGCCAATCTAGTTGAAACATCATCGATTAGCTAAAAAGAAGACGACTCAAAAAAATTTCCAAGAAAAACTCATCAAAAATTTCCAAGTGTTTGTGAAATGTATCAAGATTTTCAAAAAAGAACTCCAGACAGTCTGATCAATTAGGGTTTGTAAAATTTTAATCCTGATAAAATAAGTCAATGAAACTCAAGGATCAAGTTATGTGATCAAATTTTTTAGGGTCGAACAATGATATCCATCAAAGGTTCCAAAATATCTCTCCTCTAAATCTAAAAATCTGCTTCTGATGTGTGACCAAGATGTTGCACTATGAATCTGTTTGGTACCAAAAATCCATGATGCATGCCCCTAAGTGATAAATGTGATCAATGTGAAACTTAGGGAAACTGACAAAATGCAGCTCTGAGACTTTATTAGGACTATGCACAAATGATGGATTCAATGAGGATATAGACAGATGAGATGATGAAACGCAACATGTATAAATGTGACTAGGAAAGATCTAAGGGACAAAAGGTGTCTGTTTCCAGATTTTCACCTTTTGGGATTATTGCTCTTTTTTCTCTTTTTCTCTTTTTTTATTTTTTTTTGATACCAAGGCGCCTATTTCTAGGTTTTCACCAAGGCACTTTTTTCTCTTTTTTCATTTTTATTTTTATTTTTCTCTTTTTCAATGTTTTTGGCTTTTAAACTTTCTAATTTTTTTGTATTTTGATATTTTCTCATTTTTTTTTAACTTTTTCCATGTACAAAGGTGATGCTGACTCATCTGATACTCTCAACTTATACTCTTTCCTCTCATACTCTTTCATCTGAATCAGGTGTGAAACCTCTTAAGATGAATGCTATTGATGGGTTTTTGTAATTCATCACCATCACAATTGGCCAATTTGTAGGTCCCCGTTTCAAAATAAGAAACAATGAAAAAAGGACCAAGCCAAATTGCTTCCCACTTTCCTTTCTTTTCTCTATCAACCTGATTTTTTAGATTTTTTCTCAATACTAGATCTCCCACTTGAAAGGTTCTTGGTTTAATATGCTTGTTATAGTTCCTTGAAATTTGATTCTAATACACTTTCAAATGATCATAGGCTTCATTTTGATGTTCCTCCAACATCTCCAATTGTTGAAGTCGGGAAAATCTATAATCCTCATCCGTGATTAATCCATGCAATGATACTCTTAGGGATGGTATTTCAACTTCTAAAGGTAGACCAAATTTGGCCCCATAAACCAATGAAAAAGGTGTAGCTCCTGTCAGGGTGTGAATACTAGTCCTATAGGCCCATAATGCTAGATTGATTTGAAGATGCCAATCTCTTCCTGACTTGCCAGATGATCTTTTAAGGATTTTAAGGATATTATTATTGGTAGCCTCCGCTTGTCTATTACCTTGGGGATAGTAAATGGATAAAGAGTGATGTGTAATATGGAATGTGTCACAAAGTTCATCAACATCTTTGTTCTTAAACTGTTTTCCATTATCCATGATGATGGTGTGAGGAATTCCATATCTGTAAATGATATGATTTAGGATAAACATGGAAATTTGCTTCCCCATTGCAGTTGTTAAAGGGACAACCTCAACCCATTTAGTGAAGTACTCTGTTGCCGTGATAATATACTTGTGTCCATTTGAAGAAGGTGGATAAATCATGCCAATCAAATCAAAGCCCCATTGATAGAATGGCCATGGTGTGACAAATGGGTGTAACTCTTGTGCCGGTGAATGGATCATGTCTCCATGGTATTGACATTTTACACAAACTTTGACAAACTGACAAGCATCTCTTTCTAAGGTTTTCCAAAATTACCCCATGCATAGGATTTTCTTAGCTAGGTTTAAACCATTTGAATGTGACCCACAAATCCCCTAGTGGATGGATTTTAAAGATATTTTTTATTCATCTTCCTCTAGACATCTAAGGAGTATTCTGTCAAGACCTTTACGATACAATGTGTTAGAAAGGATGGTATAACAAGCCACTTATCTTATGAGATTTTGCTTTTGAGCACAGGTTTGGTCTATAGGTAAGGTTTGGTATTTTAGGTAGGCATAGATGGGTCCATACCACAGTGAGTCATGTCTATTTAGAAGGGAAATAATTTGGGTATCAGGTAGGTCAAATGCTAGTTTAACCAATTCTTCCACCAAGAACTCATACTTTTCATTTTGATCGGGCATTTGAAGCAAAGATGCCAAAGTAGCCATTGGATCCGCTGCTCTATTCTTGTCTCTTGCAATTTGTTCAAAAGTAATCAAAGAAAAGTACTTTTTCCAATCATCCACCAATTTTTTGTAAGGCATTGAAAAATGGTAGTCATTTCTCTTTGATAAGTGGCTCCGACATTTTTGAGACCGAATGGCATTACATTCCAAAAAAAAGTACCCCATGGGCATTTAAAGGCTATCTTCTCTTGATCCTCAGGTGCAATGTGGATTTGATTATACCCACTAAATCCATCCATAAGTGAAAACATAGAATGCCCCACAGTGAGATCCATGATAGCATCAATGCTAGGTAATGGAAAGTCATCTTTTGGACAAGCAAGGTTTAAATCTCTGAAATCCATGCAAACTCTTATGGTTTTATCATGTTTGGTAACCGGTACAATGTTGGAAATCCATTCGGCATATGCCATTAATCTTATAAATCCCACCTTGAGTAATTTTTCTAATTCTGATTTGACTAAAAGGGCTACATGTGGATGCATTTTTCTCAACTTGTGCTTGATGGGCTTAACCCCGGGTTTCACATTTAAATGATGCATTATGAAACTTGGATCTAATCTAGGCATGTCAGCATATGACCATGCAAAGTTCATTTGTTTTTCTTGAAATAATTCAATGAATTTTTTTCTCTGTTTGGAAAAAGTACTTTTCTTTGATTACTTTTGAACAAATTCCAAGAGACAAGAATAAATCAGTGGATGCAATAACTACTTTGGCATCTTTGCTTCAAATACCTGATCAAAATGAAAAGTATGAGTTCTTGGTTGAAGAATTTGTTAAACCAACATTTGACCTACCTGATACCCAAATTATTGCCCTTCTAAATGGACATGACTCACCATGGTATGGACCCATCTATGCCTACCTAAAAGACCAAACCTTACCTATAGACCAAACCCATGCTCAAAAGTGAAATTTCATAAGACAAGTGGCTTGTTATACCATCCTATCTGACACATTGTATCGTAAAGGTCTTGACGGAATGCTCCTTAGATGTCTAGAGGAAGATGAATCAAAATTAGCTTTAAAAGACGTCCATGAGGGGATTTGTGGGTCACATTCAAATGGTTTAAACCTAGCTAAGAAAATCCTACGCATGGGGTACTTTTGGAAAACCTTAGAAAGAGATGCTTGTCAGTTTGTCAAAGTTTGTGCAAAATGTCAATACCATGGAGACATGATCCATGCACTGACACAAGAGTTACATCCATTTGTCACACCATGGCCATTCTATCAATAGGGCTTTGATTTGATTGGCATGATTTATCCACCTTCTTCAAATGGACACAAGTATATAATCACGGCAATAGAGTACTTCACTAAATGGGTTGAGGCTGTCCCTTTAAAAACTACAAAGGGGAAGCAAATTTCAATGTTTATTCTAAATCATTGTTATACACTGAATTTGTGCCTCTGATCTCAAGCTCTCTTGGTCTTGATAATCCAGTATAACAAGGGAATCATCTCCAGGTTGTGGGACCTATGCTAACTGAGATGAGACCTCCGGGTTCTAGGCTGGTTCCTCTTGGATAATCA
>MU227713.1:8065265-8094078 GCA_018584345.1 Thuja plicata | reverse complement strand
AAAAAAGTAACGATGAAATATAAGAGCCATGGCCTAGGGTTTTGCCTCGTTCATTTGCATGAAAGACTTAGGGTTTAGGAGTTTAAGCAGAGCCAAGACCTGGGAACCATGACAGAGAAATGCCAGATAGGGAAGATCAGGCCAATTTACACAGAATGGAAAATCTGGGTAACAATCATATCATTTGTAGATATGGCATTCCTCACGCCATCATCAGGGATAATGGAAAATAGTTTAAGAACAAAGATGTTGATGAACTTTGTGAAACATTCCATATTACAAATCACTCTTCATCCATTTACTATCCCCAAGGTAATGGACAAGCGGAGGATAACAAAAAGAATATCCTTAAAATCCTTAAAAGATCAGTTGGCAAGTCAGGAAGAGATTGGCATCTTCAAATCAATCCAGCATTATGGGCCTATAGAATTAGTATTCGCACCCTGACAGGAGCTACACCTTTTTCATTGGTTTATGGGGCCGAAGTTGTTCTACCTTTAGAAGTTGAAATACCATCCCTATGAGTATCACTGCATGGATTAATCACGGATGAGCATTATAGAGTTGCCCAACTTCAACAATTGGAGATGTTGGAGGAACATCAAACTCAAGCCTATGATCATTTGAAAGTGTATCATAATTGAATTTCAAGGAACTATAACAAGCATATTAAACCAAGAACCTTTCAAGTGGGAGATCTATTATTGAGAGAATTAATCCAAAAAATTAGATTGATAGAGAAAAGAAAGGAAAGTGGGAAGCAAATTGGCTTGGTCTTTCTGTCATTGTTTCTTCTTTTGGAATGGGGACCTACAAATTGGTCGATTGTGATGGTGATGAATTGTAAGAACCTATCAATAGAATTCATCTTAAGAGGTTTCACACCTGATTCAAAGTAAAGTGTATCAGAGGAAAGAGTATAAGTTGAGAGTATTAGATGAGTCAGCATCACCTTTGTACATGGAAAAAGTAAAAAAAAAATTGAGAAAAGATCAAAATACAAAAACATTTGAAAGTTTAAAAGAAAAAAACATTGAAAAAGAGAAAAATAAAATAAAATTTAAAATAGAGAAAAAAGTGCCTTGGTGAAAACCTAGCAATAGGTGCCTTGGTAGAAAAAAAAAAAAGCAAAAAAGAGAAAAAAGAGCAATAATCCCAAAAGGTGAAAACCTAGAAACAGGCACCTTTTGTCCCTTAGGTCTTTCCTAGTCACATTTGTGCATATTGCATTTCATCATCTCATTTTTCCATATCCTCATTGCATCTGTCATTTGTGCATAGTCCTAATAAAGTCACAAAGCTGCATTTTGTCGCATACTAGGTTCAGTTGCCCTAAGTTTCACATTGATCAAATTTATCACTTAGGGGCAGGAATCATGGATTTTTGGTACCGAACATATTCAATAGTGCAACATCTTGGTCGCACATCAGAAGAAGATTTTCAGATTCAGAGGAGAGATATTTTGGAACCTTTTATGGATATCATTGTTCGACCCTAAACACTTTGATCGCATAACTTGATCCTTGAGTTTCATTAACTTATTTTATCAGGATTAAAAATTGACAAACCCTAAATGATCAGACTATCTAGAATTCTTTTTTGAAAATCTTGATACATTTCACAAACACTTGGAAATTTTTTATGATTTTTTCATGAAATTTTTTTTGAGTCATGTTCTTTTTAGCTAATCGATGATGTTTCGACTAGATTGGCGATGATGGAGACATGATGTTTTCTTAAGCTTCTGTGTGACTGTCTTGAGGAATTTTTTTTAACTTGGGTGAATTAGTCTAACAAAATGGTCATCAGAGAACCATTGAGGACATTCATATAGGAAGGAGGGTTAACCTTTGTTTGTTCATCCAAAATGATACCTTGGCTATTTAGATTTTCAATATGTTAAATACAAACATCCACTTGCAACATTGAATGCGATCAAACCGGTATTCATACTCCCATAGTTGGTCATTCAACTAGTGAGGGTTGTACTTGGTTTCGCAGAAGGGATACCAAATGAGATGAAAGTCATATTCATATTCTTATGGTCACAGTGGCACTAGTAAGGATTGTATCAACTCCTAGTTCTACAATGCTCAATGATGAAAATATATCTCTGTTTGCGATTCTTTCGCAAACCTCAAGGACAATTAGTTGCATTGCATCTTCATGTTAGATTAATTGCAATTCAAGTTAGATTAAAATGGCTTGTATTTATAGCATTTTTCCAAGTTCAAAGGGGGAAATTAATGTTGACAACACTTCATCAATTTAATGGTTTCAAATCATCAATATGAGATTTTCTTTTACCTTCATAAGCATTAATCATTATTTGTTATATATTCATATCAAGTGAAAAGAAAAGAAAAGAAACATTAGTCATTAGTCATTTATCCACATCATTTAGAATTGCATCATAAATTAAATTGCATACATCAGAAACCAAAAAAGATAGTTGCATTCATTTATCATTGCACTAAGTATTGCAGCCATATCATTGCATTACATAGTCCATACATCATGATTAAATCAGAAAATCATATAGAATTAAGTTACATTAACGTCATTTGCATCCATTTATCTATGTCCTACTCTAAGACATTGCATCCGTAGCATAAATAAAAATAAATGCATCATAGATGCATGTAGATATGCATAAAAGAAATCTTATAACAACATCATCAAAAGGGGAATCAAAGATCATCATAGATAAATGTCCACCATCAATGTCTATAACACAAATTTGTACATCAAAGGTACATCAATAAATGATCCATATAATCAAAGTCCTGATCAACAAATAAATGATACATCATCAATGCAATATCTAGATATCATAGATCCCAATCTATCTCATGACCCAGCAGGGGTACCTGATCCATCTCCCACAATATGAGTACATGAACCCCTTGCACCATCAGGATCCCTGTCACATGCTCTATTCTATGTAGAAGGTGATGCCTGACTAGTGCTCGCATTGGTAGGTAACTGAGCTAATGTAGTCAAAAATTGCTGTAACATAGTAGAAACCTGGTCTAATCGTATAGTAACTACAGTCATCCCTGCCTGTAAACTCGGAACATCCTAAACTAATCCATCCAAAATGGGAGGAACTAGAGGTGCCTGTGATGCTGGAGGGGCTTGAGGTGCCTATGGCACTAATGGAACCTGTGGTACCACCAGTGTCATGCTACTCTATGGATCAATCTGAGGAACCTATCTCTATGGAGATGGAGGTCTCTACAGACCCTGTCCCTATAATGGAACCTATCTAGCCACCTGGACATGTCTCTATTTCTGCCTAGCCCACTTTGCACCAACTCTGTCAGGAGCCTGTCTCTGCGAAGGTACCTGTGCCTGCACTAGTCTCTGTCTAGGCTGCCTAAATCCACCACCTCAGCCCCTAACATGACCACCCCACATCTGAGGTCCTACAGTTCTCTGTGCTCTACGAGCCCTAGGTTCCCTTTGAACTCTCTATCTCTAAGGTCTCCTGCCATCATCACCATCATCGGCATCATCTCTGTCATCATCAGAAAGCTAATCAACATCAAGAACAGGCTCTGCTGGATTTGTGAATCTAACAAAGCGATGTCACAAGAACCACTTTTGATACTCGGAAAACATCCCTGCATCAACTACATGTGTCATCATATCCCACATAAAATATCCAAGTTGATCAATCTATAAACAAGCCAACTGATACTCAACCTGTTCTCCCCACATAGATCTCTCTGCCTATACTGGCGCATAAAGTGTCATACCCTGAGGCTGTCCTGTACCTGGCCATATTAACGAAGCACTCTCCTAAATAAAAATCTCTCGATACATAGTGGTGATCGCTTAATCATCCACCGAGGGGAAAACATATATGAAAAATCATTATCATCCTCTCGCCACCTCTTGTAGAGCAGATATGGTCTCCATACGACCTGATCAATGTCATCAATAGTGTGACGCCAAAACTCAACCTTGCCTACACGATGCTGGCTAACCATGCCATCATATAGAAATGCATACAGATACCCTCAAGCCTGCACTCATGCTAAGACTGGTCTAGTGATAGGGATATGCTTCCAAGTCCACAAGTGTAACAAAACTACACCTACTCAGAGAGATGCATTGCGCCTATATAGAATCTCATGTAAGTCATGATATAGCTAGGCTAATAGGCAAGAACCCTAGTTGAATCTCTAAGGATGTGCAATCAAATCCTCCAGTATACGGCCCCATCCGACCACAAACCCACGACCTCTCCTATCTGGAAGTAGTAATCCTTTGATCACTGCTCCTAACAAAGATGGAAAAGTAGGAAATGAAGCAAACTATACCCAAGTAATGAAATCATCAGCAATGGTGTTGTCTCCAAACACCTGTCTACATACGCTTCTATCATAAAATGAATCATAATATACCCGCTCTCCATGAGTCAGGATCCTTAGTAATCTGTATACATCCTCAGGCGTGATAGTCATCTTGCTGAAGGGTACATGGAACGTATTATGGTCAGAGTGCCATCACTCTGCCATAGCTGTCAAAAGACCTTAGTTCAGCTAAAACCGAGGGAGATCAAGAAGGGAACTAAGACCACATGTCTCGATAGTCCATCACTCAGGAGGCATGAGCTCATCAACCAAATAAAAAATCCAAGACACAACACCCCATACCCGTAACTTACGATAATGTTCCTATATTTTTAAACAAAGTGAATCATATTAGTCTTTCTATTGGTAGATCACTCTAAGTCAATCAAACACATTAAATCTATCCTTTCTCTATTTTGAGCGCATCAACCTATTATTCCTAACCTCTAGTTCTTGACAAGGGATCAATTTGGCATCATTTTAATCAATCTGATTGGCATATCAAACATTCATTAATATGATTTTTCTAATATCTTAAACACTAAGTGACATTATGGACCTACATTTTCTAGCTTGGAATTCAATTGAGTTATCTAGATGATCGATCAAAGACAATTCATCTATTCTATCTCAAATTTTTCAAAGTTTATGGTAGGAGGCACTTTAACAAGTGTACACAACTTTTTAAGCCCCGCGGTGTTAAAAATATTACACGCATGACATTTTACTCATCAAAAGTGGTGCTTTTCTTAACAGGCAGCTTTTTACAGTCCTATACAGCTTTTTAAGTTTCCTAGGCGGCCTTAAATTTATTAGGTTCCCTAGGTGACGTTTAGCTAATTAGGTTGTGCATTTTTCCCTAATTACGAGGCAGCTATGAATTGCTCCAACGTGGCTCTTAAACGCGTGGAGGCAGCTTTTCCCTACCCTAGGCGGCTTTTTAACTATCCTACGAGGCATTTTACAATTTTCTATCTAGAAAGCATTAAAAACATGCAATAAATGCTATTTAATGACAAATTAATACGCTAGGAAGGTTCAAACCACTCACTAGAGGCCCGTAGTCAGGAGGTCTCTAATATCGATGCGCTCACTCGAACTGAAGCTCTCAAATAGGGAGCACCATCCTTGTCAATAGTCACAGGATCAGAGAAAAATCTCAATAGTGAAAAGTGAAAATGAATAAAAATTTTGGGTTTTCCAACCTATTTAAGCTATATTACCCTAATTTTTTGATATTTTTGACCCAAGCAGACCAAATCTATATATTCTACACACTGGGGAATTTGTTCGACATCTCTTCAGCATCATTGTTTATCAGAAATGCAATCATCTTGGATTTATTCTATCAGCAGTGTTCATCAAATTTCTCATATCGGAGATCAATATGCTTTCATTTCTGAGGGGGCATCATCATTCATCAAACTAGGATTCTGCATCATATCTTATATCAAATTTGGGGCATTAAAAATTTGAACTTTTATCAGTGGGGCATCAAATCAAGTTTCACATCAGGGTTTCACATCAAGTTTTACGTCAAGTTTCACATCAGGGTTTCGCATCAAGTTTCACATCAGGGTTTTCATATCAAGTTTTGCATCAATCAGAAATCAACATCAAACCAATGATCAGGACATCAAGCTTTCTTTGAATCAATGTGCTTCGCACATCAATTCAAAGAGGGGCATTTGTAGACACCTAAATTTGACCAGGTGTATCTTAAACATCAAATTTATAAATCTCAGCCAATTGCCCCTAATCTCATCAAAATGCATTAAACTGGATCAAAATAAAATCAAATGGACATTTATCAAGCAAAGCAGAAAAAAATCAAATTAAATCAAGGGATTAAATAATCATGAAATCAAATAATTAAATTCAACCCTAAAAGGGATTAATCAAATTATGCAATTGATTTTAATCAATTAATTGTATAGTTTAAATAAATAAAAAAATCCAGCCCAATCACCCTTACATGGCTAAATTAATTAAATTATTGAATTAAATAATTCCTAATTTCTTTGAGGACAACCACTTAATTTTCCCTCCATTTGAAATCACCTCAAATATTTTTACTCAACCAAGGCTTGACCATGATCAATTCACTCTACCCCCTACCCTTAGTAAATTGCTATAAATACAAGCCATTTTCTTTGTGTTTGGGATCCAAGAAATTCAAGAGTAAAGCATCCTTACTATAGGCATTTGTGGAGCATTTGATAGTATTTTATAGTATTTCAGTATTTGCTTAGCATTTAGAGCATCATTTTGAGAAGCATTTGTTGATTTCATAGCATGAATCATGAGCATTTGATTGGAAAGCACACATATCTTTGAGCATTTGAGCTAGATTAGAGCATTTTTATCAATTTTTCTCATTCTAGGATTGTCCTTGAGAGAGATTAAGGCTGAGAGCTCTCTTAACCAAGCTTAGATAGAGAACCATGAGATGTCATGGATTTAACTTCAATTCTTAGATTAAATTGTATTTTCTTTCCATAGAGTTGTTGTTATTGGTCCTAATCTCATGAAGGTGTAATCTCACACACACATTCTGAACCCACTCATGAAGGTGTATAAATTTGATTATACCCACTAAATCCATCCATAAGTGAAAACATAGAATGCCCCGCAGTGAGATCCGCAATACCATCAATTCTTGGTAATGGAAAGTCATCTTTTGGACAAGCAAGGTTTAAATCTCTAAAATTCATGCAAACTCTTATGGTTTTATCATGTTTGGTAACTAGTACAATGTTGGAGATCCATTCAACATATGCAATTACTCTTATAAATCCCGTCTTGAGTAATTTTTCCAATTCTTCTTTGACTAAGGGCTACATGTGGATGCATGTTTCTCAACTTCTGCTTGACGGGCTTAACCCCGGGTTTCACAGTTAAATGATGCATTATGAAACTTGGATCTAATCTGGGCATGTCAGCATATGACCATGCAAAGTTGATTTGTTTTTCTTGAAAGAATTCAATGAATTCTTTTCTCTCCAACGGACTCAAAGATGTTGCCAAGTGAATAAATTTAGGATCCTTTTATGTTCCAATGTTAACCTTTTCTATGGGTTCAATAAGTATAGGTGATATTTCATCTTCATGAGCTGGTAAGGTGTCCAACCTCTCTCCCTTAGGTGCCATAGTTGGGTTTTCACCTTCGGAAACATCCTTTATTTTTACTTATTTTGGGTCTAGCACTGCCACATGGTGGTTTTCACCACTAGACCTTCTCATTTTTTTGTATATTTTCTTTTCATTTTTTGGATTAAGAGGCTGAACACTTGCCCCTATCATCATGTCTAGAGTAAATTTATTGATGGAAGAATTGGGTTCAACCGCATTGAGGTGTAAGGCAATTGCATTGTCATTTGGGAAGTAGAGTAAGTCATTTGGCTCGGAAAGATCCCAATCAATAAGTTCGGGGTGCATTAAGGACAAGGATTCATTGAATGGACTTTCATTTGAAGGATTTATGGACATGACTTCATTTGATGGTTCATACATTGTATTGTCAAGGTCTATGACATGTGCCTCTTCAAGATGGTCCATGGAAGAAGGATCAAAATCCTCTTCATCAAAGTCCTCTAAGATTTCCATGGGAAAGAAAGCATGTGGATTAAACACTAGGTTAGAATCTCCCACCCACGAAGGTACCCAAGGTTCACCTACCCATTGAGTGTATAGATGTGCTTGTTCGACATTGACTTGTTGAGGTTCACTTGATGTTTGAGTTGAATTCAAACTTTGAGTCACATGTTCTTGATTCTCAACTTTAGGAGGAGTTGCATAAGTGTGAATGTTATCAACCTCTATGTCATGAAAAGATTCTTCAGACAAGGAATCCCACTCATAAACCCTAGAATCATCTTCACTTCCAGAACCTACCATATGAATATGTGCATGAAAAACATGCATGAGACTTGAACTTTCTCCTTTATGTTGAAAACCTATGCCGGCTTTCTCTTCTTTTGCTCTCCAAACTGGTTCAATAGGTTCTCACAACCCTCTATGTCGAACTCCTAAGGGTCCTCTTCCCTTATACCCTATTTTCTTCATGATATCAAATCCTTTTCCACTTTGATCAGTTTGGATGTTGATATGTTGCACCCTTTCATTAGGATTAGCTGAATTATCATCCTCTTTATAAAGCCATTGCAAAACTTCATTATCCTCTTTTTCCATTTCTTGCTTATCGCATTCTCTCACAAAATGAGAATTATACTTATGCGGTTGATGATCTTTGGATGGCTTCCCATGTGTCCTTGGATATGTAGGTAAATAAAATAGGGAAACATAATATTCCCTTGCCCCTTTTGAGTGAATTTTGCATTGTTTATCAAATTGGTTCATCAGATCACTCATCTTTTCATAATGATCTTTCTTAGTTTGTTCTCTTTCCTCCTTAGTGGGTTTCAAAGTTTCCATTCTCAATGTTGAAGTCTAGACTGAATTATCATTTAAATTTGAACCCTCATAACTCATATTTTCTTTTCCCTTAGTTGATGTAGTTGAGTTAGTTTGAATAGGGTTAGAAGTTGATGTAACATTTGATGTTGGTTTTGGACTTTCCCCCTTGGCTTCTTCCATGGTAATATCAGGGATGACTCCTTCCCTATTATGAGGAATATACAATTCATGACTTGGCTTTAGAGAATTGTAATATTAGAAAGGGTTTGAATCTCCTCCAATCGTGATCTCTTCCCCCATATATGGAAACTTTATGCATTGGTGATATGTAGAAGGTACCACTTGCATTTCATGTATCCATGGCCTTCCTTGTAAGATATTGTAGGTCAATTTCATATCAAGGACCTGAAATATGGTATCTTTTTTTATAGGTCCCACTTGAATTGGTAGAATGATCATACCTTTTGAAGATTTTTCCTCCTCATCATAAGCCTTAGTGGTGATTTGCTTTTTAGGATCAATGGAAGACTTGGTTAACCCTAATGACTTGACAAGGTTTAAAGTTAAAATATTAAGACTAGATCCCCCATCTATGAGAACTCTATTGACCCTATGTCTTTGGATTAACACCTCTATATGCAAGGGTAAGTTTTGAGGATGTGTGATAGACATATCATCTTGCTCTAAAAATGAAAGACAATGAGGGGCTATGAGATGTCCTACCATATTCTGAAATTTGTCTTCCTCCAAGTTTATAGGAATGGTGGTTTCAACCAAAGATTTTTCTAAGATCTCCTTGTGATTAGGAGATAATTTCAACAACTTCAAATTTGATATTTGTGCTGGAGTCTTTTGTAATTGATCTACCAAACTATAAGGCTTTGTTGTGGATGGTGTTTGTTTAGCCAAAATAGTTGGTGTTTTAGGGCCAATAATAATAGGATTACCCCCTTGTAGGTTAACCTTTGAGGCTTGCCCCCTTGTGATGGCATTAGAGGTTTCCACTTTAGGTTGATCTTTGATCACAACAACATTGATAGTACTCTCCTGGCCGGATATAGCATTGATAGTATTATCATAGGTGCACGAGCAATGTTAATATTATTATTGCCTCTTACATTATTCTTACTATTTCCTCCATTGTTTGAGTTGGAAGATTCTCCTTTTTCATGTTTATAGAAAGGAGTCTTAAAGGCCATGTGATCTTCATTAGTTTGAGGGCCTTCTACTTTTATCACACCATTGTCTATGAGATTTTGTACCACATGTCTGAGACACATGCAATCATTGGTCTTATGTCCCCTATTTCGATGATACTCACAATGGTTATTCTCACTCCACCAAGTTGGCTTGATTTGAGGTTCATATGGTTGAGCCCTTGGTAGGTTAATAAGTTTATTTGCAATAAGTGTCCTTAATGCATTCTCCAATGGTTCACCCAAATTAGTGAATGTCCTTTTGGGTGTTGGTGCAAAGAAATGTTTAGGCTTGTAAGCCCCTTGATTATTCCCAAAGTTGTTATTAGTGTTGTTGTTGTTAAACGGTACTTTGGGTGCTTGATTCAAATTATTGGCTTGAACTGAATTTTGAGTGTGATTGAAAGGAGTGGCCTTTAAAGTGTTATCCTCTACCACTCCATCATTAACCACTCCTTTATTGTTGTTATTCCTCATCCAAAATTGGTTGTTGTTAGGGGGATTGCGATTTTGATTAGTGTTGGAGGTATTGTTTTTGTTGTTATTCTTGTTATCCCTGTTAAGTTTGATCTCTCCACTTTTTACCAATACCACTTCCATTGTCACCCCATTCTTAATTAGGTCTTGAAATGACATAGGACATTGTAGCCTCAATTGATAGTTCATTTCATGATTCAAGCTATTTACAAAAATATCCATCTTCTCCTTTTCGGGTACATTTCGAGGGTATCTAGAAAATACCGCTCTCCATCGTTGTAGGAAAAATAGGAATCCCTCTCCTTCTCTTTGTTTGGTGTTCATAAATTAAGCATTATAGCCTCATGTTTGATGTTATAGGAATAATGGGTTAAAACTTAGAGGCTAATTCTTCAAAGGTTCGAATGCCGAAAGGTAACTTTGAAAACCACTCCATTGCCATACCCCCCAAACTTCTAGGGAATAACCTCATAAGGTAAGTTGTGTCGTGCATGAACTTTAGGCTTACTACACAAAATTCCCTTAAGTGATCTTGAGGATCAGTTGTTCCTTCATATTTGTCATATTTAGGAAAGATAGCATTGGTTGGAAATGGAACCATGATTAAAGACATATCAAATGGAAATGGACACAAAGCTTTGATAGAAAAGGGTTTAGGAACCCCACTTTGTTTTATCATGTCCAATTTCATTTGAAAAAGTTGGAATTGTTTGTTCATGATGTCAATGGGATTAGCCTAAGCTTCTTCTTGTTTAAGTTTGTTGACATCATAATCATGTGGAAGTTTGAGACCCATTTGTGCGAGGTCTAAAAAGTACTTTTCCTTGTCTTTTTCCAACACTTTTTCCATAAGCTTCATGAAGAAAGGACTTTTCAAAGCTTCATTAACGTTTTCATCAGTTAACTCCTCATCATTAGGGTCAATGTTACCCCCATTGTTATTATTATTCAACCCTTGATTGTTAGGTTCATTGTTTGCTCCTCCATTGTTGTTTTTATTGGATCCTTGGTTGTTAGGATCAGCATTTCCTCCTCCATTTTTGTTCATATCCTTGTTTACATGGTTTATTTGATTGGGATCTATATGGCCAAATGGAAAAGACATTGTTGGTTTTGTTTCCTTAATGGGTTCTTGTAAAGGTCTTGAAGAACTAAAAGGATCACCTGGAAAAGGACAGTATTGTCTTAGATAAGATCCATCTAATTGTAGGGTAGCCTTAATGTAATGAGATCCCATAAAAATAAGCATTCCCATAAATCAAATGAAGATCCTAGGCTTTTATCTCACTTAAGTGATCAGTCTGTGGATGATTTTGCAAAATTTCCAATAATGGCGAATTCTGATCCAGTTGAGTATACACATAGGTAAAACGTCCAAAAGGGTATCCAAAAATGGAATTATATTTTTTTCAAACCCTCAGTATATATCCACTATTTTCCCTTCTTTGTTTCTGGGCAGCTCTTGCCTATGTGTAGGCGGCCTTTAATTATTGATAAGCGGTCACTGGAATTCTTGTACGCGGCACTCTGTAGTTATCAGGCGACATTTGCCTATTGATAAGAGGTTTTAAACTGTAGACATGCAGCACTTTCCAGTGGCTTACACGGCTTTTGAATGTTTACAAGTGGTGTTTCAAAGTTTTAAGTGGTCCATGATTGTTTGTACGCAGTTTTGAATTGTTGGTACGCGGCTCTTTGCTGATCAAAGTTGAAATTGTCAATTTTTTTGTTGTTTTTTGGATTTAAAATTTTAAAGGCTTTGATCAGATTTTTGAAAAAAGAATCTTGCGTGAAAATAGAGTAAAAATTCAACACACACATAAAAATTGTACCATATCCCTAAAACAACACTAAAAGTGTATGTTCTCGGATGTTTTTACGAGTATGCACAAGAATTTCTTCCAAACAATCTACCTTAGAGTCAAACAATGGCTCTACAAATGTAGGTTTGCTATTTAACAAGGTTTTAAATCACCTCCATTCTAAATATTTCCAAGATCCTTTACCCCTTTGTGTGCTTCCCACATGCACGAAAGTACAATTTTGTGCAATCCTGAAGGACTACTCGAGGAAGTGAGGATGACTTGCATAAGGTTTAGTTACTTTTTTATTAAGGTAAAGTGCATTTATTTATAGTGGGCCCGATGATATAGCGGGAAAAGAGATTATCTCCCACTTTGGGTCATTCCCTCTCACCGCCTTCGTAAAGGAATTCTTGGGAGGCAGGCCCTCTAAAGCTTTAAATTAATCTAGCATGCATAGAATCAAGAAATCGAATTTGGTTCAACAAGTTTGGGAATTTGATTCACTCAAAGAGTGAAGATCATATCCCTATTGTTGTTCCTTATTCAAAAACCTTAAGAAAGTTTGTTCTTTTTCAACCCCTTGACAAGGGGGTCCTTAAAAATGAAGTGTTTGGTTAATTCCTCATCCCTCTTTTTCTACCAAATTGAATTTGCACATTTGGCTTTTTGATTCACTTCAAAAAGTGAAGAGCATATGCCTAATGCTTGTTCAATTTGGACAAAATAAGAGTTTTCTATTTAAGCTAGATGGAAATTAAAAGCCACAATTTAAGCAAATGCAAGCTTGATTAGAGAAATACCTTGTTTTCGTAGCTAGCAAAGGCTAGGCGCATTTTTGATATATTTTCTTTATTTCAACTCACCTAGTGGCGATCATTCCCACTTCATCTCCTCCAACAAGTTAGTCAACACAATCAAAACAAAGTGAAGAAAAACATAGAAATCTCAAAAGATAAAACACTCCTAAGCTCTCTTAATCAAATTTGGTCAAATCAAAGCTTAAAGATCTAAGAATGAAAATAAATCAAAGAGTAGGAAACTTTGTTCTATAAGCAAAGAAAACTTTGACATAATGATCATAAAGATGTTCCTCTTCTTTTAAGCTTTCAAAAAGATTAGATGTATCAACTTGTTTATCATGTTTAGTTTTAATCCTTACCTCTTTGCTAGGCCTTGTGACTCGCTTCTCTAGTTTCTACACTTTCAGATGATTTTTCATCTACAACAATGAAAAACACAGAGTTAAAACAGTGAGCAAATCATCAGACTTTTGATTTAAAGAAAAAATATCTATGCGGCATTTAACAGTTAATACGCGGCTTTTAACTGTTACTAAGCATAAATAAAAAATTTGAAAGCAGCTTTTAAATCTTAATAGGTGGCTCTAGAAATTCCACAGGCAGCCAAATAAAAGCCACAGGCAGCACAGAAAGTGCAAAGAGTGGTCAAAAGTTGCTAGTATCTAACAGGCGGTGCTTTACAGATCTAGGTGGCACACTTTATCTCACAGGTGGCTCACTTTATCTCATAGGTGGCCTAAGAATTAAAGACAAAGAAGAAAAAAACTTTGTACACGGTGCTTTACTTCTCACAGGTGGCTCTGAATGCTTCGTAGGTGGCTCTTCTCCTGTTTCCTGCAAAATAACAAGAAAAATGATGCACAACACACAAAATTTTAAGATGAAAACGTTAGAAATGAGGCCTAAAGCCCCACAGTGGACGTCATTTGTGTGTGTGCTATTACATCTTTATGAGATTAGGATTAGTAACAACTCTATGGAAAGAAAATACAATTTAATCTAAGAATTGAAGTTAAATCCATGACATCTCATGGTTCTCTATCTAAGCTTTGTTAAGAGAGCTTTCAACCTTAATCTCTCTCAAGGACAATCCTAGAATGAGAAAAATTGATAAACATTCTCTAATCTAGCTCAAATGCTCAAAGATATGTGTGCTTTCCATCAAATGCTCAAAGATATGTGTGCTTTCCATCAAATGCTCATGATTCATGCTATGAAATCAACAAATGCTTCTCAAAATGATGCTCTAAATTCTATGCAAATACTGAAATACTATCAAATACTATCAAATGCTCTCCAAATGCATATAGTAAGGATGCTTTGCTCTCGAATTTATTGGATCCCAAACACAAAGAAAATGGCTTGTATTTATAGCAATTTTCTAAGGGTAGGGGGTAGAGTGAATTGATCATGGTCAAGCCTTGGTTGAGTAAAAAGCTTTGAGGTGATTTCAAATGTAGGGAAAATTAAGTGGTTGTCCTCAAAGAAATTAGGAATTATTTAATTCAATAATTTAATTAATTTAGCCATGTAAGGGTGAAGGGGTTGGATTTGTTTTTTTTATTTAAACTATACAATCAATTGATTAAAATCAATTGCATAATTTGATTAATCCCTTTTAGGCTTGAATTTAATTATTTGATTTCATGATTATTTAATCCTTTGATTTAATTTGATTTTTGTCCGCTTTGCTTGATAAATATCCATTTGATTTTATTTTGATCCATTTTAATGCATTTTGATGATATTAGGGGCAATTGGCTGAGATTTATAAATTTGATGTTTAAGATACACCTCATCAAATTTAGGTGTCCACAATTATCTATTGTGATAATACAAGTGCAATAAACATTTCCAAGAATCCAGTCATGCATGGTAAAACAAAGCACATTGCCATCAAGTATCATTATTTGAGAGAACAAGTTCAGGCAAAGGAGGTGATACTTGAGTATGTGCAATCAAAGGAACAATTGGCTAATATCTTCACCAAGCCACTGCGCAAGGATGCATCTAAGTACTTGAGAAAGAGACTAGGGGTCAGACCCTTGTCTACTGGTCAGTAAGCTAACTAGAAGGCTGCATTAGTCTACATATTATCAAAATATCATTCATGTTGATGCAAGTAGAGAGATGGACTTCAAAGATACATTTATACATAGAAAGGTATTTATCTATTCTGAGCACCAGAGTTATTACCGATGGATTGGGAAATTCAAAGAATATATTATGGATAGAAAGGATCTGCTTGACACTATTGTCAAATATTTTTTTGAAAAAGATGTTTGTTTGGCATTTTTGTCAAAGGGAGAGAGATATCTCATTATTATACTAATAAAGAGAGATTATATCCATTATCATCTCAGGGAGAGATTATATCCTTCGAAGTATCCAAAAGGAGATGTAACAAGAAAGGGAGAGTACACACAAAGGAAGAGAATTGTTGATAAGAGACATCAAAAGAAAGGAGAATAGTCAAAGGGAGAGAGTTTGACACAAGAGAAGAAAAGATTCTACATCTATTGAGTGAATGGATTGAAGATAGAAAGAAAACTAAAAGAATCAAATCAAAGCTATTTGAGCTTACTGATAGCCAGACATTTGTAATAGTTACAGTAGGAAAGCTTGATGAAACTGTATATTTCATATTGTATTAGTAATAGTATAGTATGATAATGTAGTATGTTGCCATCAATGCCAAAGGGAGAGATTGATGACATGTAACTGACTGAATGTTTGAAGATGTTAATTTGATGATCATGCAAGGCATTAAATCAGTTAATCTTTTGTATTTTCATTGATGTCAACTTAATATAATCTGTATGGCCATAGAAATACTGCCAAAGACTTCAAAGAACCGATGAATCAAGGCTACACTATCAGTAATTCATACAAGTCAAGTATTCACAAAGTGACTATATACACCAACGGAGTGCACGCCGATGGACAACGTAAAAGAGTAAAGTCACAGTGTTACCTGACAAGCTAATGCACAACATTACCGACGAGCATAGTTACAATGTTGCCTGACGAGAAAAGAATAGAGTAACCCAACGAAAATAATTTCAGTGTTGCTCAATGAAAAAGACAAGGATTGATATCCCAATGACAACTAAAGTCACACCAACAGAACAGTCAGTTATCACCGATGACTAACTGAAGTGTTGACCAATAGAATAGAGAGTTCAGTAAATGATAAAATGCTTAGCTCTCAAGAAGCTAAAGATAGAATTAACGAATACTTGTCATTGTTTTAATCATCTAGATAAAGCAGAAGATAAGTAATTGATTTAAAGTTGATTTGTCCAATTGGCAAGAAGATCTCTTTGAGATAAAACTAGAGTTTTCTTTAAATCTATTGGCGATAATTGTGGAACACGCCAAGAATCAACAAATCCAATAAAAGGGGAAATCATGTCTATATAGAGACAAATCCAATTCATTACAAATTGTGGGGTGAACAAGAGAATAGAGGAAAGATGCTAAAGAGAATCTGAAGGAGAAAAAGTCTTCCTTTAGTCCTGATCAACAAGCTAAAGAAAGAGCTAGATTCTGCAGACATCGATGAACAGTGAGACAACATCATAGAGACGAATAGTGTGGAGGAAAGGTATAAGTGATTATATTGATCAGAAAGGTAATGGACTTACTATAGATCTAAAAATCTGCAATTGAGTTGTATGTATGAACAAATCATTAGTGTTGAAGTTTAACCATTGAAGCATCAAGTCTCTTAACCGAGAAGGACTTAAAATTCTTTAACAATTGAGATACATCCCAAGGAGTATGAAAAATTTTGATCATAAAAAAAGCATTGGATATGACCGATACCTATTGACAGACCAAGTGAGTGTTTGATCAAGGATGGTAGCATTAGATTCCAGATACTAGGTGACAAACTATTTTTAAATCCTCTAACAAGGTCACACCTAACAGTGTGTTTGTAACCTTTAACAGGGTTGGCTCTTAACAGGACTCACTTCAGAAGAGTGAAAATTTGGGGTACCGGTCCCAGTGGTTTTTCTCTTAACAAGGTTTTCACGTTAAAATCCATGTGTTATGTGTTTATGTTTTATTACTTTACTATTTTACATTTCACATATGCAATTTTAGATTGATCGGTATACTCTGCATATTTACTGTGTTTTGGTAAATAGTTAACTGCTTATCGGTAATCATACAAAAGAGAGATTTACCAAGCAATCCAACAAGTAGTAAATTGATAAAATTATTTTAAGGCATTCATCTTGTAGGACAAAAGATAACTAGAGACATAATTAGTGGTTATAAGTTTTAAGGGTTGATTTAAGGATTAATTTTTGAGGCCACTGATTCACCCCCCCTCTTAGTTATTACTAACAACTTCATGTCCTCCATCATCTTCTCCCATTAGTCCTTCAAGTTTTCTAGAGTCATGTGCTCGAGTGTGATATTTGAATACATATCGTAGATGTTGTCTGCTAAAGACATCTCGGGGGTGGCTATTAGTTGTCTTGCTGAACTGATATGTTGTTTCAAAGTAGTGTTAGATTTGGTAGAAGGTTAGCTTGGAGCTCGGTGACCTCTTCCCGAAATTGTGTTTTTGCTTCCCACAGTTCCTGTCTTAACCTTTTTATCTCAACAATCTTCTCATAATGCAACTTTATTGCATTGTCCTCGGTGGTTAAGCCTTTTTCACTAGTAGCTAGATAAGAATCTAACTTTGGTATATTATCACTATGCTCCTTAGTGAATTTGTCAAGTGTGCTCAATTATTGGATCAAGTAAATAGCTTCAACAATTATTGGATCTAATTCATTTATGAATTCTGAAAGCTTTACCTTGTTTTCTGCCACTTCTTGGGTGATCTTTTCAACAAGTTTGTGCTGACATTTCTGCTCTTCTCTCTCTTCAATTTCCTTTTCTGCATCAATGTTTTATGTTGTAATGGCTTCAGTGAGAGTGGCTAGTTGACCAAGGATAGGTTTATTTTGATCAACATCAACATCAGGTACAATCTGATGCAAGATGTCCCTAGTTTTTTCTAGTACCATGGAGTCACGGTGCTGCTTTCTCAGCTTCTCTTGTAATGCCTTCCTTTGGCATATTTCACCATATTCTTTAAGTGCTTCATAGTCTAGTGGAGTTGGGTCACATTTGGGTATCTCAATGATCTCATCTAGAGTGAATTCCAACTTATTCTTTTTGGATTTCTTCTTCTTCTTCTTCTGAGTTTCACTTGAATCTAGGACCATAGCCATCTTCTTGACTTTGTCTTTTGTGCTTGATGAAGTGATTTGGGGTGTTTCATCTTTTTGCTGCTGTGCTTCGGTGTCAGCTTGTTAGTTTTGAGTGGACATCTCCACATCAACCTTTAAATTATCTAGAGCAACTTGTTTAGTTACCTCAGGAATGTCATCTTTTGTTTTTGCTCCTTCATCGGTATCCTAATGTACTTAATCTTCCTTTGTCTGTGCATCCTTCTTAGTTCTTTCTCCATCTATTTTCTTTGAATCTCCTTATGTATCCTTTTCAGTGTCAGTTACAATTTGAGTTTCTCCGATGACATTTTGGTCATCGGTGTTGTCTTTATTTTCTTCATCGCATGCATCCTCGGGAATGCTTGAATCTTTGTCAGGTCATTTTCCTTTTTCTTGACTTATATTGATGGCTTGCATCAATATTGGTATGTTTCTTGATATGTTCACTTGTAAAGTGTCAGATGTAGAGTCTTGTTCATTGGTCTTGTCCCTGATAATAGTGACATATTTATCTTTCTGTATTTCTTTTGCTAGATCATCGAGTATGTCAATGATTGTGTTGTCCACAATATTGTCCATAGTGGTTTCTAGTCATGTCTCATCTGCAACATCCATGTCCTTTTTTCCTGTGGTGTCCATTTCTTCTTTATCCAATTCAACATCTGTGATGATAATTGGTTCTGTGCTCTCATTAGATTGATCATTCTTGATTTCTTGATTTTTGGTTAGAGCTCTTTGTGGCTCAGGACTTGTATCCTTTTCAGGAATATAAAGTAACTTCCTCCATTTGGGTTCACTTTCTCGGTCTAACTCTAGTAGATGGTCTTTCAGCAATTGGTAGGCTTTCAGCTTTGGTGAGAACCTTTTGGAATGAGTCTTCATCATTTCTTTGATTTCCTCCATTTTGGATTCGGTAGGCATGATTGATACTAGGGCTCTTTCCCTGATTTCTTTCTCAGAGTGCAAGGCAAAATTCCATCTTGCCAATATTCTATCTTGAAGTTCTTTGGGCATTTGGTCTGCTAGTTGCATTGGGAGGTATTTGTGTATGCATATTATTTCAATGATTGCCTCCTCAATTTTATTTTGATCCAAGGGATCCACTGTTAACCATTGCTTGGCCTTCCTACTATTTGCATTACCTGATTTGATAATTAAGGCACAAAATTCATCAACTTCATCAACTATTTCAGGTATCTTTTTATTTTCCTCTTGAACACCTTCATCTTTTTATGAGTCCTCAATATCTTCTTTTGTTCTAATGAACTTTCTTATCTTTGTTGGCCATCTTTTCCATGTTGTCGGTTTCCTCTTGTAGGTCCTTACTTGACCATTCTTTAAGGGTGAAGGACTTGTGTCCTTAGCTGTTTGGCTTCTTTTCCTTGAAGCAACTATGGTTCTTGGATTCTTAGCTTGTGTTGGCAACAGAGTATCTAACTCTGAAGATTCAATCACTTTCCTGCTTAGCCTTACCAACGAGTGATTGTCCCTTGATTTCTTCTTCTATGACCGACAGCCTTTTCTTCAAATTCTTAACCATTTTATCATTCTTTCTATCTATTTTGTTTACAACCAAGCCGACTTTGATTCTTTCTTTGTCCTCTTCATAAGTGCCAAACTTTGGTTGTGTTTTGTCTATGGGTTCAATTATCAATGCATCAATTTCATTGGATGCTTGATCAATATTAACCTCATAGTCTAAAGGTTGTAACCATGTTGTCCTTGGTACAATATGATTGATGTATGTGTGGCATGTGTCAACCATGAAACATGTATCATCTTTGAATTTCTCAATGAGTTGCTCTGGGATCCTTACTCTTTTCTGTATTCTATCCATGAATCTAGTAAAGTACTCATCCATAATTGTTTCAAAGTTGTCTCCCAGTGATGTTATGTATTCACTGATCTGGATGGTGACTATTCTAGTGGTATCCCATTTTACATCTCTTAATAATGGAAATGATTCTTGGAAGTAAAAGAAAATGCACATAATAAGTGAGCCAAACTTACATGTATTTATCTTTGCATTTCTGATTGTTCTCAAGTTTTCTTCTAGCTGATTCAGTAGAAGTTCTAACAGATCCAACTGAGTTCCTTTCTTTAAAATCTTATATGTTGTATCCACCACACCAGATGCTATGATGTTCATCCTACTAGCTTGAAATAATTTGTAGCCTAGGACACATGCTCCAAACTTCAGTTCATCATCTGTGATAGTGGATACTTTGAGTCCTCTGCCATCACACTTGGCTCATGTGTTCTTTTCAATTTCAGCCTTTGGTGGGTGTTTCAATTCCTTTACCTTATTGGTTATAGGATAATCGGTGACTGCATGAATAAAATCTTGGGTTATCATTTTAGGCCCATCCATCCATAGCTTGTGATTGTGAATTCGGCTCCGAACTAACCCAATCCACTCAGTTTTGAATACCTTTGGGAACAATAGGGCATTAGTGAGACCTTTCACCTCTATGTGTTTTTTCTCATCTTTTATAGTTCCATCATCATTACATAGCTTCTTAAA
Source organism: Thuja plicata (assembly GCA_018584345.1). Lineage (NCBI taxonomy): Eukaryota > Viridiplantae > Streptophyta > Pinopsida > Cupressales > Cupressaceae > Thuja > Thuja plicata. The sequence goes on along the minus strand of MU227713.1, from coordinate 8,073,261 downwards.
AGCTTGTTCAACCTCTAGGTTTCCAATTTTTGCAATCTTGCAGTGTATGTATGCTCGCATGTCTTCGACGAGAAAAATCCTAGCTGGTATTAGCAAGAATGCTCCAGCATTGTCAAGTTGTGTTGCAACCTTAGGGAATATCTTGTAATGAGGTTCCTCATAGATAGAATTTGTGATAGTTTTAACCTTATCCTTCTTGATGTTCTTTAGTTTGGTGATTCTTGAAGTCGTGGCCATTGATTTAGACATTTAGGGATTTCTGAAAATGTGTAAAACAGAGTTATCAATTAACGTAGGAACTTACTATTTACTTCTATAGTGGTCACTGATCTATTTGGAGTGTTGGTGGTCAAGTTTAAGTCACTCTGTGATGTTGTCACTGTGTGCTCAAATTTCACTTTCATCCCTCTGCTTTGCTCAGCTCACTGGTGAATAATGAAACCCTTCTATCACCCTTTTATAGATGTTTGCCCTAAAAGTGAGTCATTGATGCTCAAGCACTCCTCGGTGTGTGAAGATGGATTCATCAGGTTAAACATCAACTTCTCTCTTCAGTGACAACGTGATGTTTCAGGGTAGTCGTCTCACTTCTTTCTTTTACCGATGGGTTTCGGTGTTTTGTGAAAACAACTATTTCAACTTTCTTGATTACCGACGAGTCTTGGTTTACATTAGCAATTTAGCTTTTACATGTTAACCGATGATTCTCGGTAAGTGTAGACAGTTTCAGCTTTGAGTGTATACCGATGGATTTCGGTATGTATTACCAGATGGAATAGTTTTCACAGATTTTAACAAGTAATATCATGATGCATCTTTTACTTATGCTAATTTGGCATTTCATCAACATATTATGGTTCTGATGTAAAATACTACTTAGTGTAATGCAGTTCCATACTTACTAGTTTTGCTTAGGTGGGGTTGGTGATGTAATCATATCCATTGGATAGGGTGTCACCAATTATATTGCTCGATCCAACTTCATCATTGTTGGTAGCTTTTCTCCACATTTTATTTCTCATATTCCGGATGTCTTTAATGGTATTTCCATTTGGAAATGTGTTGGTCTCTGTCATTCGGTCTATGTAGTCTTTCTTGAGATGACCAACTTTATGACAATGTTAGCATGTCATTCCAGGGTTAGTCCAACCTCTAGACTTTATTGTCCACTGTCTCATATATTTTTTAGAAATGTGACCAAATCTTCCACATGTTGTACAATTTGTCCATGTGTTGTAACCCATATATAATGGTTAGCGACTCTTTTCTGTTGATAGGTAGTTTCTTGACCTTTTGGATTCCATGCTTTCTTTTTCTTCTTCCAACATTCAAGAGTTGTGTGCCCATTCATTTTGCAAGTAGGACAATATTTTTCCATATAGGTTTCTTTCTATGGTTGTATCATCTCAGACTTACATTCATATGCTTTAAGTCCTTTCTTATTACATTTGTAACAAAATCCTATGAATGAAGATGTGGATTTAGGAATACCTTTCATTTTGTTTTTGCATACATTTGATGTATGGCCTTGCTTTCTACAATAATTGCATGTCAACTTTCTAGGTCTTGGATTTGCATAGACATTCTTTGGATCAGCTTGATTGGATGATTCATCATTCTCAGTATATCCTAGACCGGTTTTGTTGTTGACTCTTCATTGTCCTTCAATAAAATCATCCATTCTTTTATTGCTTTCTTCAACTTTCTTGATAATTTCATTATGTTGCTGCTGAATTATTATTTATTGTTTCAACTTTTCATTTTCTTCCTTTAGCTCACCAATGGCTTCTATTCTTTCAATGAGTTTAACATTCATTCTTTTTGCCTCTTGACTCATAAGAATAATCTGATTTGTAGCCTCATGGTGGTATTATGTTAATCTTTGTATTTCAGATTCTTTCTTTTGTAGCTTTTCTATAATCTTCTCTCTATCATCAATAGCTAGTGTTCTTTCTTGCTCAACTTGTCTAGCATTGTTCATGACATCAATCATTCTTACCATCTTTGTCTCTTGACCAATTTATAGAGATTTCACTTGTCCAGCCATATGTTGATTGATTTCATTTAGGCTTCTGATGCTTTCTTCTGATATGTGTGAAGCTTTGCTTGTATTTAATTCTGAAGACTCAAAAAAATCTGGTATCTCTTCCTCATGGTAATCTATTTTATTACAGCAAGATGCCATAATCTTTCTTTCATCTAGTAGTTGTCTCATATTGATTCTAGCTTCTTTATACTTCTCATAGAAGGTCTGAATTTATAACTTCTTATTCTCAATACCCTTGTCAGGTTTGTACTTCTCCATTGTATGATCTTTTCTCTTAAGCCTTTAAGCTTTTCAAATAAGAGACTTAGTTCTAATACCAATTATTGGAATTAATGGAAAGTGTGTACTGAGAGGGGAGGGGCGGATCAGTACCTCTAAAACTTTTGTATCTTTTAACGTTTATCCTTTAGGTAATCAAATGTTATCAAACCATTTGTTCTATACTTTCTTGATGTAAGACTTATCAACTCTTTAACTTAATTAAACATGTTAACATTCATAGAAACATTCATGAAAGTAATTGACACATAACACAAGATATGATCATGTAAAAAACTCCTGTTAGGAAGTAAAAACTACGGTGAGGATGACACCCACAAATTCTTCACTATCTACAGATTGGAAGGGGGCGGTTAAGGCTTACAATTTGATCACTTTTGATGATCTACTCTGTTAAAAGTATCTGTGGAGACCTGTTAAAGTCTACTCTATTAAGATTTTTATCAACACTGTTGAGTGTGCACTCGGTTAAGAGATTTACAATTGGATGGTTAAATCCACCTTCCTTGAAAGGATTTTTACACTTTGCTTCACTTGTTAGAATGTAAGAAAATTACAATTTGACCTGATGTATGCAATCTCCTATTTTTTTATTACATATCCATTTAAGATTAAATATATAAGTATATCACCTAATGTGATTGAATAATACCTCTGTTGCTCGGTAGCCTCTGTTCTTGGTTCTTGATAACCAGATTTACCTTTTGATGTTCTAGTTCTTGAAACTTTCAGTTTGATCGATAGATGTGCTGGTAGGCTTCATTCATCCTCTCATCCATCCTCTCTCACATAATGAATGATTACCACACCTATTTATAAGATAGATTAACCTAATTAAGTTTCACATAAAAAAATATTATCTCTAAGATCACAGGTTTACAACTTTACGTTGATCTTCTAGTCTATATGTTTTAAATCAGTTAGACTGATTAAAACACTTACAATAATATTTCTTCTCCCTAAAGTAAGGGTTTTTAAAAAAAATCAAGAATCTATAAATAGAACATGACTGTTTTATCTAACGTGGAAGTCAGATCCACTTTTTACAGGCTTCAACTGACTTTCAATTTCTGTCGGTCAGTTATGCTCTGAAGTCAGTTAGACTGTCTCTCGGTGTTCCTTTCTTGAACTTTCTCTCGGGTTCCTCTTTGACTGTTCTCTCAGTTTGCACTTTGTCTTGTTCATCGGGTTCCTCTTTATCCTTTCCACTTTTAATTTTTGGTTTACACACAAAACTGTGTCATTGGTTCTCTTTGTACTTAGCAGTTTTTGGTGATCTTTGATATTTGCATTTTTGGTTTGCTCTTTGTCCTGTCTTTCGGTGTATGTTTACCAAAAGTGTTCTTTGCATACTAATGGAAAAATAATGTCATCAGAAAGGACTTAACTATAATCTATTGAGTGTTTCACAACCGAATAACACAGGACACCGAGTTGCATTTGAGAACAAAAAGGCAAAGATCTATAATGGAACAAGAAATTTAATCGGTACTGGTGACCAAACAAAAGGTAATATTTTCTATCTTGGTAATATTGAGGCCACTTGTTTATTGGCTAGAAATTAAGACCTTTTTTTGTGGCATAAAATGTTATGTCATGTGAATTTTGACAACATGGTTAAGATAAGTAAGAAAAGAAAAGTAAGAGGCTTACCAAGTATGTCAAAGCCCGACCATGTTATGTGCAAGAATTGTCAAAAAGGAAAAATGACAAAGTCTAGTTTCAAGAGAAAAACCTACACACCTAATGCTATTCTAGAGTTATTCCATACTAACTCATGTGGACCAATGAGAATAAAGATCTATTATGGTGATAGGTACTTTATTCTATTTGTTAATGACTATTCTAGGATGATGACTGTTATGTTCTTAAAAGAGAAATCTGAAACATTTAAGATGTTCAAATGGTATAAAACTAAAATTGAAAAGCAAAGTGGAAAAGAACTAAAATGTATAAGATCAGATAGAGGAGGATAATTTATTTCTGATGAATTCACTAACTTTTGTAATGAGCTTGGAATTAGAAGATAGGTTTCTACACCGAGAACACCACAACAAAATGGGATTGCTGAAAGAAGGAATAGATCAATTGTTGATTGTGTCAGAACACTGATGATTGAAAATGGCATGTACATCACACAATCCAAATACATCAAAGAAGTTCTAAATATATTCAAGATGGAGAACTCCAAGCCAATTAAAACACCTATGGCAACCAGATGCAAATTGATAAAGGTAGACAAAACAACCAAGGTAAATCAGACCTTATACAGATCTATGATTGAAAAACTAATGTATGTTGTACACACTAGACTAGATATAATATATGCAGTTGGTATTATTGCAAGATTCTCTGCTAATCCTAAGGAATCACACATGACTGATGTCAAAAGAATTTTGAGATATCTAAAGAATACCAAAGACTATGGTTTGTGGTACAATAAAGAAGGCAACTTTGAGCTACAAGTTTATACTGATACTGATTGGGCTGGTAACATAGATGATAGAAAGAGAACAACAAGAGGAACATTCTTTATGGGTGACAAACTTGTCACATGGATAAGTAAAAAGCAACGTTGCATATCTCAATCAATTGTAGAAGCAAAATATGTGGTTGTTGCTGCAAATTGCTCTAACATTGCATGGATCAAGCAATCGTTGAAAGGTATGAATGAAGAAATTCTTGAGCCAATAATTATATATTGTGATAATACTAGTGATATAAACATCTCAAAGAACCCAGTGATGCATGCTAAGACAACGCACATAGCTATGAAGTATCATTACTTGAGGGAATAAGTACAAGAGAAAGAGGTGATATTGGAATATGTACAATCCAGAAAACAATTAGTAGAAATATTCACAAAACCATTGCCAAAAGATACATTTGGGTACTTGAGGAATAAACTAGGGGTTCGACCCTTGTCTACTGGTCACTAAGCTGACTAGGGGGCTGCATCAGCCTACACATTATTAGAAGATCAATCATTTTGATGCAAGATGAGATATGGACTACAATGACATATCAGTACAAGAAGGTACTTATTTACACCGAACACCAAAGATATTGTTGGCTACTACATAGTTGTATTGCTGATAGAAATAGATATTCAATGATATATTTACATTTGGCATTGTTGTCAAAGGGAGAGAAGAATTTAATGAAATATGTATCATGATCATACACAGGGAGAGAAGAGAAATATCCATCAGGGAGAAGAACATCAGTCAAAGGGAGAGACGAGATCAGAGAAATAAGTTTCTACAAAGGGAGAGAAAGATCCAATGATGATTCAAAGAAACAACCATCCAACCAAGGGAGAGAATTCAAGAAAAGTTATCACTATATATTTATCCAAAAAAGGGAGAAGAGATTCTACAAGAAAGGGAGAGACAAAAGCAGAAGACAGAATTGCTACGCCTATCCATTGAAGGGAATGAAGAAAGGGAAAGCACACAGCAAGAATCAAATCTAAGCTAGAAGAGCTTACTGAGAGTCAGATATTTGAATTGGTTATAGAACAATAAGTTTGGTATGATATGGCATATTTCATATTATGTTGTCATCAATGCCAAAGGGAGAGATTGATGAACTATAACTGATTAAATGTTTGAAATGATAAGTTGATGATCATCGAGCTGCAGAAATGGATGCAAGACATTAAATCAGTTAATGTATTGTATTTTCATTGATGTCAACTTGATATGTTTTGACTGGTCATATACATATTGGTCATAACTTTGAAGAGATGAAAAGAAAATTTCTATGTTTTCAGTAATGTATACACCGAGTGACAGTTCACCGTGTATACCGAGAAGAGCAGTTTCCAGTGTAAACTGAGCAAGTAATTACCGAGAAAAACTGAAGTTGATGCCCGAGCATAACTAAAGTCCTTGACCAAGCACAACTCAAGTCTTTGACCGAAACTAACTGGAGTTAAAAAATGACAAAACCAGTTAGTTGGCAGACCTATATTTAGAGTTAACTGATTTATTGTTTTATTTGCATTGATCAGATAAGTTAAAGATAAGAAGGAGATTTAAAGCTAGTTTTATTCACGGTTAACAAGGAGAGATTTGTGGAATAAAAATAAAGCAGAGCTTTACGGAATAAAGAAAAACATGGCGAGATTTATGGATCAAGATGTGATCTACGATGAAAACAATAAGCTTGAATGGTAAAATTATGTCTATACAAAGAGACAAGGAATTCATTATGAAGAGAGGAATGATGAATATAATTATGATGAAGATATAAGTCTTCATATAGATCTGATCATACAGGCTGAAGAACAGAGTCCAAGAATTCTGCAGACACCGAGCAACAAAGGACAAAGCATTCATCGAGCAGAACAAATAAAGAGAGCAAAGGAACAAAAGAGCACATTGATCAGAGAGATATTATTGGATTAATAGTAGATCTAAAAATATGCAAGTTAAAGTTATTTTATTGAACAGATCATTTACTGTTTTAGTTTAACCATTGAATCAGAAAATCTCTTAACCGAGTGAGACTTAACCATCCTTATTATATTGAGATACTCAAGAGTATCAAAAGGTTTTCTTGTTGACAACATCGTGAATGCTAGGTCAAAATACAAACTGTTAGTTTTGAATCCTCTAACGAGGTCGCACTTAACAACGTGTTTGTAACCTTTAACAAGGTTGGCTCTTCACCGAGCTCACTTCAGAAGAGTGAAAATTTTGGGTTACCGGTCCCAAGTGGTTTTTTTCCTTAACAAGGTTTCCACGTTAAAATGCATGTGTCAAATGTGTATTTCTTTCATTGCATTGATAGTTTACTTTACACATTACTAAAACTGGATTGGTCGGTAAATACTAAGTTTAATTGTTGCTACTCGGTAAAGTCTAAGAAAAGATAAACAGTATATTCACCGAGCAGTTTATATTTGTTAAGAATATTTAAAGGCATACATCTTGTAGGACTGAAAGATAACTGAAGGTATTATATTTAAGATATAAGTTTTGGTTGGATCTTTTGGACTAATTTTTGAGGCCATTGATTCACCCCCCATCTCAATTATTCTAACAGTATATATACATGTGTATATATATACATGTATGTGTATATATACACATGTGTGTACACACACATATATATACATGTGTATATACACATGCACATATATATACATATACACACATATATATAGACATATACACATGTGTATATACACACACATGTTTCTATACACACATATATACACATATATATGTGTATATATATGTGTGTGTATATGCACACACATGTGTATATATACACATGTGTGTATGTATATATACACACGTGTGTATATGTGTGTAGACACACATGTGTGTATGTGTGTATATACACACATGTGTGTATATATACACACATACACACTGTATTCAAAAAAATTAAGAAATAAACAATTAAAATTATTTATGCATCTTCTTAGTCATCTTCCGGGTGAACAAAACGGGTCCAGCCCATATTCCAGAAATCATTTCTGGGATATGTATCTTCCAGAGTTGCAGCATCTTCCAGAATTGACCATATCCATCATTTGGTATTCCAGCACCCAAACGGAGAGACTAAGTCAATATAACCTGACTGTATATATACACATGTGTATATATGTGTGTGTGTGTACACATGTATATATACACATGTGTATATATAAACACA
>MU227713.1:8046091-8063239 GCA_018584345.1 Thuja plicata | reverse complement strand
ATATATCTTAAAGCAATAAGATTAAATTAATTTGTAAAAATATAAAATAGAAATAAAAAGTAAGTTTAGATGTGCAAAAGTAAATCAAATGGGTATATAAGCTTTAAACGATCTACCCGACCGGGACAACATAATTTACATAATTTTTTTAAGCAAATGGGTATAGAAGCTTTCAAACGACCTCCCCCCCACCTGAACATAATTTTTTTTAGACAAAATGGGTATAGAAGATTTAAAACGACCTCCCATAATTTTTTATCTGACCTACCCAACCTTACCTAACTTTAAAATCAATTTTATTGCTTTATTTCTTAGAAATATATCAACTTGTTTACCATAAACATATATTTATTAATTTGTAAACTTTATTAAGTAGTATAAAATTAATTATTACATTTAGTAGCAGAGTTTAAACAAACCTACCAACATGCAGGTTATGTAGAACTAAAGCCATAAGTTTAGTCCTACATAACCCGTATGGGTTATGAGGAAATATGGATGTTATGTTTAGGTTCTCAAACCCATATGGGTTATGAGGAAATCTAAGTATATATCACTCCTAACTATCGTTCCTCATAACTCGTGCAGGTCATGCAAAACATTTTCTTTTTCTTTTATTCATCATGAGTTATTAAATTTTTTTTTTTTCATGTGGCCACTTTTTTTACGAGCAACTTGGTGCGCTTACTCGAAAATCCATCTGGACTAGGAGCTTTGCCCTTACGCATGCCAAAGACCACCTCCTCCAACTCAGACATAGAAATTGGCCTCATGAGAGAGTCATTCATCACACTAGTAACAAGGAAGGGAATACAAGAAAATATAATATTCTCCTCCTTGTCAGCGGGAGGAGAATCATCAGAAAAAAATAGCAGATTAAAACCGGATAGCCTCTCGGGACATAGCAGGCAAAGAAGTCAATTGAAGACAATCAAAATTAATTAAAGATGAAATATAACTCGTATTCTGGCAAGATTGCACAGATTTATGGAAAAGGTGGTGTTCTTAACCCATTCTTGAAGCCAATATATCTGAGCCTTCTGCTTCCAATAAATTTCATCTCTAAGTTCCCATTCTTCTAAATCCTTAGAAGCCTGGGATTCCAAAACTTCTGAAAAGCCAAAATCTTGAATCTGCCTTGTCATGACTACCAAACGATCTTGTGCCCTCCCCTTCATGGTATGAAGATTACCAAAGCATAACGTATTCCATTTCTTGAGCTGTCATTTAACATACAGTAATTTTTTAGCCAAAGAAAAGATAGCAGCAGGGCCCTCATCCCTCTACCAATGAACCATTAAGTCATGTAGAGAAGAGTCTCGAAGCCACATCAATTAAAACTTAAAAGGAGGATTTCTGGGAATAACAACACAACTACTAGAAAATTTAATAGGTCAATGATCCGAGCCCCTCCAATCTAGAATTTCGAAAGAAGAAGACAGATTGCTTCCAATGCAAAAAAAAAAAAAAAAACAGGAAATAAAAAATCTATCCAAACGCTCAGAGATAGTATCTTCCCCAACTCTTCTATTTTTCCATGTAAAAATCCCATTAACCGGTTTAATATCAAAATGATGCAAGAAATCCACATTTTCACGAAAAAACTTAGAAGGTCCTAAACGAGCCAACCCACCCCTTTTCTTCTCTAAACTTTCCCTAATAACATTGATTAATTTTATTTGTTGAAACAAGAGTGAAGGTCGAGGATTATATAGTTTTAAAACATAAAATAAGTCTAGAAAGAATAATACAGCTAAGGGCCCGTTTGGCGCAAGGAATTAACTTGGAATAAGCTGGAATAAGCATTAGTTAATGCTAGAATAAATTTATTCTCTGTTTGTGGGCATTTTCCTTATTCTCGAATTAGAAAACTTATCCCAATTTTGGGGCTTATTCCAGCATAAGTTAATTCTTAAAAAAAGCTGGAATTCATTTCTTATTCGAGAATAAGCTTTTTATGGATTCAAATTTATTTTATTTTATTAATTTTTACTTTTTTAATAATTTTTTTTTAAACTCTTTTTTTTAATGCGGGTATGTATATATATACACGTGTGTATATATACACATGTGTGTAATGTGTGTATACACACAAATGTGTGTATATACACGTACACACAAATGTGTATATACATGTGTGTGTGTATACACACACATGTGTGTATATACACGTGTGTAATGTGTATATACACACACACATGTGTGTATATACACGTGTGTAATGTGTATATACACACACACATGTGTGTGTATATACACATTACACACATGTATATACACACTTGTGTGTATATACACATGTGTATATACACATTTGTGTTTATATACACACATATATGTGTATATATGTGTGTATGTGTGCATATAAGTGTATATATACACACGTGTGTGTGTGTGTATGTGTGTATATGTGTATATGTATGTGTGTATATGTGTATGTGTATGTGTGTACACAAGTTAAAAATACATATTGTTCAAATTAATTAAAAAAATAAAAAATAACCTTTTATTCCAACTCCACATTATGGGATCCAAACGCAGAATAGCTTATTCCAGCTTTCGTTTTGAGCATTAATTAATTCCAGAATAGGCCCTTATTCTAGAATAGGCCTATTCTGAATAAGTTAATTCCATGCGCCAAACAGGCCCTAAGAGAAAGATCCTCTTGATTCAAGCATTTAAATATGGTATGCAATGCTTCTAATACATCATAAACCATTTCATAAGTGTAAATATGTCGATAGAAGAGAATAAAGTCTATCTGATTATTAACAGTTATGCTAAAATGACCTGCAGAACACTAATTCAGATCAAGTCACTGCATGAAAAACAATTGAATTTTTAGATCTGCATGTCTGAGCACAATTTCTATGATTTATAAAGATCTGAATTTTCTAATTACAAATGTTATAAGTAGTTCTGCCTGCCATTAACAAGGAACATTGAACAAGTAGTCTGATTTGAGTGGCAGCCACATCTACAAGTTATTGTTTCCCTGTAAACCCATCTTGGAACATTAGTACTACAAAGTATCTGTGAAGTTGTATAGAAACACAAGAATTCCAAAACCATATTCTCACAAGAAAATGTTCAAGCAAAATCATTGCAAAACAGATTCACCCAACCATATTCATAAATGAACTCAGATAGAAATACAGTCAATGAACTATAACATATACTAGTGGTGTTCATGACTAATTCCTAGAGGTGATCTAATGGGACATTTTGAGCCATTCTCAAACATCATTTGATATTGTTGCAGATCACAAGAGGAGGAAGAAAACCGAGTGGCACTCATATCAGATTCTCTCAGCCTTATCACCGATTTCCCAAAATGTTGCAGATCTTCTTCCTTTATTCTCAAAACCTGGTTGTGCATTATGGGTCCTTGAAACTTCATTGAGTTTGCAGAAAACACTGTACAATCCATATATCTTAACGAGGAAACAGTAACCACCCAAAAAGATTGATTGAATGGCTTGTAGGTCCTGAGAAAGCTTTTAAGCAAGCCAGGGGATTATATAAAGAAGAGACATAGTGTGATGACAGAAGAAATAATTGGCTTTGTTGGTACACGTGATTTCACATGGAAGCCATGAAATCCACGTTTTGAACTGTGGTGATGAGCTAAAGCTGAAGAAAGATGGACCATCTTTAATACCAAGTCCAACCTCTTATCATTGATTGTCACATGGAAATTGCAGCTCTGATTTTGACTTCGATCAGAATGAAATTATTGGCCGAGTATGGCTAGGTGACATAAGGTTTGGCCTTTTGTTATTTAATTTAATTGAGATCTCTTTTTTGGAGGGTGATTGATTGAACACTTACTTGGCTAAGAATATTACACGGTGGTATCTAGGGCGTTGCATCCATCTTCACATGATCTCAACAACACAAACAAAAGCTTGGTTGGCAAGCTGGCAGTATGCCACCTTGATATAGGTGTGAATAGGTAGGTAAGTCTGGTTCTAATTTGTTCACCAATTGTCTACAATTATTAAATATCTCGTATAGATGGTAAAGTTTCATAGTCACCTAATAGGTGTAAGAAGTGTCTCCCTTTGCAAGTCTCTACGCCATTTGAAATGTTAATAAGAAGCAAAAATTAAACGATATTTGTTGGTACATACTTGTTGAGTTATGAGATATTATATAACTATATTAGAAACTGGAATGAAATGGACAAGGATATTAGGTTTCAATATAATAATTAAATAGTTTCTTGTAATGTGTGTTCAATGATTAACTTTTGAGTTTAAGAAGTAAAAATTAAATGATATTTGTTGGTACATACTTGTTGAGTTATGAGATATTATATAACTATATTAGAAACTGGAATGATATGGACAAGGATATTAGGTTTCAATGTAATAATTAAATAGTTTCTTGTAATGTGTGTTCAATGATTAACTTTTGAGTTTTAGTATTTTTCTCCAAATGTGTTTTTAGTTTTAAATATGATAAGAGCATTTTTGAGATTTTGAAGCTTCGGTATCTATTGATAAATTATCTGTATTATTTTAGTTCAAATTTATACTTTTGATTCTAATATGTGCATTTACAATCTTATATTTATTTTCTTGAACCTAATTTGCAATGTTGATTTTTGTAGACCTGATTTTAAGAATCTTGTTCAACTATGATATACAAGAATAGTGGTTCTCATAAGCATTGGTAGAATTTGTTCTCTATAAGAGTAGGGTAACTAGCATACCACTTCTTTCCTTACTCAAGCTAATAGATTGATTCAATTATTTTGAACGGATTGGAAAACAAATCATGTAGAAATGCAAAACGAAATGTTCAACCTTATGATCTCAATTATCTATCTAAATTCTCCTACATGCTAAATGAATGAATGTTGATCCTATATGATGTGGTGTGTAGATGAATTGAAATGAATTGTGACTTTGTCCTTGTATACAACATGCCAACATGCAATTTTTAATAAGCATGTGGACAGGGACTAGTTAAAGACAAGCTTCCTCAGGTGAAAATTTCATGTGTAACAAGTTTAATACCATCGCTACGATTTTTAAACTAAGGAAAATTAAACAAGATAATGGATTGCTTTAGACCAACTTGGGAGAAAGATTCAAAATTAGATAAGGTTTTTAGGTGGATGCCAAATATTGCATAAAAGTACACCATTTGGGTACCAAGGATAAAGGATCAAAGTGAGTCCAAATGAATGAACAATAGAGAAAAGTGATAGTGATGGACTTCTCATCCGTACATTATTTGCCTCCTTTACATTGTATCTGAATTGCTATGAATCATGTATGTGAAAGTAAAAAATAATTCAACTTGAAAGTAAATGATAAGATCATATAAAAATAATATATGAGTATGGATGATCTACATGTGCCCCTTATAAAGAATTCTTCATATTCAAAATAATATAACTAAAATAAATTAATATACCTAGCTATGAAAGAGCTATGCTAACCAAGAGTAATTCATATATGGTTTGGAAGGAAAATGAGCCATAATAATCAACATTAGGTGACACAAGGCTATGAAGAGGTTACCATAACCATCAGGAAGAAATAAATGGATGTCAAAGATATATAATGACAAGCAAAAGTGGTTGTTTTAAATAAAAATCATCCAATTGTTTGCATGTAAATGATGGAAGGAAATGGAATGGAGAGAAAAGTAATGTATAAAAGGATATTATCATATAAGATAAATAATCATGGGTGAAAATATTATAGATAATATATTATAATGTAACAAGAATGAGATATAATCATTAAAACTTATGTAAGATAGGGAAATAAAGTTTCCCTATTTGTGAGGATAATGATCAACTGATAATAACTAAAGTGACAGTTCAAAGAAAATGTAAAAACTAAAATGTATCATATAAGATGTGAATGTTTACATTTAAGACATAAATATTTTAAAATGAAATTAGGATATACGTGTAATAATTATTATACTTATAGGAACACGATAAGCCACACAACTTTATATAAGTGGTGAAATGAGAATAAAATCATAATAAAAATATAACCAAATAAAAACTAACATAATATAATAGGTTGTGGGATAAATTAAGGAGAAATACAAATATGACTAAAAAATGCTAAATTCAAAATATGATGCAAATAAACTATTTTTTCGATCAAGATGATGAGACTACTTTCCAGTTGCTCATTAAATTTGTATCATCACAAACCCATAAGAAAACTAAAAGAAGAAAATAAATAGACGACACAAATAAAATGAGTGGTGTGAACCATACAATACATGTCCATAGGAATTTTTATATGCTTACATTGTTGCATGATTAGATGCTTACATACCTACATAGTTATATTGTGTTTACATTCTTAGGTTCCATTTAATTTTCATGTACTAGATTTTTTGCCTTATTTGATAAGTCCTTCTATATGTTAGCATTCAGAAGCACTGAGAGGGCGGCGGGGGGTGTGAATCAGTGTGACCAAGTGCTTAATAATTTCACCACCGATCTAACAAAGTTAATCAACAACTTCCAAATAATGAAACACACAACTAATGATATCAAATAGAAGTAAACAAAATCAAGAATCCACATAAGAAACACACATAGCATCCATGTTTTTCACATGGAAAACCTTGTAAGAGGGATAAAACCATGGTGGGGATGACACCCACAAGCCCACTATTGTAGTAAATGAGTTTGTCATATTATGAGCTACAAATACCCTTTCTGAGGGTTCACCTTGTTAGGAGTGACTCATACACTGTTAGGAGTACAATTAGATCAATTATGATCTGCCTCGCTAGAAGACTTCAAAAATCCAATAAAGAAGTTACCCTATTAAAAGATTTATAATAAGAACCTATTGGGGTTCACCCAGTTAATGGATTTTGCTTGCTGCAACTGCTAGGGAACAACAAGATTAATGATTTGTAAGTAGCACTACTTGCCTATCAGATCCAATCCATTCTCTACTTTTTGATACTGCACTAATATATGCTCCTTCAAATTCTGATTTCTCCACTTGAAAAATACAATCAAAACCCTAAATCAAAATGATCTAGATCATCTTAAATAGTGTTGTCTTTAGGTCACTTAAAACCTACAAACTTTCCATCATAGTCGGCACAAAGTATTGACCAACCACCTCGAGATTAGTGACAACAATACCTAATATGTTAGCATCAAATGCAATAACCATGTTTATGACCCATAGCTAACCTTGCATCTACCACCTTAACCAACATAATATGAAACTTTGATCGGTGAACCAATAGGTATATTGTCTCCTCCATCAAAAATATAATTCACTCAAATTACTTGAATAACTATCACAATCAGAATCATGGATTCTACTGACCATATAAAACCTCCTTCAAAATCACGATGCCTGATCTATACTGCAACTCGACCGCTACCAACTTCTCTAACTGAAAATTGTTCTTCCCTTACTGATCAATGCACTTAATTGTTTCTTTCATTACTGATCATGTAAAGATCTTACCGGTCACTCTAATCATGTTAATTGATAATATTTCCATCAGTGACAACTAGTTATGCATCCCATATGACCGCTCATCAAAAGAACTCATAAAACTACCATAATGCCAACAATCTCCTCCTTTGGCATTGATGACAAAACTTTGTGAAACAAAATTCTTCTATACATAACTCATCCTAATTTCATACTTCCCATTTAAATTATTTTCACTGTACACTGGACAAAAATTTATTTTCATTCTCCCCCTTTTTGTATATAATGAAAAAGGTTCACAAATTGAAATGTGTACAAATATGGCTTACCAGGCTTACAGTCTGTTAAATACAACCTTGTAGTTTTCCTTTGTTGTCTCTAATGACACATCTCATGAATTTTTTAAGTAGTTCATAACAACGATCTTCCCATGTAGATCAGATGCTAACTCTTCCATGCCATCTAGAGTGATCAAGTCTGGTAACTCAATGAGATTTTATGCATTCTTCACATATTGTTGCACTACCGCTACTGTGGGTGCTAGCTATGTGTGTACTTCAAGTAATGTGATGACCCTCTTGTCATGTTCCGCTTCTAACTGTCTCACTTTATGTGTAAGCTCTTTACATTGGCATTGTATTCTGATGTAGAGCTTGTGATGGGTTCAAAATTTTCAGCTAAGTTGTCAAGCTCCTTTTGGGCATCTTCTCTATTCAACTCCAAATCCTTGGTAAAATCTTAAAGTTTTGAAACTTTGGTCAATAACTGACCTAACTCTTTTAGTATGTTCTTTGGCTTATCCACAAGTTCTAAAAGTGTCATCTTATCTTTGGTTATCTTCTCTATCAACTTCACTGTCATTTTCTTCTCATACTGATGCTTAACCAACTTCATTGGGGCATCCTCCAAGTTAATTACTTGATAAAAAATGGCTTTGAACAATATGTCTAGCTGGTCAATAGAACTATCATATTTTTCATATTCCACATTAGGAACTAATTTACTAATTATGTTCCTATTTGCCTTCAGTACTCTAACCTTCTTCTTCTTGCCTTTCAGTTTGTCCTTTTCTTCTTTCACCTTAAGCTTCTCAGATACTTTCATCAACTCCTTAGGGATCATATTTGATATATTAATAAGTGATTGAATTTATTCATCTTCTTGTTCACCTTCATCCTCTTCCTCAGAACTGTATGAATCCTTCATTCTACTCTTCTTCTTAGGGCTAGATTCACCGGTTAGATCTAAATTCCTCTTTACTAAGAGTACCTCTTCATCACCTTTCTTATCTTCACTTTTATGTCCTGCCATTTACTCTATAATCAGTTCACTTGGTGCATCCACTTGGGTTTTAATATCAATATTCTATATCTCGTCAAGTATATCACAGATAACATTATCTATGACATCTCTTAACTCTTCAACTATTGACTCTGGACCTTGTCCTTTCTCTTCTACCAGTTAATTTTATTTTTTTCTTTCTCATGTTTAAATAAATTTTTCCATCTATCTACTGTCTCATCTCTTACCACTTGTGTTTCTCCAATGAGAATCCTTGTTACTATATTCCTCACCGGGAATTCTAACCTCATAGCTTCAACCATTAACTTCATATTCACAGTTGTCAATTCAGATTGAAAAAGTGCAAGTGCATGTTCCGTCATCTCTCTCTCAATATTCAGAGCTTCTCTCCATCTATTATATACTTGTTTGTATAGCTATTTAGGTATGGCCTTGTATAATTCACTTGGTGCTTTGCAGAATAAATATAAACTCTCTACAACTGCATCCTCTATCTTCTTTTTCCCTTCACAATCAAATTTATCATTGTTTCATCACATCAGTCATCCTTCTATATTCCTTAACATCTTTCATTATTCTATCAATAGTAATGGTTTCATCAATCTTGACAATTCTCTTAGTAGGCTTTCCTATTACTATGGACTTCTTCCCAATAGCTCTTAAATCTTTTTTTTCCTTATCAGACTCAGTTTCAACTTCATCTACCTCAGCTTTATCCTTTCTCACTTTCTTTCTTTTTGACACTTTATATCCAGATGTTTTCTCTTTCTTCCTTTTATAATTTTTCTGCACAGTCACAAGTGACTTCTTTTGCGACTTAGTCATAATAGGATTAGTAGAAGATTGAGTTTGTTTAAGTAGTGAATTCCTAGTGACTCTCTATAGTGTTATTGTTGGAAATACAATAATGGGAAAGAAAGATACTGAGAGGGGGGGTGAATCAGATCTTCAAAATTAAACACTTAAAACAAACTGATCCACATTCATACATATACGAATCCAATGTAATCTCAGATAGCATCCACACAATGAAATAAATAACACATAACACAAGAACTTGGTAACCCAGAAACCCAAATAGGTAAAACCGGGGTGGGGATGACACCCATAAAATTCTCCACTACTATAGTAATAAAGTGTGCCTGTTAAGGCTACAAATGTTGATTACAAAATGCAATCTACCCTGTTAAAGGTTTGCCTGATTAAGAGCTAAAGATCATTAAAATCTACTCTGTGAAAGGATTTCAACTTACAATAAAGTAAGCACTCTCTTAGGAGATTCATAAAGGTCTGCTAGAACCACTCTATTAAGAGATTTTCACCTGATACAATGATTAGAATGTCTCAAGTATTGATCCTTCATTATGCACTCTGATGTTGATGATGGATCTCCTCTTTCCAGTACCTTCTATGATCTCATAATCTGATATAACTTTACTCTGTTGTTCACCGTGTTGTCACTCTTCTTGATCTGTGCTTCTTAACAAAATAACCTTCTGTGCATTTCACTTCAAAATGCAGTCACCACACACTTCATCTACTCTCTCCTTACACACATAAAATAGGGTTTAGAAGCAATCTAATATATCTGTTCAAATCTGATAGCGAGATCTAGATCAATGATCAAAATCTAATACTCATACCTTGATGGTATTACAATTAATGTTTATAATAGATCATGCATAGGATAAAACAATTAAATGCATAACTAACTCCGTAGAAAAATATTAAATGAATACATAAGTCGGCCCAAAAAGCTTATATAAGTCAGCATAATCACTTATCCTTGAAGTTTGAATCATTCCAGACATGTATACAAAAATTGTTCTGCTCAGCACTTGACTTCTCTATTACTCGACACTTAACATCTCTATGTCCTACTAGGCTCAAAAATGTAACTCGGCTCAGCAATGTTACTAGGTAAACTAAAAATTGCTCGGTAATGTTGCTCATCCTTGCATAGTTTTAGCTTGGCCACAGTGATAGCCAACTAAAGCTGCCTAAGTGAATGACTAAGTGTTGGTCACTAATCATCAACAGAACTCAGATATTAACAATCTTCGCCTTTGATATTAGTGGCAAAAACACATTTATCATTACTTCCGTTCATTTCATCAAAATGTTTCCTAAGTATACTAAGTACTCCCCCTAGGAATAAACTCAGAATTATTCATACAAAAAGTTTACATGCCTTCAAAAATTATATACAAGTGTACCTATTCTGTACTGATGTATCATACTGTATCCTTTCCAACTTCCTTACCAATTTCCCCCTTGTTTTTGTCACTGATTTCTGGTGGGGTTAAGTTGTACTTATCCAAAAATTGTTTATGAAGCTGCAGGGTGGATTCAAATGAAGTATCCTAGATTTCCTTAGCAATCTTCATAACTTCCAATTTTATTTCTAGCTCGGTAGCTAGACTCACTAAAAATTTTGTAGTTGATAGATTTGCATTGCTCTGTGATAACTCCTTTGCAATTGAAAGTTCCTTCTGTATTACCTCCAAGTGAGGCAATAGGCTTGCCCGAATAGTTATCAATTTGGCCCTTATTCAACCATCTTTAGCCATAAGCTTGGCTATTCTCCATTGTGCTTTTATCAACTCAGTAAGATGTAAAGAACTAGAAGTAGTATCTTTACCCAAAGTAGTGCCAGTTGATAGCTTCTCAACAAGCTGTAGATTATCCTTTGTGAAAAATTCAACATCACATAATTTTTTGTACAAAGAATAAACATTGGTTGTAACTTTCTCTAAAGTTTCTACAAGAATAGAAAGTTCAACCTGTTTTGTTGCAATCTCTTCTAAGATTTTCTCCAGAACTTTGCTCTCAAATCTTCTCTTGGACCATTGTAGAAGTTTTTCATTGCTGTCTATGTCATCATCAGTTACCTTCTGTATAATGTTAACTAGTTGATAAATAATTGGAGCTTGAGGCATTTCATCCTCTAAGTCAAAATCCTTTGCAAATATATCTTTGATGTCATGCAACACCTACTTTTTCATTTGTTCTATCTTCATCTCTTCCTATCTCTTCTTCCTCTTAAGTAATTCTTGAAGAGTCCCTATTTGTTCAAAAGATAATTCATTGGGATCCCATTGTGGAATCACAATGAATTCATCTAATGTTACATCCAAAATTTGAGACTTCTTCAAAATTTTCTTTTTCTTCAATTCTAGTGAACTTATGTTCGGCAGTATAATACCTTTTCCTTTGACAATGTCAACGTCCATTACCTCTTTTAATTATGTCAGTATTATCTGTGGGTTCGACATACTCCCAGTTTTAGGACTAGTGGGAGTGGATGATGCAGAGTGTGGTAGATCAACCAACACATGCATTGCCTCTTCTTCCTTTAGCTTATCAACAGTATCCGTTATCACTACTCCACTATCTAAAAATATTTTCACAACCTCTAAAATAGGTGGATTCTATGAAGTTACCTCTTGTGCATTTGTTTGTTGTTTCTCTTCACCTTTCTGATCATTGCCAATTTCAATTATCTCATCAGATGTTGTGGTCTTTCCTTCTTCAGTATCAGTTACCTTAATAGGTGAATTAGTGTATTTACCACTCGACATATCTTGTTCCTCGGCATTCAAATTGCTTGGATCATCAACTATAAAATCCATAGCACTGCTTGCAGTCAAATCACAGAGTTTGTTGTGTCTAATGCATCTTTGGTCTTGTCCTATTCTGTAGCAATCCGGCCTTGAGTTATCTGTGGCTTAGGGGTAGTCTCCACTTCAACTTCTTTTGTCTTTTGCTCAGATGTTCCCTCACTAGATTTCTTATCTTTTGGAATGGCCAGTCGAAAGATTTCCTTCCAAATCCTTGTGCTCTGTTGTACTACACCTTCAATATCATTTTTCACAACAACATAGCCTTTGAGTTTAGGAAAAAACCTATTTTTGTAATCCTCAATGAATTTGTCTCTTTGTTTTGAAGTTAACTCAGGTATTACCTTGGCTAGAGTTCCTTCCTTGATCCGTCTCTCTGTGGTAAGTGCAAATTCCCATTTGCTTGACAAAAAATCATATAATTCATTTGGCACATGGTTTCCTATTTTTGTAGGAGTTAACTTGAAAGTACTCATCATATCCAAGAGTGCTTCCTGAACTTTGTGCCTATCCACATTATTCAATTTCTCATACTTAATGAACTTAAAAATTGCTAACCCTGCTGAATTCCTCAAAGTGTCACATACCTCATCAATACTAGCTAATTTTTTTAATTGTGCTTTAGGTATGTTGTTGTGTTCATCAATTTCTTTCTTTTCATCATCACTATCTATCCCCAAATTTAGTTTCCTTCTTGGTCTCTTTGTTGGCTTACTCAGCTCAGCCTTAGGAGCAACCTTAGCTTCCTTTCCAGAAATCTTTTTTGCAACTTTCCTCTTTCCATATACTTTTGTTTGTACTTCTGTTGGAGACATAACAGTAGATGCTCTAGTCCTCGAATGATTATTTGTAGGAGGTGTAACCTTAGGTTTAGCTTTTCTCATCTTGGTTACTATGACAATTGATGGTCCTTTACCCTAGGCTTTCTTAATGATCTCTTCTGATGCACTCACTTCCTCTTCTGTAGACATATCCTCACCTTGTCCAGTGGTCAGGCCTAAAGGTGCATCCTCAGGTTCTTCATCACTAACTAAACCAACCATTTTCTTTAGATTTTTCACAATCTTCTTTCTTTTCCTCTCCATAGTTCCCTCATTCAAGCTTCTAGAAATTTTAGATTTAGCTTCATCAAAATTTCCAAATCTCTCTACTATAGTATCAATTGCCTCAGGTAGGAGTGCAATGATGGTAGCTGATACTTCATCTATGTTAATTTCATATGGAAATGGTTCTAAGCATGTTATCCTTGGTGTCACAGCCTGGATATAAGTGTTATCCGTATCAACTAGAAAACAAATTTCTTCATAGTGCTTCTCCACTAGTGACCTAGGAATCCTAGTTCTTAATCTCATTCTCTTCTTGAATTCTACAAAATATCTCCCCATAATGCTATTGAAATTACTTCCTAGTTTCTCAATACATTCACTAATCTGAACTGTAATGGGTCTATCATTTTTCCAAACAATATTTCCCAGTGTAGGAAATGTATCCTGAATGTAGAAAAATATACAGACTAGTAAGGAACCAAACTTACTTGATGAGATTTTAGCCTTTCTGATTGATGTTAGGTTCTCGGCTAATTATGTCTGTTGTAGCTTGGAAAGATCATATGTATGATTCTTCTTAACAATTTTCCATGCTTGATCAATGGCTGTACACCGAACACTATCCAATCTGCTCAACTGATAGAACTTATGTGCTATTACTCTTACTCCAAAATCAAGTTCTAGGTCTGTAATTGTAGAGATAGTCATACCTCTATTTTTCCATATGGCTCCAGTGTTCAGTGTAATTTCTTCTTTGTTGTTATCCCTCATTGTCCATTTCCCGTTCACTATAGGATATCCAGTCACTCGATGAATCATGTTTTTGGTGATCTTGACTGGTCCATTATCCAACCACATACACATATCATGAACTTGACTAAGGATAACCTTAATCCATTCATCTTTGAAACCTTATGGAAAATCTAGGGCACAATTTTACCCTTTGTCAGCTAAATGTTTGAATTCTCCCTTTAGAACTCCATCGACACACAATTTGTTGTAGGATTTCCTCAATTCACTATCACCTACTTCACCAATCTTAACCATGTAACATGATCAAACATCATGGATCATAAGTACCTTGGGTGGAATGGATGAGAGGGCTCCCATTAAATCACTCTGAATTGCACTTTCAGGAACAGCTCAAAAGTTGAGAGGTTCACATTCATCACTTCATACTAACTAAATTTTCTCTTGTTCTCCCTCCATATTCTTAGCTGGTGCGGAAGAACTTGCAGCCATAATATTAAAATTAGGGTTCAAAAGATGAACAATAGAGTACCTCAGCAAGTAACGCTTCACACTGTTTATCTTAGGATTGCCGACGACACGCTGATGAAATCTTTGATGCTAACTTTGTTAAGATTAATTTTGCAAATTACTTCAATCGCTCTATAAATAGTAAAAATC
Source organism: Thuja plicata (assembly GCA_018584345.1). Taxonomy (NCBI): domain Eukaryota; kingdom Viridiplantae; phylum Streptophyta; class Pinopsida; order Cupressales; family Cupressaceae; genus Thuja; species Thuja plicata. The sequence continues at coordinate 8,048,413 of MU227713.1, read as the reverse complement.
ACAAGGTAAAAATGAAGTGTCAACTATTCATCCTTTATAGAATTTGAAAGGTCAAGGTAGGTAAGCAATGAATGTTCTGCCCATTGAGTTAGTGCAAGCCAGCTATCCTTGAATTTCTAACACAACTTGCATCCCACTCGGCTTACTAAAATTGGCCATCATAAAACTTACCCGGCCAACAAAACTCGGCACTCACTAAAGAACTTGGCTTTAGTGTCCATGATTGGTGCTCGACACCTATAGTGTAATTCGCTCATCTCGGCATTTGTCTTCAAAAATATGTCTTGGTGCATCTTAACACATGCAAATATGGACTTTGGTACATTTCACATTAGGAATTGATGTAAGATAAGAATTTTAGATGCAGTTCCTTACATACCTCCTTTTCTTAGTTGGAGATGATGTGATCACCTGATCCATTGGATTGGGTGACCTCGGCTTCACTAGCTTCACTACTGCATGGTTCAAACTTCTTAACCCATGTCTTGTTCATCTATTCTCTAATTTTCTCAACAGTAGGAGTAGGTACCCTAGTCTTACAATCTTTCCTTGTATGACCAATTTTTAGACAACTGTGACAAACTAGGTTTCCATTCATCCAACTTTTAGACTTTCTTCTGAAATGTGTCCTTATGCAGTTTTATGGAACATGTCCATACTCACCACAATAATGACAACTATGCCATGTATTGTAATCCCACTTGTAATTATTGCCTTTTCTTGGTGATTTCTCTTGTACCTTTGATGTCCACTATTGTTTACCTTTAGATCTGCAATCTTGTGCTCTATGACCATATTTGTGACAGTTATAGCAATTACTATTGAGTCTAGGCGTTTTTCTTGCCTTTGTCTTAAATTCACATGATTGATGTCCAAACTTATTATAGTTAAAGCAATAACCATTAAAGTTAGCTTTCAGATTAGACTTACCATTCTTTCTTCGGAAAATGTTTGTTGTATGACCTGGTTTCCCACAGTGGTGGAAAACAAGTTTATTGTTTCTTGGCTTTGCATACCTTCTTTCACCTGTCTTAGATGATTCTCCTTCTTCAATGGTTGTATGTTGTTCAGTGTGACCTAATCCAAAATAATCTTTAGGTCTTCTTGATGTTTCCACCAGTTGTTCAAATTAGCTCATAGCTGCATTGGGATCATTCACTTTGTTATTAAGTTATTTCTCATATCTCAATTCATCTTTCAATTGACTATTCTCAGATCTAAGATTTACAATCTCCAAGTCTTTCCTACTGATCTCCTGATTCACAAGTAGTAGTTGATTTTCCATGTCTACTTGATAGACTATCATAGTTTGTACATCATGTGTTCTTTCATCAAGTCTGGTAGTCATCATTCTTTTGTCTTCTTCTACCATATCCTTGTCATCTTCAGCTTTCTTTTTCTATTCAACAACTTCACACATTCTTATTGACTGGGATTCTTGTTCCTTTTTCAAGTTTTTGACTTCTTCACATAGTGCACTATTCTTTTCTAGTAGATCTTCTATTGCTGCATCACTCTCAATAGAATCTCCATTCTAAAATAGATTTGTGGTGTCCTCTTCCTGATAATGAGTGTCATTCATTAGTTTGGCCAAATCTTTCCTTGCAGTCAAGGACTTTTTTAATTCTTGTCTTACTGTCTCAAGCTGTTGTAGTGCTAGCTGAATATCAATCTTTTGATTCTCAATGACTCTACCCATCTTGTAGATCTCCATCTCAAGATCTATATTCTCAAGCTGATTATGACCTTTTTAGAGAACTAAGCTCTAATACCAATTGTTGGAAATACAATAATGGGAAAGTAAGATACTAAGAGGGGGGGGGTGAATCAGATCTTCAAAATTAAACACTTAAAAAAAACTAATCCACATTCATACATATATGAATCTAATGTAATCTCAGATAGCATCCACACAATGAAATGAATAACACATAACACAAGAACTTGGTAACCCAGAAACCCAAATAGGTATTACTAGGGTGGGGATTGTAACCACCTGAATATGGTCTGTCACAACTATGGACCCTATTTGCCCTAAGTGTGATCATACCCTCAATTTATGTCCAAACGACCCTGTTACTGCTTGGCATAATTTTTTTAATCAATTTAATAGCCTAGGTGATTTTTATCACTGATTTATTATAGCCATACAATTCAAATCAATTTCGACCAATCAAATCAAATCAAAATCAAACATGGCTATAGTATTAAATTATAAAGGAATTAAATAAATCCCTAAATCAAATACCCACTTGCAATCAACCCATTCCCCTAGCCTATTTAATTTAATTAAAATGGCTATAGTCCTCTAATTATTAAAAA
>MU227713.1:7991825-8013900 GCA_018584345.1 Thuja plicata | reverse complement strand
TTTTTTCTTCAAAAAAATACTTTGATATAATATTTCTCCTCTTCAAAATTATGCCTTCGAAAAAAATAGAAATAACAATCTTTATTCCAAAAACACATTTGTAAAAATTGAACAATAATAGAAAAAGCGAATTACTTGCTGCAATTCAGTTAAAAACTGAAAACAAAAAACTTTACTTTTATACCATTCTAAATTTTTCAAAAAAAAAAATTCAAGATGGCCGACCTACTTCGCGTAAAGTAGCCAAGATAAAATTCCGGCAGGATGGTTTTCACGAGATTTTTTATGCAAGTGGCTTTGCACAAAAGGTCTTCACATGAAGCCCCTTAGACCCCTTTGTGCGAAGGGGGTCTTCACTCGAAGACTCCTAAAATGAAGATTTATTGTCTAAAAGAAACAAGTCCTAAAAATTGGTCTTTCAAGGCCTGGGACAAGGACCAAATCAAATGTTTTTTACTCAAATACATGATTCCAAATTATGCGATTCGGAACAAGCTTTCTAATGAATATAATTTTAATACATATTGAGTTCGTTATCACTTTCAAATATTACTTTAACTAAACATAGGTTATTTGGCGATTCAACAACCTATCTCTTCAAGGCTTCGGGAAAATTAGTAAATTACAAAAAAAAATTATGAAAAATATGTAGAAAAATTGTATTTGTGTTACCTTTCTATATAAAAAACAATTTGAATTTTGATATATACATTTCAAGTTAGAGTGATCAAAGTGACCTTATGTCTAAATTACAGTTATTGTCACTTTAAAACTTAATAAACTATGAAATATTGACCCAAAATGAATGAAACCAATTACATCCTCTAGATATGGAAGTGAAAAATATAATTTCTAAATAATTACATCATTATCATATTTTTTTAAAAAAATTATGCTGATCCAAGTGAAAGTCACTTCTCAAAATCACAGTTTTTTCACACAAACCACTTTTCGAAGGAGAAGGAAAAATGAATTTTAATGAATTTAAAAAAAAAAAAAAATGTAGAAACTAGAAAGAAAATTCTAAAAGACCCTAGTTTATATCATCTTCAAATTCCTTATAGTTTTGTGGCAATAGGTGTTCGAAAATGAAGTTTTCTCAAAATGTTGATCTCTGTGTCAAAGTTGGCCAAAAAGTGGGACACACTATTGTGGGATCAACCATAATTTGAATGATTGTTTCTTATCCTTCTTGATCTTTTCCATTGTTACAAAAAATTGGCTTCTCAACATCTCACATAGGTCGTATTTGGCATCTTATTTCACCATTCTATAAGTAGTATGAATTTCTTTACCAAGTACATTGTTCAACGTCTGACTAGACTAGTATACTTTATACCCTACCACCATTGCATCAAACCTCAGGTTCATTGTCTTCAATTTATTTGATAGCCATTTCTAGGTGATCTTGTTTGGATTTGGTCAAACGAGTAACCAAATTAGCATCTATAGTTCCAAGATTTTTTCGCTCACCGGTCGTGCTGAACCTAGTAACCCTATTGATTATCTCCTTTGTAATCTTGTGTGGCTTGTCCAACCATATGAATTTATCATGGACTCTGATCAATACATATCTTATCCAATCAGGATGAAAATCATCAAGAATCTCGACCACATACGTAAAACCTTTGTGCATCATATGCATGTGCTCTTTCTTTAAACATTGATCATTGCACAACTTATTTAAATCATCGTAGATCTTGTAAGCTCCAAGATATTCCAGCTTATAGTGGATGAAAGATCGAACATCTTCTGTTAGCAATATACCATAGGGTATCAAGGATAGGACAACCATTGGATTATTTTTGTTTTCCTTCAAAGGATGTAACTTGAATATGAGTATCAACATATGAAAAATATTGATGAACATAGGGGTATCCATATTGTCAACAGTCAAATCTCTGCAATAATACTTCTGCAAAATCTTCACCACACAAGCTATAATCTTCAACTTCACCAATTAGTGTTCTTCAATAACTGAAATGATTCACCGTTTGAATTCAAAATACTCAAACACACAACACTCCTAATCGTTTTGAAATATGAACAAGTGCTCTACTAAAACTCATTAGAATGCAAAGTAAGAAATGAGATTACTTTTCCACCTTTATATCATTGAGAATGTAAACATTATACACAATGGTAAAATAGTGCACTACACTGGTCACAACGATTAACTCATAACAACTGTTATATGCACGAGAAAAAATAAATATATCACTTCATCTTTACTAACCATCATTCAAATCACAAGTACGAATCTTATTATGCATATGAATCTTATCACTCATTTACCTATAGGGGTTGTTTAGGATTTTTTTTTAGTGCTCCCCCTAAGTCAATACTATACTTCATTCATCGATGGAGTCTCCACATTTCCTGAAGTTGTGGATCTCTCAGTCAACTCAGAAGATTCCAGTTCACCTTTCTTCATCCATGATGTTTGCATATGCTTCATTGCTGCTTCACCATCTGCAATCTATTTTCCTCTATCATTTTCAACCTTGTTCACTGGTTGATCTCTGGTATTCTTCTTTTCTCTACATGTTCTAGCAAGATGACCAACTTTGTTACAAATGTAACAAGTCATACATGTTTGTCTCCAAGGACCAGCATTTCCTCTAGCTGACCTTAGTCTACAATTCACAGCCACATCTCCATAGTTGTGACAAATATAACAGATAACATCTGACTAGTTACCTTGATTGATAGGTCTCTGAATGTTGTAATCATATGACCACTGGTTGTTGATTATGACCTTGCACTCATCATCTCTATGTCCAAATGTGTTGCAATAAAAAAAACTCCATGGAATGCATTAGATCTAGCATTGTAGATATCAGTTATACAATAGGAATTTCTTGATCTAGCAGTAGGACCTCTAGGTCTAATATTAGGACCAATAGGTTTAAGCCAACATACATTAGCATTGTGACCTTCCTTATGACAATTAAAACATATCGATCTATACCTTCTCTTGCCAGTGTTATTGTTCACCTTGGGTGTTGATTTGTCTCCTGCATTGATTTCCTTAGTGCCAGATGACTCACCAGCTTCAAAGTTTGAAAAACCTAGACCTTGTTTCTTTCCATTCATCCTTTGACTTCCATGTTGTTAATCAAGTTTTTCAGAACTCTTATTAAACTTATCTAGTAGATCATTTGCAGCTTTAAGCTCTTTTATCATCTTCTCATTCTTTTTTTCCATTCCCTCATTCTCTCTTACAATGTCAACATTTTCTTCATTTGTGTCATGTAAGTGTTCATGAAATACAATAACCTCTTACTCCGATTTAAATAATTGCTCCAACTTTTCTATTAGGGTTTCATATTCAACAATTTTCTTGGCATCCTCTATGACTCTTCTACCTTCAAGTTCTTCACACATCCTGATAGACTGACTTTCAAGCTCTCTTTTCAGATTTTCCACTTATTCTTTAAGTCCATTATTTTTATCCATCAAATCAGTAATTGCTTCCCTAGATTCTTCAGACATGTTACTTTCAAACAGTTGTTCAATGTAATCTTGTCTTTGACTCAATTTCTCAATAAGTTATCTTCTTTTTGCAAGGGAGTTCCTCAGCTTATCATTCAATTCATTAGTTAGTCTATTTGCATCCTCAAGCTGCTTCTCATACATGTATCTCTCCATGTTAAAGTTTAGGGATATTTTCCTCAAGTGGTTAAGCTTAATATCAGGAGGACCAAAGCTCTGATACCAATTGTTAGAATTCAGAAGCACTGAGAGGTGAATTAGTGTGACCAAGTACTTAATAATTTCATCATTGATCTAACAAAGTTAATCAAGAACTTCCAAATAATGAAACACACAACTGATGATATCAAATATAAGTAGATAACATCAAGCATCCACATAAGAAACACACATAACACACAAATTTTTCACTTGGAAACCTTTTTCAGAGGGAGAAAAACATGATGCGGATGACACCAAGCCCACTACTGCAGTAAATGAGTTTTCCATGTTAGTCTAGCTACAAATACCCTTTCTGAGGGTTCACCCTGTTAGGAGTGATTCATACACTGTTAGGAGTACAATCAGATCAGTTATGATCTACCTCGCTAGAGGATTTCAAAACTCCAATAAAGAAGTTACCCTATTACAGGATTTAAAATAAGAACTTGTTAGGGTTCACCCAGCTAAGGGATTTTACTTGCTACAACTGCTAGGGAACATCAAGATTAACAATCTAGAAGCAACACTACTTTCCTGTTAGATCTAATCTATTCTCTCCTCCTTCAAACTCTGATCGCTCCACTTGAAAAATATAATTGCAACCCTAAATCAAAATGATTTGGATCATCGTAAATAGTGTTATCTTTAGGTCACTTAAAACCTAGAAATGTTCCATCATAGTCGACACAAAGTATTGACCAACCACCTCCAGATCAGCGACAACAATACCTAATATCTTGACATCAAACGTAATACCCATGTTTATGACCAATAGTCAACCTTAGATCCACCGCCTTAACCAACTTAATATGAAACTCTGATCGGTGAACCAATAGGTATATTGTCTCGTCCACCAAAAATAGAATTCACTCAAATCACTTGAATAATTTTCCCGATCAGAATCATGGATTCCACTGACAATATAAAAAGCTCCTTTAAGATTGCAACGCCTGACCTGTAATGCAACTCGCTACCAACTTCTCTAACTGAAAATGGTTCTTCCATTACCGATCAATGCACTTAATTATTTCTTCCATTACCGATCATGTAAAGATCTTACTGGTCGCTCTAATCATATTAACTGACAATGTTGCCATCAATGACAACCAATTATGCATCCCTTGTGACCGCTCCTCATAAGAACTCATAAAACTACCATAATGCCAATACTATATAATGTATACAATAGAATTATTTAGGGGATGAGGGGTAGAAGAATGAGCAATTATCTTATCACTAAATATATTTAGATTACTTAATGAGTGTTTATAAAGGCTCATGTTATAATGTGTAGAACACACACAAAAGGTGAACACATATGATCAAATCTCATATATTCTTGTGTTAGAATATTTTCTTTATATACACGTCTTTATGAGGAATACATATTTTGACATACATGGTCATTCTAGAATTCATGTGCACCTCAAAGTGGGGGAAACACATAATGTTGAAATTTGCATACCCATGTCATTTCCCATTTAATTTGTGCTTGTTTTGAGGGGATCATATTTGTAACAAAGACATTTAAAAATGATAAAAGCTTGTGCACAACTGGGTACCTTGTGCCATGATACCTACATACTATTTACAAGTTTATTATATACCTTTTACTAACCTATCACACATTTCCTTTTGCATGTTGACAAATGCATAAAGTTCATCTTATGTACTTATTCATTACTCCAATGCTTATATTTACTCACTTCCATGTGCTATCTACTATGATCTAGCCCCTTTATTTTTTGTCTTGGGTATAGTCACAATTGTGGAGTTATCATCACCACCATGTGGGCTTAACCCACATAAATTTAAAATTTAAAATTTGCATTCGACCTTCCACCTTTAACATTCCCACCTAAGTACAATTAGACGACGATTTATATGGTATTTACATTTTCTTTTATTTAAAGGTATTCAGTACAGTCATTTTAATCATCAACGGAGAAAAGAAAGAAAATTGAAAATATACATATCTACACCTTTAATATTCCCGCCTAAATACAAGTAGACATCGGTTTGTGTAATATTTAAATATTCTTATATTAAAAGACATTCAATACATTCATTTTACTCACAAAAGAATAATGAAAATGAAAGAAAATTGAAAACATACATATCTACACACTACAAGTAAATGGTATTCTTAAAAGAATCAAGAATATTGTTTTCAATCATGTTAAATTTTAAGATGTTTAGTGAAGCCATACAATCCTTACAACTTAATTATACGACAGCTAACAAAGATATTCAATATCATCAGTCCTTGTAAACACCAATAAATACATAAAAATCCGATGTACCTTAAACTAAGTTCAAAGAAATGATCTACAAAATACTTAGACCACGTTTGCAGGTGAGAGGCAAGATAGTGATTGCAGATTACTTTTAGACAATTAGATTATCATAATATTAAATTGAAATAAAGTTACGATTCTAATACGATTACCAAACTTAATATTAAGTGATCCAAGAATTACCTCGTGCACATTCAAAAACCAGAGCAGGGTGAACAATTGTGCACAAAACAGAGAGTAAAGAATAGGGGATGCAATTCTGAATAAATTTGTAGTGCTTATATCATGTCTCTATATTGCTGCTTAAATGAATTTTCTGCTTAAATTTAAGTAGTAGTGTATTCCCATGCAAAATAAAAACTCTCGAAAATTTAGAATCTTTCCTATTTTCGCGGAGCAGCTATTTTTTACATTATCATCATGAGGCCACCAGCTCCACAAAGTGTACCACACAAAATTGAGCAGCTACTGCTAGCAAATATAAGCTAAGCAGCAGCATAAAGACAGCTAATTTAAAATTTAAAGAAATAGTTAATTCAAAATTTATACTTAAAGAAAAAGATCTTTAAGATGTTAGGGAAAGAATAAAAGAAACCAGAAATCAATCAATAGATTTTTCACAATTAATGTGAAAGGACATTACATTCCAAAGCCTCCACCATGTCGAATTTGCAAAACCAATCTAATAGCTCATAACTTCAAACTTAACTGAAATACCTAGAATGTAGTATCTGATTGACAAAATTGACTTCATAATTGAATCCGTACAACACTTCCCTTAAGATTTGAAAGAGCTTGCAAAGCTGCAATTCTTGCCAAAATCAATCTAGTATTGGCACTGCCCAATATGGTAAGGATTTGCTGATAACTTTATGAATTTAGGCAGGCTATTCAGCTGGTATTGTCCTTGTTTATACCCAGGGGTGACTTGCACCTTGGCTTAGCATTACCACTGATAAACATTGTATCATTCATCATTCTCAAGCATGGCGAGAAACTACCCTCCTCTTTTCTAGGACTCCTCACCTCCTCTGCAATAAGATTTTCTTCTTCCTTGATTTTTACCACCTGGTTATGAAGACCTGGCCTTACATTACCACAACTTAAATATAAACCATCCATTAAGTTTTATGATGAATGGAGGAAAACAAGAAGCAATTGTGTAGAAGTGAAGTGATGTAATGAGAAACAGAGCAGAGTGGCAGAGAAGGATGGGGAATGAAGGGGATATTTAATGATGGATTGGCGGTGGGAAATCATTTTTCACTAAGCTCAAAATTCTACTTTATAGAGATATTTTGACATTACAGCAACAACGTGGCATTTAGAGAAGAATAGGTTAAGATATACTGGGAAGATATTCACGAGAATTTATTAGCTTCTGACACTTCCTTTCCCACTGAGAATGGCAAAGTTGTTAGGACACAGCAATATATTAAAAGGATTTAATGAAGGGCATCATGCATTTCATCATTGATGCTTATTCATATGGGGAAAATCATTGACAGCACCCTGAAATTCTTAAACAGAAATGAGTAAATACATTGAATATGTCATATAATGAAATCATTTAATAAGATTTTCGAGTTGAAGATGTAGTTCGTTGTCTGAATCTACATGATCTAAAATAACACTGGGGAATTTCGAGTTAAATTACATTTTTCTTGTACATTGTTAGTTAAATTACATTTTTCTTGTACATTGTTAGACCTTATTGTATTGTCTCATTCATATGAGTTTCCTATTCATGACTGTCCTTTCTCCCTGTAGATCCTTGTATCTAATTATGGATTTATGTTTTATTTTGAGCTTCTTTTTATAATTTTAATTTCTTATTACTGAGTATAAAAAGTCATATCAAACATACTAACCTTTGTAAGCCAAGTATAAAAAGGTAAATATCTATCCTATCACTTGATATATTTACACAAGGTGTTATTAGGCCATTAATATAAATCACATAAGAAAGCAAATTTCTATCTTATTATTTTATATATTTACAATGTATTATTAGACCACTAATAACTACACTACTGTTTTAATTTCTATAATAGAAATAATGTATTCTTATTCATTGATACCATCTCTAAACCATGTACTTCAACACCACATTCTTCAAAGTGATTATTATATGCTTACATTTTTTCATGACTAGATATTTATATGATTACATGATTAGATGTTTACATGCCTAAATGATTATATTATGTTTATATATTTAGATTACATTAATTTTCATCCAATAGTATTTTCTTTGTTGAAGAATTCTATCCATAGAGTTACACCACCGTTTTAATGTCTATAATAGAAATAATGTATCCTTATTCCTTGATATCATCTCTAAACCATGTACTTAAACAACACATTCTTCAAAGTGATTGTTATATGATTACAATTTTTCATGATTAGATATTTATATGATTACATGATTAGATATTTACATGTCTGCATGATTATATTTTGTTTATAGATTTAGATTACATTAATTTTCATGCAATATTTTTTCTTTATCAAAGAATTATATTCTATGGATACAATGATTTTTTTTTTGAGTGTGAAGAGGAGGATGATAAATTATATAATCATTAATGTTCTTATTGCACCGAAGGTGTTCCCTATATGAAATGAACCACCTTCTTTTAATTATCAACGGCTGAAAATGCTCCTCAAGCAGTGCAAGACGATTGAATGTTTCTTGGCCCTCGATTTTCCAACTGTGTTGTTGGTACTATCAAACTTTTGAGAGTACCATGTTAAATTTTTGTCTAAGGCTGAAAAGTGCACCCCTATAAACTATTCTCAGACGCCTACTTTGAGAGCCCATATCATGAATTTCACTGAATGTCATACCAAGTTTTCTTTTGGGAACGTGTTCATCACCTATCATTGAGCCAATGTATTGGTTTGCAGCTTTCAGAAGTCGGATTGAATATGATTTGGAGATAGCCATTTGGAGGTGTTAACCCAAATCTGCATTGTGCACATATTCAGATTTTATTAAGTGGCATACTTTGGAGGTTTGCATCTTAGGCCCATTTGAACCTTATGGCATAAGGAGTGTTCGGAGACATTGTAGACATGAAGTTGAATTTACATATTCATTTGTAGATCCTTGTGGATTCATATGAAAATTTTTCTAAGGCCATTTGGTTTGCACTCTATTCTGATTCCCTAGATGTGAAGTGCAGAAGTATAGAGTACCCTACTTTGGGGTCCTACCATTTGCACCGAGTTAAATGTCATAAGGAATTGAATGTTACCCTATATTGTAATCATGAAAATGTTCCATCATGAATATTTTCAGACCATGGTCAATCCATTTGGCCATTTTGCTCAGCCCATTCCAAATCAAGTTTGTGTCATGTTACTGAATTTGAATTCAGAAAGTTGTTTAAAGGCTAACTTTGAAGGGTAGTGTTGGTTGACCAGTTGGCCATTGGAACAAGCTAGTTGAAACCACATTCTCTTTGTATGTAAGTAAATCTATGTCTAGGGTTTAAAACCATAAGGGTTTTAGTTGATGTTTTTGTGAAGTTAAATCCAAGTGAATTTGATTTAGTTTTCTATGTACTCAATGACTAGTCATCCAGGAGGCCGACTTTGCATATTGACATTTTGATGTCACTTGATGGTCATGATAAGTGATTTGGCTCTCTACATTCTATGTATGAAGTTATACTAACTTGGAAAGTTTCAAGGATCCAGGAGTTGATTTTCTATTTTTCACAAGATGATTGTAGAGGTAGTTTGTTCTATTTGTACATCTGTATTTGTCACAGTGTTTCAGAATGACCAAGTTCAGTCAGTGATAACTTGCACCTAGATTTGAATTGGGTCGATCCCTTTTGGACACTTGTTCTTTGTACCTAGTTAAGTGCGCGTACCCGGTGGCAGTCTCTCATTGCAGAGTTTGATATTTTACAAGAAAGTAATTAAGTGAGTTTCCACAAGAGCTCAAATATGCCCATTGGCAGAAATGTCAAAGTACCCAACTTTAAACATGAGAATCTCACAAGTTTGAGCGTGTCATGGAAGTTTGTTTGGCATGTGTGCTTACATGCTCGAGATGAGTATATCCTTCAGGTTTCACTTCCCGAAGTGATCATTTGATGAGTTCTTAAAGCCTATTCTAGAGGCTAGTTTTCATATTTTGGGATACAACACAGAGATATCAGAGCTCATTTTAATGGCCATTGATCAAATGTTTTTGTTCCAGCATTCAGGTTTCTATGATGGTGCTTTTTCTATTATGAAGGAATCATCAAAGTTTCTTCCTGCTCGATGCTATATCATTTTGTGGCCATTTTCAAAACGTCCATGTCAAATGGCTAATAGAGTTGTAACATAGTTACTTTGGTCAAAGCTTGTGTGGCTTGTTAACTGGTGGGAAAATGTTAAGATACGTATATATGCAGAGCCTAGTACACTGCAATGCATGAGAAAAGAACATGCTTTGGAAATCTCTAATCATCATATCGATATTGATTAGCTCATGGGATGGATTTTGGCTGTTGTAAAAGACACGTTCCACAAACTTTACCATTATCCTCCCTGCCTGCGCCAAATGGAAGCTCGAAATAGAGTGTGGGCATCCATCAAGAGGTCCGCATGTTTTAGAAGCAAAGTATGGACCACCCTTTGTTAGAGAATAAAATTCATAGAATATTTTCGTTAGGGAAGAAGACAAAAGGGTGAGGAAGAGATGAAACAAGACTACATAAAGAGCACCTCTAATTCTAAGCCACCTTTTTACGTGCAATGAGAGATCCATCCTAAGAAAAGAACTCTAGAGGGATAATGCGAACCAGAGGAAGAGTGGTGTATCGAAGAGATTTAATGGAAGAAAAGAATCAGAATAAAACCAGAAGTTTGAGGACCTTTAGTATCTCACCCCCCCTCAAAAAAAAAGAACTAGTTCTTTACTCTTTTTGAAGGAATAAATCGTGCGCATGCATAATCATTGGGTGACTAGAGTTCTTTTTTTGCTTTGTCTCCTCTAAACAATGAGTCATTCAAGCCCAGTGACCGGGTGGAGCTAAATTTACATGGACACTGAAAGCTCCCCATAAAAGCACTAGCATGAGCCAACCCTTAAAAAGAGTTAAGTTTGGAGCTTGCAAATGCGTGTGAACATAGTGGTTTTGTCACGACTCGACCCTTGCAACTCGTCATTTTCGGACTTGTCATGCGACATTTTTGACTATGTTGACCCAGTCGTTTTGATTCAACTAGGTCATTTTCCATAGATGCTATGTTTTCTAGTTGATTTTCTCATTGTGGTTTTAATTAGCAGTAATTGTGACCTTAGATAAGTTATGATGAATAATATCGTAAGGATGCTATTATTATCATGATGTTTTATAGATGTTCATGTTATGATTTCATGCATATATGATGAACTATGACGTAATTTCAATAAATGTGTTGTTTATGAAAAATGATGTTTAAATGAAATGTTTTAACTTTTGATTAATGGTTAATCATGTACTGATACAGTGTTTCAGTTTTGAGTATGTCTGTTGAAATGCAGGACAAAGGCGAGAGTGTGGTTGAGGTAGAGAAGGTTAGCTCCTAGTTCTGGAAAGTATGGATGGTCTGGCTGGCCTGAACCCTGCACACACCACCTAGAAAATTCTTATTTTGCTAATGTGTTATTTTCTTTTATATATTGCTTTGAAGGTCTATGTGGATGGAAACAAAGTAATGAAAATTTTAAATTTCACCTGGCACTTATAGTAGATGTGTTGTGTACATAGGGTATTACTTCTTATTTTCTTCTATTTCTCTCTCCAATTCAAATGTGAATATTGTGAAAATGTAAAGAAATGATTACTTTTCCAACTATATGTTTTGTTACGTATGTGTGGGTTTTGTTTTGGAATGTATACATTAATGTATTACTAAAGTGGAAGGGAAGAAAAAGATTTATTGGTTTTAATTATTATTGTTTATCCGGAAGAATAAAAACGGTTGAGAGGGAAGAAGGAGGGAAAGGTGGTTAAGGGAGACCATACTCCTTAATTGGGGGCATGCGTTTCCCATCTGAGTGTGGCTGCCGCGGGTGAGCAGGAATCTTTTCCTGGAGAGTAGTAACAGAATTGCAGAGGACAGACAGAGAAGGAGGAATCGCTGTGTTGGGATCTAAGGAGCGCTGGAATTGGTGGAACAAAGTTGCCAAGTTCAATCTGTCACAGCAAATCTAACCAGGTTCACCATCACTTCTTTAAACTGTTGAACATTGATCGCATATTATGTTATAGTCTGAACTTCAATAGTTCATTTTAGAAAAACTATGAATGGCTGAAAATGTAGAATGAAATCAGTTGGCTGCTGCTCATCGTTTTGTCTGTTCTTTCTTTTTCTTCTTTAACCTCACACTATAATCTACCTTGTATGCACACTTTAGTCGCTTTTAATGTTCATGACCTTAATCACTGGGTGATCGGCTGTTGTGTGGAAATTTTTCTTGTTACTCTGGCATACTGCTTTGGCATTCTGCTTACCTTGGCACTGCAGTCCCTACTATGGTGTCATTCTTTATTCCACACCTTGTCTCAGCTGGGAATGTTCTTTCCTTGCTTCTCTCGAGTTTTTCTTACCTTCCAGTGGACTTCTTGTCTCTTAGGAATCGATGTGAATGTAGCTAGTTCAAGTTTAGAGTTTTATTTACTCCCCATTTATTGTATTCGGTGGAAGTGTTGAGCTGTGTATTGATTGGCCAGCGTCTTTTCTTAGCTCAACCAAATGGTGGCTGTGCATGCAGAACTTAGCAAATTTTATCCTTACCTTCTGTTACGTTATGCCTTCTCCTAGCTTGGTCTGTCGTTTCTTCTTGTGGGTGTAACGTAGCTCTCCTGCGATAATTTGGAAATCATGAGTAGCTGTAACAGACGTCCAGTGGAGTGGCTGCGTATGTAGATTTCACTACTTCCTATTGAGTTGTTTTCCACCCGATTCCTACCACAGCTGATGTGCATGGTGCTTGGTATGTTTTGGTTATGGATGCCTTAAGTTGTCTGTGTGTGTTAATCAGAGTTTTCCTACGGCCTTAGGTGCTCATTTAAAACATTTGCCTAGCATTCTCCTTGCTGAACGGCTTAGCAATACTGCCGCCATGTTAGCAGTTGACGTTTCTTTTGTCCACTGTCATCTCAGCTTAGCCGTAAGCTTATTATGGTTCCCCTTTTGTTTAAAGATCACTGTGATTATGTTTATGTTTTGTTGATAGAAAATGCCTCAGATTTTATACAGAACCGTAGGTAAGAAAATTTAGAATTACACTGCAATTGCTATTTATGTTTGTTAGAAAGTAAACACCTTAGAGCTTCTTCACAAACAGTAATTTAAGAGAAACTTACCAATCAAATTTAAGTGTTATCTTGAATTGATAATATGAAATTCTGTGAAAAAGGGAACTTCACTACCTAGTGTGTAAATCAGGAACCACAGATTTGGAAATACCGTTAGATACATGAATTGTATGTTTAATCATCTCCATGCTGTGTATTTTTAGTTCTAAAACATTGTTTAAGACACTATGTTGTGTATATTTCTACAATTATAATAATACACTGTTGTACATTTAAGATTCATTAGGGTGCGCTGTGAATAGCCTACCGATTGCAGTCCTGGCATTTTATTTCATCTGAATGAGAATAGTCAAGTAAGACTAGCTGAGAATTACAGTTATTGATGACGGTGTAATTGAGTAGCCAAAATTTTATTTTAGAATACTTACTTTCCATGATAGTTGAGATTATGTATTGATGTGTATGTTTTATGGGAGGGTGTCGAATGTGGGAAAACCAGAGGAGGGTAGAAATGAATGTTATATCTGCCTGCCAGTAGAGACCTGGCGAAATTTCTTTGGCCAAAGCGTGTTTGCATATGTACTTTTCTATATGCCGGTTAATTGATCCATCCCTCTGCCACATCCATGTTAGATCTACTGTTAGACATATGTGTAAGTAGTATGTTCACGGCTACACTAGATCCATCCGACCTTCCATCGCCGGTTGCTAGGCTTCTCGGGCAAGGGTCGGCGTGTTCTTCGTGACAGGAAGAACCCCAGGGGAGCTAACCACTCCATGGTTGGGCGGATAAAAGCGCCTGAGCCACACTCCTATCTCATGATAGCAGATGGACACGTGTCTGATGGCTAAGGAGACAGGGACATACAGATGGACCGAGGTCTGAAGTATTTTCTTTTGTAGTTGTTCTATGTACCATTTTATATCTTATTATCTTTGCTTCATCTATGTACTGAGATGAGCTGATGTCTGGCGTGCAGGTCGACATCTGAATCATTGTGTACCACTTAATTGAAATAAACTATTTTGTTGCACTTAAACTATTTGGAAGTCTGACATGTGGTCGACTTTTCCTTATTGTAATCATCATGGCAATGTTGGTCATGTGATGACCTAGATATTCATCTTTTATGATGTCTTTATTGTACATTGTAAGTTAATGAAGTACCGACATGTAGGTCAACTTCCTTCTGTAATGCACATAGCTTATATGAGATCATATGATGGATTCTACATACACTTATGATGACTTTATTGTATAATTAGTCTTATAGTTATCTTGCTTATTGCGACGTGAAGGTCGTAACTGTGTAATATTTTTCTTTCATTTAACATGCAAATACGAATGAATCGAGTTGTTTTTGTATATCTTCGACCATGTTCTCTTGTCGACTTTTCCACTTTTTATGTTACTTATATGATGTGGCATTTTGTGGGTAAATGCAGTCTTTACAGGTTTGTATGGTAAAATGGAAGCTTTAGAATCATAGTATGGATGTCCATCCTATCATTGAATGCGCTATGCATGATAGAGATATGAAGTAGGCTTAAAAGGTTTCAAGAAATTGCTACGCGCAGGAGGAAGTTTTGTAAATAGAGTTGTTGGGCATTATCTCACATTTGTGGTGGGAGGAGGTTTTGAAATGTTTTTATATAAAAACACTTTGCATGTAATATGAATAAGAGAAAAGGCTTCGGTGAGCGCGCTTAGTTGGAGAAGTACTGGTGGACTGTCGGTGGGTAAGTTAATTTTGTGGGCCCATGCCTAGGTGGAGGGTGATGTGGCAGACTCGTGGTGAAGGATCTCAAATGGTGCACAAATATCGAGGCAAGATAAAATGGAGGGCGTAATCCTGTGATCCAAAAGGTGCTCAGTGGTTACTCATCGTGGGATCATGCCTGAGTGACATGTGGCATGCTGAAGGGGTGAAGGCAGGATTAGGTGAGATACCCAGTGGCACTTAGGTGGATTCCAGACCAATCAAGGTGCGACATGTGGCAAGATCATAGCATGATAGATTAAAGTGCAAAATAATACATTTATTTGTAGAATTGTGATTTTAGATTTTTTTTAATATCTGCACAGTGTTATTTACATTTGCATAGGACCAACTTTGGAAATATTATTATTTCAAAAGTAAGATATATGTTTTCACGAAGGGTGTATGGGAAGATTTTTCCATATTTTCAAAGTGCAGAACAAAGCAGCAAATGAATTAATTTTTTCAAGAGGATGAATCAAAATCAAATCAGATTTTAGTCTTTTGAAATAGGGGAAGATATGTTGCAAAATGAGATATTTTGGGGAGGAGACAAATGTCAGTTTGAAAATGAGTTTAAGGTCTTTTACCCTTCTATATTATTCTTTCTTCTTCATTTTGTAAGGGTTCCAATTTTTTTTGGGTCTAAGGGGTTCCAATTTTAGGTTCCAAAGTTCTGAAAATTGTTTTGACAAGCTTGTGAATAGTGCAGTGTGTTTTTTTGTGTTTTGGGTTAGGTATGCAGAAAATAGATTTTCAAATGTATACAACTAGAAATGATGCAAGACATTATCGATTTTCTCATGAAGTTGTCTCCTTTTTTGTGTTAATTGTTATACATGTGTAATATATCAAGGATTTATGAGCCTCTTCACTTGATATTATTGAGTGTGTAATACTTATTTTTTAGTCTTCTTCAAGGAAGAAGTTAAATAACTTTGAACAGGTGTTAGTGACATTAGATGCATGATGTAGATTTTTAAAAGCAAAGCTTCATAATTGTGCTAAATAGCTTATTAATGCAAGGCATTAATATGAAAATACCTATATATAAGGATGAGTGTGCATCTGGAGTTTCTCTAAAGTCTCGTATATGACTTTGTGCCCAAGATTAGACACTGGCTTGCATAGTTTGTCATATTTTCAGAAATCATTTCAAATCATTACAAATCCCTTTAAATTCATACTTATTTATGTGAAAGTTAAGTTATCTATTTCTCAGCACACTTAATGTAGGTGGGAGCTTGTATAAGATTGGTAGAGTTTTAAATGCCCATTACCTACAAGTCTGAGAATTATCTACAGTTGCATGTCTGCATAGTGTTGTTTAGCAAGAAGTTTATTATATATGCATATCTATGTTATTAGGAAAACCCTCCTGAGTGTGTGGAACTCGAAGTGAAGAAGGCTCGTATGCCTTGTCAATGTTGGCTTTTCCTTTCCTCAATTTGTTGATGATGCAAATTTTGTGAATTAGATGAAGATACGTAGATCTGGTTCCCATTTTCTCTTTTAGGATCGAGGGTTGCAAGAAAAAGCACCAACACTGTGCCTTTTGTTTTCATTTTTCCCTTCTGACATTATTTTTTTGGATTCAAATTTTGACTGGATTGTAAAGTGTCTCAATGCATCACTCCAATGGTGGTTACTTCTTTCACGCTAGTTACTTTTCACGCATGTTTCATCATTTTTTCCTCCAATTTTTACCACATAGCACTATGTACATTACATAGAACAAATTGGATTGATTTTCAAAGAATATCTCAGAGTTGAAGTATTTTTAGAACCCAGCCCAACCCTATGATTGTCAGATATTACTGTTAGAAATGATCTGCCTGACATGATGCAAATTGTTAAAGCATAGACAAGGTGCATGATCTGTTTGACCGAATTCCTCAAACAAATGCAATAGGAAGATTCCAGCATCCGCCCAACATATGAAAAAATGGGGGTTTTGGAATCGGGGATGGACATCCATCACAACACATTTATCAGATGTTGTAGTTGCAAATGCCCTGACCGGTTTTTGAGTGTTTATTCTTATGTTTATGAATTTCTCTTGTAAATAGCTTTCATGATAGATTAGTTCAAGGACACAAAGATGCTTTATATAGAATGGAAACTATGGCCTAAACTATTTGATCCAAGCATTTATATGCCTCCTTTTCCAAAGAATTTTGGGGTACCGAAGTTTGAGAAACTACAAAGGAAAAGGCAATCTGATTGATCACATTCAGGAATTTTATTCATCTTGCATCGAGGTTAACAACAGGGATGCCTCGTGATTTCCTAAACAATGGCCCACATATACTATTTGACATGAGGTTATTAACAATGTGAAAGTACAAACAAGGTAGGCACTTAGAATGCCTCAAAAATATACGTTGTCATGGATAGGGATTTTAGAAATAGATAACACCCAAAATGGAGATTCTAAACCACTTATTACTATATGGTAATCGATTGCCTTACCAGTTTGTAGAGATGATCCAGCTTCCCGCATTTGATCAACAATTAGGAAGCTCTGAAACTAGGTCTAAACATCCATAGAAGCATAATGGATGCACAATTATGGTTAGATTAGAAATCTCAAAATCTAGAAGTGTTTGACAGTTTGTGCTGGGATGAAACACCAAAATGTTTTTTTAGCTAACGTTTCACAACTATTTTTTATTAAAAAAGCAGCCAGAACTAGGGGGTTGACACAAAAAAAGAAACCAAAGCCAACATGACAATTACCAGACTACCATCATATAACCAACAACAACACACCCTCAGCCTATCCCCTTTTTAAAAATCAAAAACCAAAAACTAGTGATCACAGCCCCCAACTTCACCACGAAATTGGTAACCAGCCTGGGATCACTGACATACCCCAACTTCACAATGCAATTGGTAACTATCCTATAAACAGGAGTAGTAGTAAAGCTCATTAAGGCCTTTTCATTAGCAAAAAACCAGATAATAGTCTTACGACCATCATAGAAACAAAACATCATAAAAATAGGCCCAACCCGACCATCCACCAGAAGTAGCAAAAAATAAAGGACATCAAAGGAACAAAAGGAGGGTAGCTTGGGGTTTTTCTCCCCACCATTGAGCAACAACTTCAGCCAGTCGTCAGCAAGAAACTGGAAGAGCTTCCAATCAATATTTTCCTTATCATAATTCTTTGAATTCTCCAAGTGAAGGAGCTGAAGAGTCGTCACCGCAAAATGCATAACTATAATTGTGAAATCCGTAAATCTGTTGAAGCTCTCCCCAACACCCTAATTTCCTCCATCACCTGAAGATCATTTTTGGAGCCCAAATTTTGAATTAAGTCCTAGAGCCACTTGATATCTCCCTTGATATGATTCAGATCCACCTTAACCTCCTCACTGCCATCCTTCCGGATCTCCTCCTTATTCCCCCCTCTTTCCCTCTTAGCCGCAAAACCCTCCTGTTGACCTAAAGGCAAGGTAGCGGTGAGCGGAGACTCTGTCATTTTTTCTATTTTAATCAACTGTTATGTTCTATTTTAATGTTGATTTTATGTTATGTTTTATTTTAATTTTGATTTTATATTTTAGTTCTGGATATCTTTGTTGCAAATCATTTTTCTGCATTCTCTCACTCTATTTTATTCTACTTCATTCATTGCAAAAATAAAAAATAGGAGAGGACCACAAATCTCAATTCCTTCCCAGTTGGCGGTAACTGCAGCCAACATCCTCATAACCTAAGAGAAAATTGGAGTTTTGGAACAGGGTACGAATATCCATCTCGCAACAAATGACTGGAATTTTGCAGATGTTGTGGCTCCAACAGCCTTGACAGTCATGTATGCACAATGTGTAAGCATAGACAAGGCATGCGAACTGTTTGACAGAATGCTCCCAAAAGAAAAATTCTAGCTTTTGAACTTGGAACAAATTATTCCCAAATGTTGTAGCTTGAGAGGGTGTTCCAATTTAAATAATCACCCTGATAATGGTGTTCCATCTATTGAACTTTGGTTGTTAAATAAATAACCACACTAAAACCATTCTCAACTATGATCTGTTCTATATGATTTAGATTATATAATTGTTCATTGTTACAGAAATACCTTTTTCAAGGTGGATTCATCTCAATAAAAAATTAATCATATAAATACCTATATTATATTTAGATTTTACTTTCTCTATCAAATTTCAGACCATTTATTATGTTACACAGAGGTATTAAAACACAAGTCATCAATCCAAGTCCACTCTAATCATTAAATATTTTTATCAATCAAATTTTTTTTTATTTTTTTGACCATTTACCAGTCAAGCAATTGATTAAATATATTTAAATATAATTTTATATTATTTGTAATTTTGTGGGGTAATATAAGAGTTTATTAAAATAATGATAATTTTAGTTGTCTATTAATTATGTTCGATAACTAGATGTGACTTTTGACATTTTAAGGAATTGTTCTAACATTATAATTAATTATATTGTGGAAATACTTATTTCAAAATTTGATCAAAAATATGTTTTTAAATTGCCTCTTTAAATTCTTAGAATGGATAATTTTTTAAAAATAACTGTTATATTACGAAAATATTTGCTTTAAAGATTTTATCTAAATTATATTTTTAGGTTGCACTTTAATTTCTTTTTAGGTAATATATTGTAAAGAAAAGTATACTTTCCTTAAAAAAGTGTTATATAGAGTAATTCATTTATGTAAGAAATAAATTAATATATTAATTTAGAAAAATAGGTTGTGAATATGAATATGAGAAAATTGAAATGTTGAATGGTAATTGTGGAAATCCAATGTAAAAGAAAAGGGTACTTACCTCGATGACTAATTATACAAGACATTTATGAAGATTAAAAAAATTACTTTTCTTTACTCTTTGAATGGTATTGATCTCATGTGTTTTTTGTCTCAAATTTGGTACAAGACCTTTCCCTTTATCTATGCAAGCTTGTGCCTTTAGATCACTTCCTCATATATATGGTCCAATTAATTTTCACCTCTTGTTTTCTAATTCGTTGAATCTAGACTTTTCTCTACTCCAAAGAATAATGATAAAGATAAAAACCTTTAGAAGATTGGTAGGTCACTAAGGGAAAAATTATCTTGGGTCAACCCTTTGAAAAGGGACTAGTTTTGTGGTCTTGCCAAATGTTCAATTTAATGAAGAATCAACCATATAAATGCTTTAGTATGAATATACAAATTGAAATCGATTTTAGCATGCCAAGAGAAGTTCTTGGCAAGATTTTCTCCTTGAGTGTAAATGATATCACATGATTATGTCATGCATCAAGTGACTGCAAATGAAAGCCTCGAAAAGCAAGTACATGGGAGTAAATTTTGTAAACATTTGTTTAGCTAATTGTATGTGGGAAAGGAGTTGTAGGAGTTAGATAAAACTTAATTTGAATAGTAATATTTTGGAGGTTATTCATGTGTGTGTAGGATAATTTTTTTTATATAAGGGTTATTGTTCCTACTTGAACAAGCCAAAATTACAATGTGAGATCCTATAAAACCAAGTGCTAAATATGGACCCCCACCATATAAGAAACACTTACAATCACATATGAGCTAGGCATATTTATCTCCAAAATGAAAATTCATGATATCATTGTTTCCATCATTTTTGTTCTTCACTGCCCCTGCCATCTCCATACCCAAGTTTTTTTCTAATGACAAACGTGGACTATTTTGGACGAACTTCTCAAATTGTTTGTGTGATTGAAGCTTCTAATTATGTGGTGAATAATTTATTTTTGTAATGTACTATGTAGTATTTTTTGTACCTCAAATTATGTTTTATTTTCCTTCTCATCACATTTCACGTTAAGTGTGTCTATCTAGTTATTTGGTCATCTAAGGACAAAAATATGCATTTTTTCTGTGGTCCACACATTGGAAATATACAACACATGTGACAAGCTCATTAATTCATAAGACATACATGCTTTTTAAATTATAGTAGTTATTTCTCTCTTATTACTATTGACCTTTTATTGTGAAAAATGTGATTCACTAAGGAATGGAAAATATTGATGACATGTAACTGTTTGAATGTTTGAAGATGTTAAGTTGATCACCGAAATACATAAAGATAATGCAAGACATTAAATCAGTTAATGGAATGTATTTTCATTGATGTCAACTTGATATAATCTAATTGGTTATAATCAAAGTGTTAAAGACTTCAGAGAATTGGAGAGATAAAGATTATGCTTTTTGTAATGCGTAAAAGATGAGTATTCACTATGTGACTACATACACCGATGGTCAGTGAAACCCAGAAGACAGATATCACTGACAGTCAAGTCACAGTGATGCCCAAGAAAAAACACCAACAAGAATTACTAACGAATAGAATCACAAGCATACCCAACGGCCAGAAACATAGTATAAACTGACAGAGAAGCCCGAGGAAAACTGGAGTATTGACCGAAGCTATCAAAGAGTTAAAACACCGAAAATAACTAGAGTTCATAATCAAAAAAATATCTAGCAGGCGGAGCTAAATATAGACTTAACTAGTAGTTATCATTGTTTTCATCGACAAGATAAGCTAGAGATAAGTAATGGATTTAAAGTTGTTTTGTCGAGTTGGCAAAAAGATCTTAGCGAGATAAAATAAGAGTTTTTCTTTAAATATAATTGGTGAGAGTTGTGGATCATGCCAAGTTCTAGAAAATCAAGAACCTAACAATGGTGATATCTGTGTGTGTGTATTTGGGTACCTGTTAGATCAACACAAACACTTCAATAAATCATTATATTAGCAACATGGGGTTAGTGAAAAATATGAAAAACATAGGAAACCCGCTAAAATTGATCTATTGCCTTCTAACTAGAAAGAGTGTGATGAGTTGCATATCAGCCCTCAGAATATTCTCCAAATCAGTGACCAATACTATCCTAGCATGAAGGATTTAATTCAAAAACAAGCTAAATGATGGAATAAGCATGCAAACTAGCTCTAAATGATGAAATAGAAGTAACAAGCTAGCATGTAATAAT
>MU227713.1:7961117-7971601 GCA_018584345.1 Thuja plicata | reverse complement strand
TGAAATAATACTACATGCATAAGAAAGAACAACAGTAATGGTCGGTAATGCAATAATGAATGATTACTAAAGATGAATGGTGAAATCAGTTAAAAGTTTTAGAGGTACTGATTCACCCCTCCCCTCTTAGGACTACTTCCCATTAATCCCAACATCTACATCTAATCCATTGAAGGGATTGAAGATTGAAGACAACCACTCTGCATGAAAAAAATCTAAGCTATTTGAGCTTACCGAGAGCTAGACATTCGTAATAGTTACATTAGGAAAGCTTGATGAAACTGTATATTTCATATTGTACTAGTGATAGTATAGTATGATAATGTAGTATGTTGCCATCAATGCCAAAGGGAGAGATTGATGACATGTAACTAATTGAATGTTTGAAGATGTTAAGTTAATCACCAAAATGCAGAAAGATAGTGCACAACCCGACGAGTGACAACAGTGCAACCTGACAGAACAGAAAAGAGAAGAACCTGATAGACAAAGGGAACCCAACGAACAGTTCAACAAAGGAACACCGACAGACTTCAAGTCTAACCTGATGACCAAGAATCGACAATCAGTTACATCCCGCAAAAAGTGGATCTGACTTTCCACGTCAGATAAATCATTGAAGTTTTATTTATAGATTCTTGATTTGTTTTTAAATCCATTATGTGTGGAGGAAGCAATGTCTTTAATATTGTTTTAATTACTTTTACTGATTTAAAAAATATGCAAACTAAAGATCAAGGTCAAGTTGTAAACCTTGGATCTAAGAGTTAACATTGTAATACGTGATTCAAAGATATGTCAAATACTTGTATAAATAAATGCTCAATCTATTGATAATAGTTGTTGTTCAATGAAGATTGTAGCCATAGAGAGAATCTAGAGACCAGACAAGTGAATTCATGCAGAAGGACAAAATATAATCAATTTAGTTTCAAGAACAAGAACACAGGCTACCGACGAACAGAGAAAAGGTATTCATCAATCGCTTAAGGTGATATTATTATTCTGAGAGCTTTAATGGATCTGTAATCATCAATTGTAGATTGCGTGCAGTCATGTCAACATTTGTACTCATTCTAATAAGTGTAGTACACTTATGAAAACCTTTCAAGAAAGGTGGGCTTAACCGTCCTATTGTAAATCTCATAACTGAGTGCACACTTAAATTAGTGTTGCTAAAGCTCTTAACAGAGTAGATCTTAACAGGTCTCCACCTTAATACTCCTAATAGGGTAGATCATCAAAAGTGATCAAATTGTAAGCCTTTACTGGCTCCCTTCCATTCTACAAATAGTGAAGTTTTGTGGGTGTCATCCCCACCGCAAATTTTACTTCCTAACAGGAGTTTTCTGCAATATCATATCTTGTGTTATGTGTTTATTACTTTCATGAATGTTTCTATGAATATTGCAAACAATTAAATATTATGAAATAATACTACATGCATAAGAAAGAACAACAGTAATGGTCGGTAATGCAATAATGAATGATTACTAAAGATGAATGGTGAAATCAGTTAAAAGTTTTAGAGGTACTGATTCACCCCTCCCCTCTCAGTACTACTTCCCATTAATCCCAACATCTACATCTAATCCATTGAAGGGATTGAAGATTGAAGACAACCACTCTGCATGAAACAGATCTAAGCAATTTGAGCTTACCGAGAGCTAGACATTCGTAATAGTTACATTAGGAAAGCTTGATGAAACTGTATATTTCATATTGTACTAGTGATAGTATAGTATGATGATGTAGTATGTTGCCATCAATGCCAAAGGGAGAGATTGATGACATGTAACTAATTGAATGTTTGAAGATGTTAAGTTAATCACCAAAATGCAGAAAGATAGTGCACAACATTAAATTAGTTAATGGATTGTATTGTCATTGATGTCAACTTGATATAATCTAATCAGATATAATCAAAGTGTCAAAGACTTTAGAGAATCAGAGAGATAAAGATTATGCTTTCTGTAATTCATAAAAGACAAGTATTCACTATGTGACTAAAAACACCGATGGTCAGTGAAACCCGACGGATAGAGATTGCTGATAGACAAGTCATAGTGATGCCCGAGAAAAAACACCGACGAGCATTACCGACAAGTAGAATCATAAGCATACCCGATGGCCAGAAACATAGTGTAAACCGATAGAGAAGCCCGAGGAGAACTGGTGTATTGACCAAAGCTATCAAAGAGTTAAAACACCAAAAATAACTAGAATTCAGAAACAACAAAATATCTAGCTCGCAGAGCTAAATATAGACTTAACTGGTAGTTATCATTGTTTTCATCAACAAGATAAGCCAAAGATAAGTAATGGATTTAAAGCTATTTTGTCTAGTTGGCAAAAAGATCTCAGCAAGATAAACATGAGTTTTACTTTAAATCTAATTGGCAAAAATTGTGGATCACACCAAGTTCAGGAAAATCAAGAACCTAACAATGGTGATATCATGTTTATAAAGAGACAACTCAATTCATTACGAATTGGTGTGGGGAATAAACAAAAAGAGGATGTTGAAGAGAAATTGATGAAGAGCAACTTCATACAGTCCTGATCAATCAAGCTGAGGAAAGAGCTAAAGTTTTCTGCGGACATCGAGCAACAGAGAACAACATCACCGAGCAAATTTAAAGTGGAGCAAAGGTATAAACAAATATATATTGATCAGATTAGTTTATGAGATTTCAATAGATCTTAAAATCTGCAAGTATAAGTTGTATATGTGAACAGATCATACTGTTTCAGTTTAACCATTGATTCGGAAAGTCTCTTAACCAAGTGGGATTTAAAGATCCTTTCTATATTGAGATACATTTAAAGGAGTATCAAAAATTTTGATCATGAAGATATCATGAGATGCCAGATACCTATTGACAGGCCAAGTGAGTGTTTGATCAAGGAAGGTAGCATAGAGATGCCTGATATCAAGTGATAGACTAAACTTTTAAATCATCTAACAAGGTCACACCTAACAGTGTGTTTGTAACCTTTAACAAGGTTGGCTCTTCACCGAGCTCACTTCAAAAGAGTGAAAATTTTGGGTTACCGTTCCCAAGTGGTTTTTCCCTTAACAGGATTTCCGCGTTAAAAATCCATGTGTCAATGTGCTTATGAGTCATTACTTTAGTGTTTTGCATTACACATAACTTAACTAGATTGATTGGTAAACTCTAGATAATTTAATGTCTTTTGGTAAATTAACAGACTACTATTTGGTAAACATAAAGTAGAAGGTTTTACAAAGCATTTCGAGCAGTAGTAATTTGATAAAAGTATTTGAAAGCATTTATCTTATAGGACTGAAGATAACTAGAGGCTTAATATTGTGGTACTAAGTTTTAAGGGTAGATTATTGGAATATTTTTGAGGCCACTGATTTACCCCCCCCCCCCCCCCCGCCCCCCCTCAATTATTACTAAAAAATATATATAGTTTTCCCCCTATAAAATGTTATTTAAAAAAATGTTGATTGATAGCTTTACTTGACTCTTGTTATCTCTCTATATATTTATCCTTCTCTCCATATATCTCTCTACTTTCTTTATCTCCATATCCCTCTCTATCTTTTTGTTGTATATCTTTCTCTTTATGTACTCTCTCTTTCATTCCCCCTTGCCCCTCCTCTCTAGCCCTACGTGTATCTTTATCTCCCTCTCAACCTATTGCAAACATTATATGAGCCTGTTAGTCATAGAATGATATCATCTTATTGATTTAAAAGGTAATGTTTTAATTATGAGTGGATTCCTTTAGGTGGATGCATAGTTGAATTGAAGCTATCAATTCTCCATTATTACATTTGTTGTACAAACAACATCATATTCATAGATGCCTACCAATTGACCTCATGTACCTCACTAATTTTTTGCAAAGAAATAGACCAATTTTCCCTAATAAGCCTTCAATGCCTCTTCGGCAATTTTAATTTTTTGGAGTATCACGTGCCAGATTTGAAAGGAATAATAACAACCTCATATTATTCATTCAACACAACAAGCTTTATCAATGAACATTTATCAAGCAAAAAATATCTTCACATATTTGGACAATGCCAACTGAAATAATTATTTCCTATCTACTTAATAATCTAAAATGAACCATACATGGAGGTTTATTTTTTGAGAAAACTTTTTTTGTTTCTTTTTACAAAAGCACACTTAGCTCATGTCTTTGAAATGAAGATAATGTTCATCTACGTTCATAACGATTGCAACTTGCATACAATTTAGCACTAATAATCATGTCCATGCCATGTCATAGGTTTCACACTCAATGACCCCCGTTGTGTAGTCTCTTTGCATATTTTATCTTGTATTTTTCTCTCCACCCATTACTCTCTCCATCTCCACTCTCTAAATAGTTGATTTAATGTTATCACTTCTTTGTCTAGACCTTTGTCACACAAACGATAGTGTTTATTAAAAGACCTACCAATTGACCTCATGTAATGCACAAACATATGCAAAAAGAAGACCAAAAAATTATTTGATCGGCCTTCCACAACTCTTCGGTGTACATATTGCACACTAAGGTGCAATTGCTAGTCTAGTTTTTAGATAGGCATATAACTGTAAGTGTTCATAAAGGCTCATTTTATGTAGAATACATACACAAAAGATGAACACACATGATTAAAGTTTTGCATAATTTATTATTTTATAAGGACAATATGATGATATTGTTAGAATATCTGCTTTACATGCACATGTTTGTGAATGATTATACTTTGACATACATGATCATTCAAAGATTCATGTGCATCTTACAGTACAGTGGAAACAAAATATAATAGTGAACTTTGCACACCCATACCATTTTTCAATTTAATTCTGTCTATTTTGATGGGAACACATTTTGATACGGCAACATATTTAGAAACGATAAAAATCTTGTGCAAGATTGAATCCCGTACCTTATGTTATCTACCTTTCATTGCTACATCTTTTCAAACCTTCTAGACAACTACTACTTATCCATATCCTCTCTTCATAAATCCATAACCATTTCTTCTATCCCACTTATTTATTCCTCCAATGCTCAAATTGCACCTATGCACATGCTATAGGATCTACTCTGATCTACCTAGCTCCTTTTTCTTCTCTCATACTTGTGAAGTCATCCTCACAATTATAGATTTGTCCCCCCCACCCAAATGCAATGACTTTTCACCTTTATCATTTGTCATTGTCATCTATGTACAACCAAACACATGTCTGAATTCTGTGTGGTATGTTGCTAGATATTTTGTATTTAAAGATATTTAATATATTCATTCATTTTTATCCTAAAACTATAAAAAAAAAATAATCATTTATTTACACATCTTAATTAATTATCCTGCCCATCTTAGGAAGAGTGATTTGTTTCCAAATTGTTCAAATTCAAGAGATTAATCAAGACAAAGTACAAAGAAATGATCTGCACAATACAGAGGCCGGGTTTGCAGGTGAGAAACAAGATCGTGACTGCAGAGTTATTTTAGACACATGCCTTGTAATGTGGCATCCAATCTAATATTACTAATTCTTCCGGATCTTGAGGATTACCTTGTGGACACCTAAAATTCAAAAAACAGAACAATGGTGCAGGAAACAGAGCAAAGAACAGGGGAATTCATTTCAATCTAAAACCAATTTTCCTTATTTTAAGATGTTTAGTATCACAACAACAACATGTCATCTATACATCAGGTTAAGATATTCTTGGAAGTTAATAATGGAGAATTAATTTGTTCCTGCCACTCACCACCTGGTTTGCCAAAAACCCTAATGTAGTTCTCACATGACAATGTAATACAATGTGAATAAAATGTACCACTAACATTAAAAGAAAAGTTAATTACAAATTTGCATTTCTAAGATAAAAACATAGAGCTATCATCAGGCTCTTACATTATTTTGAAGCTTCATAGCAAATGATGCCATGTTGAATGTAGAAAACCAATCTAATAGCTCATAAATTCCTAAGATTTCACACAATTATGTCTCTGTACATGATATTACAAAGCTCAAAGCTTTGGGCCATCTCTGGAGCTTAATATTCTGAGCCCCCAATTTTCCTTTTAGCTACAGAATGAGTGTACTAACAAGATAAGATCAGTGATACTGCTCCATTAAACCATTTATACTGGACTAGAAATCCTAAAACGTAATATCTGATTAATAAAACAGACTGCATCATTGAATGCAAACTTCTCAACACCTTCCATTAAAATTTGAAAGATCTTAAAAAACTGTACTTCTTGCAAAAATCAGGCTATTATGACATTGCCCACATGGTAATGTTTTGCAGATGATTTTGTGAATTTAGGCAGGCTATTCAGCTGATATTTGCCCTGTTTATACCCAGCGGTGATCTGCAGCTTGGCTTAGGATTACCACTGATAAACATCGTATCACTCATCATTCTCAAACATGGTGAGAGGCTTCCAACTTCTTTGCTAGGATTCCTCACTTCCTCTGCAATATGATGTTCTTCTTGCTTAATTTTTACCACCTGGTAATGAAGACCTGGCCTTACATCACCACAACTTATATACAAACCATCCATACTTGAACAAAATTGAGGCTCAAGTTGTATGAGGAACGGAGGAAAACAAGAAACAATGGTGCTTAAAGATATAGAAGCAGAGCAGAATGGGCAACAATGGGGGGGATAAAGGGGATATTTAATGATGGATTGGCGGTGGGAAGCCATTTACACTTAAATTTCAAAGTTCTCCCTTTTCGAGATATTTTGACATTACAGCAATAACGTGGCATTTACAGTTGAGTAGGCTAAGATATTGTGGGACAACTAATTTGTTGCCGACACTTTCTTTCCACCTTAGAATCCCAACGTTGTTAGGTCCGAAGAAGATATTCAAAGGGCTTTATGGATAAACATCTGAATAAAAGAATGATTTTATCATTTTTATTTAAAATTCGTGCACACATATTTTATAGCTTGAAATGAATATTATATATGATAGATATTTTACAGTTTGACATGATGTTTGATTTTATTTTTTATTTTCTTAATGAAGGAATATTTGTGTCTATTTTGATTGGTAGTGGCTATGGTTTGATTTATTACTGGTCGTGTCTATTTTCTAGTAATAAGAGCAGTTTGTTGAGAACTAATCACAAACAAACTAGTCCCTTATGGTTGGTTGTGTTTGTTGGGTTCAAATTAGTTGTCAAAGTGACACTTGTTGACCTTTTAACTAGTAATAATGAAAGTTGTTTCAAATTGATCACTAATACTTATCCTTTTAACTGTGTGATCAAATGATTTCACATTTGAATTGTTAAAAAATATTGGTGAATAATAATAATTATATTACACCTTAACTCTACACTCTAGCAACATTGGTTGGTGGAAATAATCAATTAAAATGATGGAGAGTGGGAATAGGAGTAAAGGAAAGTTTTTAAATTTTGATGGTGAAGAAGGGGAGGATGTTGATGACGATAATGAAGATTTGGGTAATGTAGAATGGTTTTGGAAGATGTTGGGATCCTTTGTTATCTCTGTAGAGCCAACTCTTCCTTTGGTGATTTGTAGCTTTCAAACTCTGTTTGTTTTCTTTGTGTTTATGGGACGATGAGGTCTATTTGGCCTTTGTTCATCTACGTATGTTGGATGTTGCAGAGGTATTTCCCCTCCAATCTGTTGGGTGCAGCTCTTGTGCTCTATGAGAGTTATTCATAAGATTTGTTTGGTTGTTTGGAGGTGTTGGAGGTCTGCGGTTTGGGTTTCCCGAGTTGCAGAAAGTGATGACAATTCTTCAAAGGATGGCGATGACCCACGACGTCTTCACTGAAGGGGCAATACAATATCACGTGCATTCATATTGGGAGATTTAAAATGGGCAAAAAATGGGTCAATAAATTACCTAAATAGGGGGGAGGGAGTTTTCCTGGGGATGGAGGGGTGGGGGGTTATATAGGAAAATGGGTGTAGGGGGTATTGGAGAGCGGGTGACAAAAAAGGAGTTTGGGGCAATATTTTTAAAAATTAGAGGGATTCTTTAGTATGCCACGAATGCACATGCTATAATTCAGGCTCACTAAGTGAAGCCCCCATGCGATGACCCATCTAGTGTATTGGTTTGTTTGTGAGCTGATTTTGGTTCTAGAGTTGTTTTTTGCATAGGTTTGGAGGTAATTCATGTTTTGAGTGCGAGGGTATGGGATCTTTGTTTATGTATTGCATAGATCTTTGTGCTTCGCTTGATTTTCTCCTTCCCTAGCTTTGTGGGTGCCATGGAAGGGTCTTTGGGGTGGTTACTTGGTTTTGGGAGAGCTAATTACTACTTTGGCAACAATCTATGTCATCCAAAAGTGCTAGAATGTTCTACTCACATACTAATGGAAGAGCTCTTTATGTGCTCTTCCCTTATGCAAGGTTTTCTTATTTTATGATGAAGTAGACAATCTTGGAGTGTGTTACCTTGAGCAATTTAAGGATACTTTATATTGTTTTGATGTGAAGGAGGGTTTACAATGGCCACTTTTGACATAAGCTTTGACTTCTCAAAGCGGGAAATGTTTGATGCAAATGTTTGGCATCTTGCATTTTCTCCACACCATGACCGTGATATAGGCCATCAACGATCTCTTCCCCAAGTTTGTTTTGGGCTTTGCCTTTCAAGTGTATGGTGTTGTTGTTGCTTGTTCTATTGTTGTACAAGGCTTTTGCCTTTTGCCTTATTCTAAGAATTGTTTGAGTGAGAGAAAGGGGTGCATGCATATAAGATAGAGGGTAGCGATGATGAAGGTGAGAATGATGTTAAGGAAGGGAGTGAGATTGTTGTGTGTGTGGAAGAGGCGGTTTATGTCAGCATTGTTGTGGTGTGGTCTTTTTCTATCCTATGTGTGGCCACTGGTATTTTACAGAGGTCTGCGGTTGGCATGGTCATTTTGTGGCCACTTCCTATCTTGGGCCAGTTGCTTGAATAGTGTGGTGGGTTGTCCCTTCCTATGTCGTGGAAATGGTGTGCGATGCAAGATATTTTTATTATTCTTTTCCTACACTTGTAAGAAAACATGCATTTGGCTTCTCCTAGGCTAAAGCCATACCTATCAGAGTTACATCCTGTGATGTGATTTTGGTGGATTGGCATTTATCTCTCTAGATGTCATTCTTGATATTGGTGGTTTTGGACTAAGCTATGATGGAAGTTGTTGCCTTCTTTGGATTTCTTTTTGGATTTTCGTTTGACCTGTCCATTTTAGCTAGTGAGGACAATGGTCTTGGTTTTTCCTGTGGCTAGTCATTTGGTGATGATTTTCAAGGGCTTGTTCTGGTCAATGGTTTTTGGTTGAGGTTTGTTGTAGGCTTTGGGGTTGTTCTTGTCCCTAAGGTGGGGGTGTTCTATTTGCCATGAAGTAGACTTTACACATTATGCTTGCTTCTTCCTCTTTCATGGCTCCTATGAAGGTGGAAGTGTCTTCTATGGAGGTGAAGACTTACTTCATGAAAAATGAAGTTTGTAACTTTATATGGGCTTCTCCTTTTGGTTGTTGTTTGGTTGTGGGTTGGATTCGTGGTGTGCTCTCCTTTCTTCTAGTCTCTTCCTTTTCATCTCCTATAGAGGTGGGCTCCTTTTCTATTGAGGTGGAAAGGAGTTTCGCAGATGGGGGGTGGATTTTCAGTGAGGGTGGTGTTGGTTTTTTCTATAGGATGGTTTTGGAGACCATTTTGCTACCTAATGTGAAGGCTTGGGGAGCCTTTCAAAATCCATTTATTTGATTCCCCCACTCTATGGGTTGTAGGTTGTGTGTTGTTAATGACCTTCTTTGACCTTTATGTTGTAAGTTACCAGTTGTGACCTCTTGTTCTCCAAGTGTTTTTTTAGGAAGATTAGTTACTTTGTTGACAGTGTACCATTTATGACCTTGATTTGTAACAACCTGTATGCAAAATAGATGGGTAATTACTCTAAATGAAATATCAATCAATCTAATTAACAAATCAATCTAAATGCAAACACAATGAAGATTACAAGTTTAAATGAAGAAAAACAATAAAGTTACCTTCACCTACCCAATGTAGCTTGTCTCCATTGCCCTCCTAGCTTTGGTTTCTTGAATGTATGTTGAGCCCTCAAATTTCCAAATGAAGCCCTTTTTTTCAAGATGCTACCAAAGTGTGGAGATTATATGAATGAATGCAAAATGGTCTAAAACCTTGATAATGCAAATGGATGATGGAATGCTTGTGAAAATGGTTGATTGCTTGAATGCTTGGGTGCTTGAATGCTTGATACTTGAATGCTTGAATGCCTATTTCTTGAATGCTTGATCACTTGAATGCTTGAATTCCTATTGCTTGAATGCTTGATAGTTCTAGGTCACAAAGGGGAAATGAGGCTCCTTTTATAGGATTTTGGAAGACCTAAGCCTAGGTGGCACAATCCTAGGGTGGAGAATGAAAGGTGGAAGATCCTAGGGTTGCTATTGACTTGGTTGAAGGGGTTGAGAGAAAAGGGG
>MU227713.1:7913635-7927968 GCA_018584345.1 Thuja plicata | reverse complement strand
TATGAGAGAGAGAGAGAGAGAGAGAGAGAGAGAGAGAGAGAGAGAGAGAGAGAGAGAGGTTGTAAGGGCTCTTAATGGGACCTAATACATAGTAATGTGTCCTATGACCCCTTAAGACCCCTTAATGTGTACTAGGACCCCTAATATGTTTTCTTAGGGTTCTAGAGAGAGAGAGAGAGAGAGAGTAATTTCAAAAGATCCATCTCATAGGTCTAGGGAATCCTCCGGTGCACTCAGGCCACCCGAATGAGTCCTAGCCTTCTATTATGGATTCTATCATAAGACAAGTACTAAAATCACATGAGTAATATCTTATAATGCCAACAAAACTATGTATAAGCATTCATAAGGTACAACATATAACTTTCCACATGCACTAACACAATGTTCCATAACTTGTTCATAAATCTAGGGAACCCTCATGTGCCTGAAATTTGGCTAAGTCTGATTTTTTTTTAAATCCCCAAAATCTAAAATCTGCATCTTAACTCCTATGAAGCTGAAACCTATCT
This sequence comes from Thuja plicata, assembly GCA_018584345.1. Taxonomy (NCBI): domain Eukaryota; kingdom Viridiplantae; phylum Streptophyta; class Pinopsida; order Cupressales; family Cupressaceae; genus Thuja; species Thuja plicata. The sequence goes on along the minus strand of MU227713.1, from coordinate 7,927,456 downwards.
CAAACATCCTGAAAGGTATTTATACAAATATAACTTAAAGTATAATAAATTAAATGTATTTCTTATACTTAAATATTATATTTGTATAAATTCTCTCTCTCTCTCTCAATTTTCTATTTTGTGTCTAATATAGGTTGTATGCCCTATAGGGCGCATTCCCTATAGTGAATATAGGGCGCACACCCTTTTAACGACATTGATATTTACCAAGCCTAAGGCTTGGATTTTCCTTGGAGTTCCAACCCAAAGGCCTAGAGGATTCAAGGAGGCCTGAGACATGTTTTCCAGCAAACATAGAAAAAATTAACATTTTTTCTTGTGTGCTCTCCATCAGGTTTGCACGTGGTTCAATAATAATAAAATCAGATGACATGATATTGTAGATCTCTCTAATAGCTATCTAACGATGTAAATTATTTTGAATTCTCATTATGTTCAGCTTTTGATTTTAATTTCTTTTCTAAGTATGTACGATTTTTGTTAAAAACCAATGTGTATTCATTTGGGCTTAGATTTTGGTTAGTTCATCGAATTTTGAAAAAAATTACAATTTCAGAAACTAGACTCCATTCTACACACTTTAAAAAAAAAAAGTTTTGATTTTCAATGATTTCTAGGTAGAACACATAGAAATTTCACATTTTCAGGATGTGTCCACTTCGGAAAATGGAAAAAAATCACACTTTCATTAAAAAATTAGCAAAAAAATCTGGGATAAACTAGGTGGTGTTAGCTAATTTCTCACTAGAGCGATTAAATGTTTTTTAAAAAAAAGTTAACATTTTAGGGGGAGCACACCAGATGCTATGTTATGTTTTTCACTAAAAGCAGGACCACTTTTTGTGCTCCCCCTTTTTGAGGTCCTTAATCTCCACCATTTCTATAAAAAATTAGTAGTTTAGAAACTAGATTTGGAGTAGAACAACTCTTGTTTTTGTCACATTTTACAATTTTGAGTGTAACTATCCTCAATTTCTCTTTGAAGTTCAGAGTTTGTTGATTTCAAAAAAAATGTGGCATCTTATACCCCCTTTTTGATCCCCCATCTTTGTGCACTTACCCTAAATCAGATCCAATCAATAAAATAGATAAATCATTAAAACCATGAACAATGTAGAATAAAACAATGCACAATGACCACCAGATTTTTATGTGGAAACCCAATGTGGGAAAAACCAAAGAGAAACTAATTCTAATGAAAATGAACATCAATTAAGGTGATTTTTTTATAAATGCTCAGTGCTGGTGCGGCTCAGTACTAGTAGGTTCACTATCAGTTGAGCTAATTTCCCTTTATACAAAATAGGCTATCATAGCCAAGAGAAATGAATAACTGCTAAAGGGAGGCTCACTTCCAACAAAAAATAGCTAATTGCCAAAATAATATTGATAATATTAAATCCATCACTAAAACACCAAACATAATAGAATGTTTCCTTCGGTAACACACGATCACACAAAGAAAGGAGTATATTGAGATATAATATTTTTCTTCACACTCACCTCCTATCTATATGATCCACACAATATCATCTTCAATATATAATGATGTATATCGAATAAAGAACTTTTATGTCGACCCAATACAATTTAAAATAGGTCACACAGAACTATTCCCACAATGGTAAGGAATGAAATGTGGACCACACAATCCTCCTCATGCAAAGCAACATGCTACTCAGCCATCACATCCAATGAACATGGAAATACACGTTACAAATAAAACAATTACTCCAAAAAACATCAACCAATAACCAGATCGGTATGGACCCAAAAGATAAGATCTCAATAGATGTCAACATGAATGGAAACAATAAAAAATTAGTACACCTTCTGGTACGTAGCTAACTGGAACTAGAATTACTGAAAGGATACTAATATACCTCAATCATACCTCATCAAATAGGTAAGATATGTTGACATCAATGACAACTATTAATGACAACATCAATCACATTTGCATCAATTATATATGCCTTACAATCAAATACAAAATTCCAAAAAATTGCTAGATGTAAGAATAGAAGAATTTGAAACTTCATGAGACTTATTTTTTAGTAAAATAAATATCACTTTATAAAAGGGAAATTTATAAAAATATTGATTTCCATCAATGGATAGTTTTAAAATCACTACATTAAAAAATCATTGCCTAGTGAGTTTTGTCCTTCAATGTAATAATACATAATGTGTGTATTTAAACATGGAACTAGGAGAAAGGACCGTAAAAGGACCCAATACCTAAGTGATTTTTAGTGACTTTAAAGTTGTTTTTATTGAAGATGACCACTCATAATTGAATGAAATGTATCCCTTAGTTTTAAAAATCAACCAATCATGTGATGCCACATCAATTGCACAAGATGTATGGGTAACCCCTTTTGTATGAACATTGGGATCACTTTTTTGGGGGTTGTTTTTGAAACCTTTGGTGAAAATCATGGTGATATGGCATCATATTTGGTGATGTTCTCTTGAAACCTTAGTTATAAGTAGGGAACTTTCCAAGTATGTTGCTACTAAAATTTGGGAGTGATTTGAAATTTCCACATAGCATTTTGAGAAGCACAAAGTTAGGATGCTCAACTATTGGGTCCTCTCCCCTAGGTGCTATTTTCAAGTACAAACATTGTTGTCTCTCACTCGTGGCTAAATTGAAAAAAATATGCAAGAAAAAATTGTTAAAATCATGTAGTGATTTGATTGGAACCCCTTTGATTAAACCAACTTAGTGGTTTGATGGTGTCACATGGTAGAGAGGTACCCATTTCTTTTTTTCTTTTTTCTTTTTTAAATTTAAAATATTATTAGAGTGGGAGGGATATATCAGATTGAATATAATATAAAAGCGTGTATCTTTAATGTAATGTAGGTTTTTGTTTCTTTAAATTATTCTAGTCATAAGTTTTATATTCTATGGTAAAAATATAATTAGGAAAAATGTATTCATTGAAATCATGATCAAATTCAAAAAAATTAAATAAATTTCTTAACACCATAAAAATATTTGTCATTATATATCACAATGTGCAAACTCAACCAATAAAAAAAAAGACAATAGATGCTTAGAAAATATTATCCTTCACAACAACAACTTCATAGAATTAATTATGGAGTAATTTTTATTTAGTGTATTTATAATAATTAACTTCAATGTGATTAATGAGATGGTCAAATAATATGAAGTTAGAAAAATATGTTTCCTCATTAGGAAGGGATGATGATTGTATAGTTATTTATTTACTAGGTGTACATGTCAACTCATGATACAATTTATCTACTCTAGATTTTGTTGGAGATTTTCACCTTTTTTTATAAAGAATTTTAGAATAGAATTATGGATTTGTAAGGTTATGTACTTTTTTTTAAGGAACAATTAGGTTTTGAAGGGGCCCTGAAACCATATACAAATAGATTTTGGAGGTATTTGGAGCCCCCAGATGAACAACTGCAACAAGATAATCAAAACCAATCAACACTCCAACCAACAACGAATAAACAACAACTTAAAAAAGATTACAATACAAAGCCCAAGCTACCCAAACCACATGCTAAATCCCATTACATCAATACATAGTTTTTTTAAAAGATCCCTTAGCTTTTAACAATAAATTAGGTTTTTTCACAACACCCTTAGCTTGATATTGCACCAACACATCCACCCTATTAATCCCCACCCCAATAACTCGGCATCAACCACCTCTATGAGATAGAAGGAAGAACTCAGATGACACAGATAATAAGAAATAAATATGCTCTAAAATAAAAATCAACATGAATACAACAAAGAACTCAATCAACCAAATCCAAAACTAACACCTCTTCAAAAATTGTAGATGTGGCCCTTACCTAAAAACAAAGATATAGAGTTGGCCTAGATGGTGTCAAGGTGCTCAAATCTAGGAGCCAAAGAAAATCCAAAATAAACAAATGTATGAAAAGAGAAAAAAATTTCATACCCTTCACAATCACGCTACCTTGAAGCACCACGACACTACCCTAAAACACCCACTAGACATTGGGATGCCAAAAATTTTGTACTCAAAAAGACCCTCCAACCATCACAACTTACAAAACCTCCTCTATAGTATAAAAAATAGAAAACTAATAGTAACAAAATTAGGGGCATGGCAGACAAAAGAGAAAATTGAATCAAGGCCCCAACACAGGGAAAATCCTTCCACCGCCATCAAAATAACAGAAGAAAAAAGAAGCCTCCAACCCAAGAATAAGCTTTAAGGATCATAGATATAGGCAAAAAAATAATGCCACCACATAGATAAAGAAGGCACACCAAAATACATCAGGGTAGGCTAATAAATCTCCAAACCATAGAATGAAATGGACCCAAAATGGTAGAAAGGGTTCCAAGATAAAACCCATAAAGGAAAGAAGGTTTCCTCCATGGTCTACCTCCAAAACATACACCCCACCAACCAGATAAAACAAAATTTTCCCATAAGTTTACTTTGTGAAAAAACTCAGGAGCCTTAATAAAGAAACCAAAGATTCAACAATTACAAACATTGCCAAAAAAATTGTAGGCAGACCCAAAACTACCCCCATCACACCCACCATGCCCACCAAATAGGATTGGAAAAGCACAATCATGGGCAAGAAACAAGGCCAAAAAGAACAACATGAGAATTGTGTAGGTGAAAGTCATCCATGCAAAAAAACTACAAAAATGTATACGAAAAAGCCCTCAACCCTCGAAAGGGAATTCCATAAACCGCCTCATCCAAAATCCATTCGAATCAAAACCCCCCAAAATTACAAAACCAACAAACAAACATCGACATGACCGCCCAAAAAAAACACCCAAAAAAAACACATGCCCAGAAGAAAATGCATCTAGAGAAAGCATAGAGTGTAGCACTCTATCTTCATCCGAGTCATCTTCATCCTTAGACAATTCCTCTCCATATCCACCTCCCCCCCTTAAAACCCTACTCCTACTCTATTTAAAAATACTTATTTATGTGTTGAGTTTACTAGTGAACAAAATATTTAGCAATTATAGGTATACACACATATAAAATGAACAAAATACTATACACTCATAAGATTAGAAAAAAAATATTTTTACATGAGAAATCCATGGACAAAATCTACCAGAAAATATGTTCACAATTATTTTATTCAAACTCAACATTGATTATATGCAACAATGACTTTGAATAAAATTTTAAATGTTCTTGATATACAATATTGTTAAGTATTGTGTATATATGTGCTGGCATTAATATTTTGTCATTGATGTCAACATATTCCTACTATTGGTGACAATGTTTCTGTGTGTTCCTGAGATTCTTAGTGATAATATGCCTTTGGTATAGATACTATATTGAATATCAGATGCTGTGAAGGTACATATGGTTTCATTGATGTCTATAGTTGATTGATGCCAACTTAAAGAGGTTCGCATAATGATTTGAGTGATCTATGAAGGATTTATCAAAGAGTGGTATTTTGGTTATTTAGGAAGAGACAATGTTTCAGTTATTGGATCGGTGTGGATCAGTTATGCAATATTGTTAGTTTCTAACCTGGTGTTGAGTCTAGGGCAAGGATGTGTGTCCTCAGCTCGATTGGTTCATGGTTTGGATGCTGGCAAGATATTTTTATTTTATGAAAGTAGTTTTTGTTTAGTGTTCTAGATGAACAATGTGGAGATGAGTATGAATTATGAAGAAAGAGTTTTTCCTGTTTATGTCATGATATTTCATGTTTCTTCCTGATGTCTCTTGATGATTTTCTATTCATGTTGTTGGATGAAATTGGATTATGAGATTGAAACTAAATATTTTCATAGGGTGTATTGATGTTCTTAATTGTTCTTGGCCGATATGGTGGCATAGCGTGTTGTGAAGGATTGTAGTGTGATTTATGGATCTTGAACGTGTTTGAGGATGTTGATATGGATCATCTCTATGTCTTAGTTTACATTCAATGTATGACATGGTCAATTAAATTGTATTGAATTAATTTTTTGTAATTAGGTTTATGGCATCCCTAATTGAGATAAATTGATGTAATTTATATAAATATGTAATCATTTATGATTGTGAATCTGAGAAATAAATGTGTGTGGTATGAGAGAAGAGGTATGAGTAGAATCTACAATTGGGAAAGATATTCGATGTACTTCATTGGAACTATTTTGGCATATTAAAGATGCTATTTGTCAGTTCATGAGTTATAGACTCTTGTCCACTAGGGATGGTAATTAGTGATTGTTGTAAGGCAGTGGGCATTCCTTTGGGTTGAAGCCCTTTTTGTATTTGAGCAGTGACCTCTAGTTAGTATTCCTGCATGCACGTGCATTCCACTTTGTAATACTCCTAACATGGTATAGGTCTTTTGATAGAGTACATTCATCTTGTGGGTTTGATCCCCACCGTGGTTTATCCCCTAAAAAGGTTTACACATAAAAAAGCTTTGTGTTATGTGTTAATTACTATGTTATGATCTTGCATTCACGTTTATCATTTAGATCTAATATTAATTTTATATTTTGGTTAAAGGTTTGGAGTTTTGTGACACAAACGATTCAAACCCCCCTCTCAGTTTCATGTGCTACCTTAATTCTAACAATTGGCATCAGAGCTAGTGCCCTCTTTTTGAAGCTTTACCTCTTGAGGAGATACAGGATGGAAACATTTAAGAAAGAGAGTTTGAGATTTCATGGTACAAACTATACTATATGGAAGGACTGGATGATTACACACTTGAGATGTATTAGTGAAGAACAATGGGATCTTACAAAGAAATTCTACACTCATACAAATATTTCTACTGCAACGCTTGATGAGAAGAAAGAATTTGAGTACAATATGAGAGAAAAAGAAGTCTTGTTGAGTGCCCTATAAAATGCAGAATATACAAATATTATGGGATTTGAGACTGCACATTAGGTATGGATAAAATTAGAGACATTACATGAAGGGGATGCATTCATGAAGAAAACTAAGTTGCAAAGTTTGAAAGGAAAATATGAAGCATTGGAGATGAGAAAATATGAGTTTCATTACTACCTATGTGAATAAGATCATAGAACTTGTTTGTGCAATCAAATGCACTAGAGGAACCTTGGATCATAACAAAATTATTTCTAAGATTTTGAGTTCCTTGCCTCTTGCTTACAATCACAAAGTTTCTTCTATTGAAGAATTCAGAACCATGGTACCTGTGACAAGAGATTCTTGGATTGGTAAGTTATCTGCTTTTGAAATAAGAGAATTTGGAGATAACCTTTCTAAATTTGAAAATATATTTAAAGCTACTATTTCTAAGAATAAGAAAATATATGACTCTGGAGAAAGTTCATCTAGTATGTATCTAGATATGCTAAGGAATGGGCAAAGATTGAAGAAGAAGAAATGAACCTTAATGAGATTGAAGGCCTAATTGAAAAGAGATTATCTAAGAGATCTAGTAAGTATCAAGGAAAGTTGCCTTTGAAATGTTTTTCATGTAATAAGATTGGTCATATTGCTTCAAGATGTCCTTATAAATAACCTAAGTAAAAGCCTAAGAAATTCAAGTCTAAATAGCAGAAGAAGTGTTATTACACTGCTGATGAAGGTGTAACTGATGATTAATCCAAAAGAGTGAAGATGAGATTTTTTTTATTGATAGAAAAGATGAAAATCCTAATTTGAATGAAGAGAAAGCCTTGATTTTGCATGTGGATAAAAATGATGAATGTGTTATTGATAGTGGTTGTTCACAAAACATGCCCAGAGATAAATAAAAATTTATGAAATTGGAAAGGTATGATGGTGGTGTTGTCAGATTCGGTGATGAAACTCCTTCTATGATCAGAGGGAGAGGTTCTATTGTACACTTGATGGTAAGAACAACACTAATGATGTTTTATATGTTGAAGGTTTGAACTATAATATTTTGAGTGTTGGGAAGCTAGTTGATAAAGGTTACAATTTCTAATTCAAGGATGGAATGTGAAATAATATTGGAAACTATGGAATTGATATTCCTTAGGGAGAAAGACTTAATGTAATGCATTTGATTTGAACAATTCTAAGAAAAGATGCCTACTTTCTAAGATTGATGACAATATGTTGCGACACAAGAGATTTCGTCATGTGAACTTTGATAAAATTGTAAAGATAAGTACTACATGAGTTGTTAGAGATATACCTAAACTAATGAAGTCTGCTAATGTGAAGTGTAAGGAATATCAATTGGGTAAGTTGATTAAGTCTAATTTAAAGAGGAAGAATTATTCTTCAAGTGGATTGCTATTTTTGGTTCATACTGACTTCGGTGGTCCTGGAAGAAAAAGAAGCTATTATGGGGATAAGTATTTTATTTTATTTATTGATGATTATTATAGAATGATGTGGGTTACATTTTTGAAAGAGAAATTTAAAGCCTTTGACAAATTCAAGCTTTCCAAAGCTATGGTTGAGACTAAGACATGATTGAATTTGAAATGTTTGAGATCATACAAAGGTGGTGAGTTTACTTCTACTATGTTTAATACTTTTTGTGAAGAGCATGGAATAAAGAGACAAATGTCTACTCCGCGAACCCAACAATAGAATGGAATTGTAGAGAGAAGAAATATAACTATTCTAGAAACTGCTAAAGCTATGATGATTGAAGGAGATTCTCTACAGCTCTATTGGAGATAAGTCGTTAGCACTGTAGTATATGCATTTAACCGAGTTAAAATAAAGAAAGGAATTGGTAAGAATTCTTATGAACTTAGGTATGGTCATGTTTGTATAGTGAAATATTTTAGAGTTTTTGGAAACAAATTCCATGAATACTTAAGAAAATTTGGTCCAAGATGTAATGAAAGAATATTTCTTGGTTATTCTACTAAAATTAAATCATATAAATTTAATAACCAAAGATTGATAGAGATAATTGAAAGTGCATATGTAAAAGTTGACAAGAATTATCAGAAATAGATCAAATCTTGTAGATTTGAATCAGATGGTGAAGAAGAAAATCAGATTATGCAAGCACAAAATCAGAATCATAATGGATTGGTTGAAAAAAATTAATAAGTTGCAAATGAGGAAGATGTGAAAACATTAGAGTCTTCTACTAAAGAAAATCCGAAGACTCCAAGGTATGCAAAGTTAAATAATTCAGAAAATAAGATTAGTCGTGATAGTAATCATGGTGTTCAAACTAGAGGACAAATTGCTAGAAATGGATTTTTTTTAAATTTCTAAGATTGGACCTAAGGATGATGATGAAGCATGTAAAGATGAAAATTGGGTTAAAGTGATGGAAGAAGGATTGGAATAGGATGAGAAAAACAAGACATGTATCCTTGTTCCTAGACCTAAGGATAAAAATGTGATCGGTGCTAAATGGGTATTCCGAAGCAAATTGAATGAAGACGGTGAAGTGGTTTAGAATAAAGATAGAAATATTATTTACAAGAGATACTCACAAGTGGAAGGTATTTATTTTGAGGATACCTTTTCTCCTACATCCTATTGATAAAGTTTGTTTATTTGTTAAGACCCCAACCAAGCTCCTAGTTACCACTCTGCAGAGGCATTGGTCTTCTCGATCCTCCATCCTTCCTTGTCTCTTCAGATCCACTTGAGTATTTCTACTAGAAAAAATATAGAATTATTTGCAAGGGATGCTCACAAATGGAAGGAATTGATTTTGAGGAGACCTTTTCTCCTATTTCTAGAATTGAATTTGTTAGGATGTTTCTGGTATATGCTACTTACAAATATTTTAGGATAGATCAAATGGATGTTAAGTTTTCAATATTGAATGGAGAGTTGGAAGAGGAAGTCTACATCGAGAAGCCTGATGGTTTTCCCTTGACCAATGAAGATAACATGGTTTGTTGATTGAAGAAATCATTTTATGGATTGATACAAGAACCTATATCATGTTATGCAAGGATAGATAAGTATTTACTGATACTTGGTTTCAGTAAAGGTACCACTGATAGTAATTTGTACTTCAAAGTTGACCATGATAACATTTTGATTGTTTATGTCTTTGTGGATGATATTATTTTTGGTGGAAATGAAAAGTTAAGTAAGGAATTTACTGAAGAGATGCTTAAAGAATTTGATATTTTCATGATAGGTGAGATGAAATTTTTCCTTGGTCTGCAAATTAAAAAAACTAATAAAGGTATTTTTATATCTTAGTCCAAGTATGTGAAAGAATTTTTGAAGAAATTTGGTATGTATGATTCAAAACCCGATGGTACTCCTATGATTAGTGGTTGCAAATTGACAAAAGATGATAATTCACCTATAGAAAATCAGACAAGATAAAGATCACTAATCTATGGATTATTATACTTGAGACAAAATAGACTAGATAATATGAATGTTGTTTGCATTATTTCTAGATTTCAAGCAGAACTGAAGGAATCACATGTTGTTGCTGCTAAGAGGATATTCAGAAACTTGAAAGGGACAGTTGATTATGGGTTATGGTATGGAAAGGATGATGATTTTACATTGAGTGCATTTATTTATGTAGATTGGGTAGGTAATATGGATGAAAGAAATAACACAAGTGGTGGAGAATTCTTTTTGGGTAAGAGATTAGTTTTATGGGAAAGTAAGAAACAAAATTGTATTTCACAATCTACTATTGAAGTTGAATATGTTGATGTTTCTATTAATTGTACACAAAGTGGTATGGATGAAGGAAATTTTGAAAGATATTAGAGTGAGTATTGATGAGCCTATTACTATCCATTATGCAAATTCACATGCTATAATATTTCAAAGAACCCTGTGTTGCATTCAAAGACAAAGCATATTTACATTAAATATAATTTCTTGAGAAACAAGGTGAGTGAGATTATAGTATGTATCTAGAAAATAGTAGATTGCATATATTTTCACAAAGATCTTCCCAAAGGATACTTTTGAGTATCTCCAAGATAAGTTTTGGGTGATTTCCCATCCTTATTAGAGCTAGAGATGCATTAACTTGCATCATTCTAGTATATTTACATAGATCATCACTATTCTAGATTGATGTTTTGGTGATACTATGGAAATGAACAAATAAGGTGTGGGGGGGGGGGGGGGGGTGAATTAGTTGTTCCTAAAATATTTAAATTTCAAACCCTTAAACCCCAAAACCCTTAAACTTGTGAACCCTTAAATATGATCTGATTAAATGATATAGTGAACATGCAAGTACACACAATCATGATCACTTTCCACACAAGTTAACACAATTTTTTTTTATCATGGAAACCCTGTTAGGGGAAAAATATGGTGGGGTTGATTCCCCACAATAAGAAAATACCTTTTTAGAAGTATAACCTTATTACAATGTATATGGGGATTGCACATGCAATCAAGCTCACTACCTAGAGCTCACTTCTCAAATAAAAATCCTCGGGCTATGTAACCTTGAGGAAGGCTCACTGCCTTACATTTTTTTATCACTATAATGATCGATCAGACTCTAATTTGATAGGATTTTGTGAATTGCTGAGAATGGAAACTCCAATGTCTGATTACAGTTCCTTATAAGTACACCTTATAGATCTTTGTTCAATACTCTTATTGAACGCACTTATGATTTAACTAAATCAGGTTCTCCCTCTATTAGCCACCTCTGACATCTGCATCTGTTATCCACAACTTGAATTTTCCCTAATTTATCATCTTATACCAAGAAGAAAGTTGGAAAAACCTAATTCATCATCTCTTTCAATCTATGGGCCAGATATCTTAATTTTAATTCATCTATGACCACCTTAAGCTTTAACATATACTATAACCATCTTCTCAAGATCATAAATATCCTAGATAACACGTTTATACTTGCATAACATGATTTATCAACTAGGTCGACCAAGAACAAATGATAATATAAAGAACAATAAATTTGGCTGAAAATTAAACCAAACAGGTCATTTTGATCCTGAGTATCACCAAATCATTAAATACATACTTCAAGAACATCTTCGAACATCATGAAAAACACCCAGCCCTTCAAATCCATCACAACCATTGGATTTGACAACCCGACTTTATCATGCCTTGAAGAACATTGTCATCAAGCATCTGAGATAATAAGATTATGCTTTATGGACCTCTGAGGTATAAATCCTTTGAGTTGAACATATGTAAGTATGTCCCAGAAACACTACTAAATTAGCTGCTTAAATTTTTACTTTGATGAGCACACTGGACTTTTTATTGGCTTCCTATTGACACTAACTATGCGACTCCATATTTGTTATGTACACTTCTCACCAGACCTTAGAACACATTTCTCTACTGGTTAACCGGTAATGGTTAAGTTAGTAACAACTCATCTATTTTTATGACCAATTTATATGCTGTGTTGACATCAATGCCAAAACATTCATCTTCTAACTTTTCTAATATGCCAACAATCTCCCCCTTTGGCATTGATGGAAACTTGTGATGTAAAAAATAACTAATACAATTAGAAACCAATATTCTCACTCCAAGAAAGATAATCAAGAGTACTACCAATAATGTCCTTCATTATCTTTCATTGTCTCTATAATAGCACTTCTTATGCTTCCCCTGGAAACATGTGACTTGGTTCCAATCAGATTACATACTCTTCTCTTCATCATCTTCTCCCCCTAAAGTACACATTACATTTCTTATCTTACCTCTTTCTTATTTTAAAGTATACATAAACTTGCATCTCTCATATGATTAGCTTCCTTCTGAACTTCTCCTTTGATGTCTTCCTTACCTTAATTGTCTTTTTGACATCTATTTCTCTCCCTGTTTGACATCAATGAAAAAGGTTTTTTTTTAACTATTTTCATGAAGTTGTCCTTATCAAATAAATGTTATCTTCATTTTCCTCTTCATCTTCTAGGACTTCACCTTGCTTTCTTATACAAACATATTCTTGTGAAATCCATACACTAAGAACTTTCTTGTAACATCCTGCACAATTATCTTTTTGATTAGGAAGCTCTTTTCCTTTCCATCTCTACTGCTCCCCCTGAGTAGTATCTTCCATGCATCAATCTAGCCTTAACGATATTTTCATGTGGCTCATCTGGACTGATGCATTCCCTTACATCTTACACCACTACATTTGGGGCCAAATTTTGATAAAAGTTTTCGACGGGTTACTTTTTCTTACGAATTTGGTGTTTTTTTTTGTAATAGGCCCCGATGATGTCGGTATTCCGATGGGTGTTGAATTGACCATCGAAATTTTGACAAATTTGGGGTATACATTAAAAAAAAAAGTGAAACAACCTCATCATTTTCATTTTGATTGGAGAGCAGGAGAAAAGGAGCGACAGCTGAGCCCGGGAGAAGGTATGTGATTTCTTCATCTTTCGAGCCTCTGGCATCATATTCGAATGCATTTCATTTTATTGTTGAGGGAGTTTCTCTCTGAAATTACCGCATTCTACTAGCGTCATGCCCTAGCTAGTGCTTTATCTCTATTATTTGATGTTATTGGTGCTTGTTCTCAAGGATATCGATTCACTGTATTCAAATGTTTGGATTCACGTTTGTTGATATTACAGGCATATGTGTTTAATGACACCATTGTATATTGTTGTCACTGAAATGACCGCATTCTACTAGTGTCATGCCCTATCCCGTGCTTTAACTCCATTATTTGATGTTATTGATGCTTGTGCTCAAGGATATCCATTTTTTTGAAATGTTGACTGTGGTTATCAAATGGACAACTCGTGAGCTTCTAGCTAGGCACCATTTGTATTGATAGCTTAGGGCATCAAATGTATTGTATCATTGATAGTTGAGACTTTTTAAAAAGGAAATAGGACAAAGAATGATTTTTATTTAGTTTCTCTATTTT
>MU227713.1:7896795-7913535 GCA_018584345.1 Thuja plicata | reverse complement strand
TCGTATAAAATTACTTTAGGCCTCTAGTATTGATGAGATGTACAAGTGTAAAATGTTTTTGCGAGATTGGGATCAATTTGTGCAGTGTACATAAATGCAAGGCGGTGATTATTCTTGACGATCGACAGGTAGCTAGGATAGTAGCTAGGACTAAAGATAATACAGCTCAAGAGACCATCATAGGTTGTCTCTTTCTTAGGTCTATATTATTGATAGAATGTTTTACATTTCATTAGCTCATCAAATCCAGGGATTTGAAAGAATTTAATAGAATATTTTCATGACAACGTATATTATTTAAGTTGATGTTGCATGAATTTATCTACTTCGCACACTTGTATACTATGAAGATGGTGATAAAGAAGTATCTCCTACCATGGCCATGCTTCTTTATCGTCGTCCTCATAGTCTACAAGTGTGCGAAGTAGATAAATTCATGCAACGTCAACTTAAATAATATATGTTGTCATGAAAATATTCTATTAAATTCTTTCAAATCCCTGGATTTTATGAGCTAATGAAAGGTAAAACATTCTGTCAATAATATAGACTGAAGAAAGAGAGAACCTATGATGGTCTCTTGAGTTGTTTTATCTTTAATGTGCATATTCGTCAGTTTTTTGACATTTCATAATTAATTTTTGATAGCAGTGCTATACCTTCGATAGATAAAATGTCAGAGAATCATAATTTATGACAATTCTTCCGACAGTAATGCTATACATTAAATAGGGCAACCTGTCAAAGAAATGTTGCATGATTGTCGCTATTCCGACAGGAAAAGTGTCGCAAATAGAAATTTTTTGACATAAACTTTGACAGTAATGCTATATATTCGATAGGTATATCTGTCAGAATTTGGTGGAAATTGTTGGTATGCCAACAGTTATAATGTCAGAAATAATATGTTTTTGACAGTTATTTCCGACAGAGATGGTATATTTCTGATAGGTCGTGGTGTCGGAATGCCGATGGATGAACCACAGGAAATGCCATAACGAAGCTATTGTCATGTGCAAGTTTCTGACATGATGTGGTGTTGGTAAACCAATAGATGTGTCTTCTGTCGCAATTTCCTACGCAAAAATGGCAACAGACTCATGTGTCAAAATACTGACCAATGAGCATTGGAAATCTGACAAATGGTCGTCGGAATTTGACCTCAAATGTACTAGTGTTAGTTTTGAGTAGGAGAAGAAAACCCTTTTGACTTTCCTTTTGATCTTAATGATGTAGATCCTATATCTGAAATGTCTTTGTTCTTCTTTGTTCTTGACTTCTTCTTATACTTCTACTCACCTTCACTTTTCTCCTTTTCTTTTGCTTCTTCTTTTCGTCTATGTTCATTGTCCCCCTTTTCACTCTTCTGTAATTTCATGTTTGTTCATTTAGTGTCACCTATGTCTTTCTTATTTCTTCTACAATTTTTAGAAGTAACTTTAGAATATTTCATTTGATTTGTAGAACCATTCTCTGTTTGTTTTTACCTTTTCTCCCAACAGTACACTGTCTTGCAATATGACCATATTTCTTACTTGCGAATCATCTATCATTTTTCCTTTTGATATTGTCAATCCTCTTTCTCATATTTCTACATATGTTTGGATCATGATCATTCCTTCTACAATCATAACATAGATATCCCCTTTTATAATCCTTTTATTGGATTGCAAGCTTTTTACAGTCATGATCCTTATCCTTGAACCCTTGATCTTCAGACTCTTTTGTCAATTTCTTCTTCTTGGAATTATTCCTTTTATTTATAGATTTAGTCTTATCTTTGATAGAACTAGAGCATTCTCCTTCTTCTGATCCAATACCAATCTTATCCATTGACTTCCTCTAAAGTAGTAGTGCCTCAAGATTAGCTAAACTAATCTTGATCTTGTTTTTGAAATCATTTGCAATTTTGAGTTCTTGTTCCATTTCTCTAACCCACTGGTCATTTATGCAATCTCTATAAACTTCTCTGGCTTCAATTTTAGAGTTTAGACATATTTGATCTTCATGCTTTGGTGTCATTGGCTTCACTTGTGATTCTTGAGTTAATTCATCTTCTTCACTCTTGTTGATATTTTTAGAGTCTTCTTTGTTCATTCTCCAACTTCTACAACCTTTGGCAACATGCCCAGGTGAGTTGAATTGAAAAACATAGTAATTTCCTGTTTACTTTCTTCATCTTGATTGGTAACTCATTGAGTTGAAATGTGACCTAATCTTATACACACAAAATGTTTGATCTTTATTTTATTTGAAATGATTCCTTTGATTCTCATATCATTACTTGTTCTCAAATCATGCCATGAGAGAATAATTCCTCAAATACAACAATTACCCTTAAATTTTAGGACATTGAATTCCCTTACCAATTTTGTCTATTTCTTCTGATGATTTGGTTTTTTATCTTGAGAACATACAACCTCTTCATGGTTCATAGGTTCAAAAATTCTTCTTGATTTCATAATTATTTTTACTGACAGGACACGACATAAGACTTCATTTTTAGTATCAGTTTCAGCTTCAATTAATTCTGCCAAAGTTTTCTTCATTAGACCATTTCCACTTTGTTCTTTGCTGACTTTTTTCGCTTGAATGCACTAAGTCTGATTCTGAGATGAACTTGTTGATCCTTGAATTGTACTGGTATTTTGATTATCTTTGTATAAACATGTCATTCCTTCATCACCCTGAGTAGTCATATATTTTCTCCATCATTGTTTAGATGAAATACTTTCTTCTTATTCTTGAATCCTAATCCAACTTCACTTCCATAATTATTCAGAATCTTGCATCCTTCTATGCTAAAACATAGAATATATCCTTTCTCAACTAATTAACCAACAATAAGAAGATTATGTGTCAATCCTTCAACATGCAACACATAATCTATTGTATTTTTATGATCCAAGGAAATAGTACCTCTTCCCTTGATTCTTCCTCCGGTGTTTTCTCCCTATATAAAAATTCCACTGTCATGTTTTTAATATTTTTGGAATTTCTTTATATCACAATTCAAGTGGTGTGAACAACCACTATGTATCAGCCAATCATTTCATCTATGGAATTGTGCAACCAATGCTTTTTATTCTTCAATATCACAACTACTTAGGCCATTTTGTAAAATGTTCTTTTAAATGATATCATTGACAACAACACTAGGCATTAGATCTTCATTTTCAACAACATTCTAAATAGTATTATTTGGTACAGATTCCTCAATGATATTATTCTTAGCAGAATCAACATCAACAAGCATAGGGTTTTCAACAACATCACATGTAGAAACATTACTAGCAAGAACATCATCAGATATGGATTTCTCAACATTACTACTAGTACGAATATGAAGCACAAGACATTCAATAGAAAAGAAATTAACATGATCATTCAATACAGATTTTTCAACTAAAGAGTTGGCCATGAAATCTTCAACAATGTCATTGGTAGGAATACTAACCACATAAGCTTTATAAATACTATCAATAGGTACATCAACCATAGGATCTTTAACAAAATCATTAGTAAAAACTTTAGATAAAAGATATGTGGACTTACCCTTATCATCCTTGCAAGAAATAAAGATAATTTCATCTTCACTCTTAGCTTTATCAGACTCATCATTAGTGATACCTTCATCATCATCAGCATAATAACACTTTTCTTCAAATATTGACTTATTGGGTTTGAACCTAAGAACCCTCTCCGAACATCTAGAGGCAAAATATCCTATTTTATTACATGAGAAGAATTTTATGGGAATTTTCCCTTTATACTTACCTAATCCTTTAAGTATGCTTTTTGCAATTAACATTTCTAGCTCTTGAAGTTCCTTCTCTTCTTCTTCAAGCTCTTTGATCTCTTGTTCATACTTTGATACTCTCCTAGTGGGTCTCTCACCCTAATTTGATCTATGCATTCCTCTACCATATATAGTGGATTTGAAAGTAGTTTTAACCTTCGGAAAAGAATCACAAAATTCACTCATTTCAAATGTAGACAACCTACCAACCAAAGTATCTCTTTTGATAGTGAAAAAATCTTAGTACCTTAGAAAAAATCTCATTTTCATCCAATGTTCCACCAACACATCTGATTCAACAAACTAGCTCATTAATATTTTTCATGTAGGAGACAATGTTCTCATCTTCAACCATCTTGTGTGCTTCATATTTTCCTTTTAGGATTTGCAACTTGACTTGCTTTACATGTGCATCACCTTCATGTAGAGTCTCCAGATTGGTCTGGATATGATGAGAATTCTCTAGCTCCATCACATTTGTGTACTCTGTATCTGATAGGGCACTCAGTAATGCTTCCTTTGATCTCATATTGTATTCAAAGTATTTCTTCTCATTAGTTGAGGTCGTGGATAGATCTGTTGGAGGATTATAAGAGTTCTTATTAATATTCCAATATTCCTCACGAATGCATCTCAAATATGTAATCATCCTTCCTTTCTATATTGTATAGTTTGTGGCTTCAAACCTTTGACTACCCTTTCTATAAGTTTCCATAGTAGATCTCCCTCAAGCTTGTTAAAATTCTTTCAAGGGACCTATTCTCTAAAACCCATTGTTGATACTATGGAAATGAGAAACTAAGAGGGGGAGAGGGGGGTGGGGTGAATTATTTTTTACTAAACTCTTAAAATTTTGAACCCTTAAACCCCAAAACTCTTAAACTTATGAATTCTTAAATCAGATCAGATCAAATGAAATAATGAAAATGCAAGTACACATAATCAGAGTCACATCCACACAAGTTGAAACAAGATTTGTATCATGGAAACCCTATTAGGGGAAAAAATACAGTGTGGTTGATTACCCACAATAATAAAATACCTTATTACAATGTATATGGGGTTGCACATGCAATCAGGCTCACTTCCTAGAGCTCACTGCTCCAATGAAAAGTCTCAGGCTACAACCCTGAGGAAGGCTCACTGCCTTACAATTTTCATCACTACAATGATTGATCAAACTCGAATGTGATAGGATTTTGTGAATTTTTGAGAATGACAACTCCAATATATAATTATAGTTCCTTATAAGAACACCTTATAGATCTCTGTTCAATCCTCTTGTTGAAAACACTACTGATTTCATTGAATCATGCTCTCCATTTATTAGCCACCTCTAACATTTGCATCCATGATCCACAACTTGAATTTTCCCTAATTTAACATCTGATACAAAGAACTAGGTTGGAAAAATCTAATTTATCATCTCTTTCAATCTACAGTCTAGATCTCTTAATTTGAATTCATCTATGAAAACTTAATATTAACCACATACTATAACCATCTCCTCGAGATCATAAATCTCCCAGATAACACTATTTGTACTTGCACAAAACTATTTATCAACTAGGTTGGCCAAGAAAAAATGATAATATAAAGAAAAATACATTTGATCAAAAATTTAACCAATCAGGTCCTTCTAATCTTGGTTATCACCAAATTATCAAACACATAGTTCAAGAAGATCTTCCATCATCATGAAAAACACCCAATCATTCAAATCTGTCATAACCACTGTATTTGACAACCCCTTTTCATCAAGTCGTGAAGAACACTATGATCAAGTGACTAAGATAATAAGATTATGCATTGCGGACCTCTGAAGTATAAATCCTTTGAGTTGAACATACCTGAGTATTTCCCAGACACACTCCTATATGTGCTCCTTGAAATTTTTACTCTTTTGAGCATACTGGGCCTTTTACTGGCTTCATGTTGACACTGATTGTCACCTTTTCTACCAGTCATCTTTTGTAACTTGTTTACCTATCCAAATATTCGGGAAACTCTCTGAAACTTTGGGTGAACATGGTAAACACCTTCAAAAACCTTCTCCTATGTGTGAAGATCCATATATGTTATGTTATCTTCTCCCCAGACCTTCTAACACATCGCTCCACTAGTTAACTTGCAATTTTTAAGTTAGCAACAACTAATCTATTATTCTCATCACTTCCTTTGATAAATTCCTTTGCTATGTTGACATCAATGCCACCACATTCATCTTCTAAATTTTCCAATATACCAACATATTTTTTGTGGCTACTCCTTAGGGGGAGTAGTGGTTATTCTTATGAGGTATGTTGTTCAAATTTTCAGAGATGTTTATTCAAATTTTTAGCTTCTATGACTTAGTGCATACATGTTCCTTTTTCATTGATGGCAAAGGGGGAGAGAAAGTAATGTGAAAAACAAGTATGAGACTAAGGGGGAGAGATAAT
Source organism: Thuja plicata (assembly GCA_018584345.1). Taxonomy (NCBI): domain Eukaryota; kingdom Viridiplantae; phylum Streptophyta; class Pinopsida; order Cupressales; family Cupressaceae; genus Thuja; species Thuja plicata. Next base: position 7,907,295 of record MU227713.1, on the reverse strand, counting down.
AATTTGTGGATATTTCAAGTAGTACTGTTGATATGGTTTCTTTGTGTATTTATTTGATTTTTCACATCATATGTTTCCATCAATTCTTAAGTGGGAGATCGTTGAAATTTTGTTGAGTATTGTCCATATATGTGTTGGCATTATTTTTTTTCATTAATACCAATATATTCCTACTGTTGATGATATTGTTCCTATGTGTTCCTAAGATCTGATAACATTACTTTGGTATGAATACTATATTGAATATTGTATGATGTGAAGGTATATATAGTTTAATTAATGTCTGTAGATGATCTATGTCAACTTACAAAGGTTCGCAAAATTATTTGAGTGAGTTATAAAGGATTTATTAGAGAGTGGTATTTTGGTTATTCAGGAAGAGACATTGTTTCGCTTATTGGAGCAGCGTGGATCAATTATGCAATATTTATTGGAATTTTTTCTGTGAAGAGGTGTTGACATTCATGATTTCTCATTGATGTCAACATATGTTTTAGTTGAAGTCTCAGACAGAGTAATTATCATTGGTACATGGATGACTGGCAAAAGTTTACAAACACTGTATGGGAATTTTAGAGTATGAAAGAATGGGGATATATACATGAATGAAAAGTGATCCTATATCTAAGTTCACTTTGTTTGATCTTACTATTGACACTATTTATAATTTTATTTGTAAAGATTCGGTACAGAATAGTGACATAGAATTATAATAGAGTTGGTCTCTAGGTTTTGGAGATAAATTGGTTGCAAGCATAAGATATGATATGCAAGCTTAAGGCATGGTATAAGACATGTTGGAGAGTTTTAATTGTGATTTTTGGGTCACTGTGTTCTTTGTTACATTAGCTGAAGCCTGTGATCTTGTGAAGATCTATTTGTAGCCGACTATAATGGTGTAATGTGTTTAGAGGATGACGAGCGTGGATTACTAATCTTGGAGTATAATTGATGAGTTTTAATAGATGCTAATAGGGTAAGGTACCATGTGTATCTTAGAAAGGGTCTATATAATTGTTTGTACATTAGGGAAGTCTTAACATGCCGACCTAATTGTTTATTATAAACTTGTATAAAGAAGAGTTATTTCTTGATGAGATAAGAGTGGTTGTGGAATGTGAAAGCTGTGAGTTTGTATTTGTGAAGTATTCTAGATGTCTAGAGAAGAGGTTCATTTTGATGAAATTCATTGGAATTGTTTAAGAAAAGAAAGTTGCTATCAGTCAGTTCATTGGTTACTGTTACTGCTATATTTGTATTTAGGATAGTGAGTCCAAAAGGTGGATTTAAACTTCACATTTGGGCAGTGTGCCTGGGCTGTGAACCTATTGTTTCTCTTGAATCTGAACAAGATCTATCCTTTAACAAGGAATATGTACTATATGTAACAATCAGCTCCTAACAGGGAAAAATCTCTTAACATGGATACAATACTTTCATTGCATTATTTTTAGGTGCTGATTCCCGCCAGGGTTTTTCCCTTAATAGGGTTTCCTCAAAAATAATTTATCATGTTATGGTGTTACATTTGATGTGTTTATATTTTCATTGAGTAATTGGTTTATAAAGTTTAAATTTTAATTTATTTGGCTCACAACTGATTCACCCCCCTCCTAGTTTTGTTGGTGGACTATTATTGCTAACAACTGGTATAAGAGCTTGTGGTCCTTTAAGAGAAATATTAAAAACTTGAGGTGATCTAGAAGATGACATACTATAGGAAGAATAGTCCAAAATTTGATCCTAAAAATTTTGACAATTGGAAGAACAAGATGACAACTCACCTACTCTACTTAGGGAATGATTACTGGATGATTACTAAGAAGGATGAACATATCAAGACTAGAGATGAGTTAGAGACTATAGATGTAGATGAAAATAAGTTATTTAGTTGTAATATGGTTTCAAGATAATAATTGGTCAATGCACTCTCTAAGGGTGAATTCAATGAGGTTAAAGACTTGGATTCAACATAAAAAATATGGACAAGATTGGAAGCACTATATGAAGGAGACAAGTTTAATAAGAAAGCAAAGTTGCATAATTGGAAGACTAAAACGGAAAGTTTAAGAATGTGAGATGATGAGAATGTTAGAGCATATGTACAGAGGGTTAGAAAGGTTTTTATGGGGATTGGAAACTCAGGAGGCATATATAGTGAAGACAAAATGATTGAAAATATTCTTACATCTTTGACACATGTCTACAAAAATAAAGTGCAAGTGATAGAAGAGATCATACCTTTGTCAAATAACTTCAATAGAGATGTATTAATTGCTAAGTTGACCACCTTTGAGGTAGGAGAGTTGGGAGATATATTACCTAAGGTGGAGTCTTCATTCAAGGTGACTGTGCACAATGACAAAAAGGCTTTATCAAGTCTTGCGAGCACCACTAGAGATAAAATGTATGAAGATCTTGGTGAATATGCTGAGGATTGAGAAAAGATAGTAGAAGAGGAAAGAAAACTAGATGAACTTGTGGCTTTAATCGCAATAGGAGAAAAGAGAGGTAATGGTAAATTTGAAGGAAAGTTACCCCTGAAGTGTTTTTCATGTAATAAGATTGATCATTTTGCATCTAGATGTCCTAAGAAGGTTGTTAGGATTAAGTAATACTGAGAGGGGGGGGGGTGAATCAGTATTAAATTACTTTAAAATTAAACTTAGCAATTTCCAACTTAACCAAATAATTACTGAAATGAAAAGATCATAAAATACACAACTCATAACACCATGATTATGTTCATGAGGAAACCCTGGCAAAGGAAAAACCGTAGTCAAGATTATACCCACAAATATGTATTAAAAGTATAGTTTCCCTATTACGAAACCTAGCCCTATTAGGAGATGAATATTACATTAGTACATTTTCCTGTTAAAGGAATACAAAAACTTGTTAGGGGTAGACACTAAGCACACTTCTCTTAGAATCATAAATTTGTCTCTGTTACAATGCTTTATCAGAAATAAACTTATACAAGAATATGCTATGATTTAGTAGTTCCATTTGTAGCTCACATCACCTTCTATCAGATTATAACATCATATTTCATCTATCCATTCAATCATCCCACTTTCATACTTTTCTTCTCAACATCTCTCCATATATGTACTTTATCTTATACTCAGTCGACTCCCAAATACATCAAAAAATGTTATCAACACTTATAAAAAATTCAAATACAAAGTTGAAGATGATACATTACCAAAGCTAGGGTAATACTTAATCCAAATCAAACTTAGCACATTTGGATTTAGCATTACACTCCCTCAATCATCGTGATTGTTCAATTCCTTTGTCTCATTTCTACACTGTCTTCGCATGACTTCAATCATTTGTAGATTTCATCTATGAAATCCAAAATTTAAGAGACCTTTACAGAAGGTCTATCATATCCCAAAATACCTTCCTTTAATCTCTCATGACATATTCATCATATATAGTGCCCGTGACTCAGAATTTTACTCTTGTACTTAGTAAACTACTTCTTGGACTTAGTCATTTTACAAAACCTTAGCACCAAAAATTTGTTCCACTCCAAGCAACCATAAATTAATGTAGTGTTTCCATAAATGAAAATCCTTCTACGCTCTTGAATGAGCCACTTGTCAAAAATCTCCCCCTTTAGCATTGATGGCAACGCTTTGTAAAAAATGACTAAGTGCCCAATACCAAAATAATGACTAAGTACTCTGCTTCAAATTATTTCTTGTATATCTCATCTAATAATCCAAATTTATCTTTTCTATCTTTCCTCTACATTTTTCATATCTAATTCTCGCCCTTTGATATCAATGGAAAGATATACAAAAATGTAGTATATATAGAAAAATTGGTACAACTGCTTACCAAAAATTTCAGACCATCCTAAGTACATCTTGGAAAGAGATTTCCAAGATCTTCACTTCTTCATCCAGGTCTTCGCCAAAAAATGACCCACATGGATCAGTCCATTCATCACAAATGATGATGTCTCTACTTCCTTTAGCTCAGTAGGCATGTTTTCTATGAGGGACTTTGCTGTCTTCCCCATGTTAGAAAGGTGTATCTCAAGAATTGATAGCTTAGGAGTGAAAAAACTATTTAGTACACCATATCTTTCCATAACTTTCCCTTTCTCTATTTATAGCACACTTATCTTGTCCAACAGTCTTGGGACTTCCTTGTCTAGCTCTAAAACAATGTGTGAGGAGGTCTCACAATTGAGTACCAGCTTGTCTAGTGTCTTCTTGTCATGCACAATGATCTCCTCAATATTCTGAATGTGTCTAATAGGATTTATATAGTAATTGTATAACTTCCATCTCTGTGCAACACAAGCCTTTGTTTCATAAACAATATTTCCTAGTATGCCTATGTCCCATGAAATAGACTTGCATTCTTCATCTAATTTATTTTCTAGGTAATTTTTCTCATCTTTGACCTCAGCGATCTTCTCCAGAGAATCTTAGTGACTATCAAAGTCATCCAATGCCTTGTTTAAGTTCTCTATAGTGTTGTGTCCTTGGAAAGTGAAAGGTATAAGTAGGATTTTGTTGATGGTGTCAATTTCCCTTTCCAATACCCTTGACTTCTTAGTTTTCTACTCCGATCTTTCCTTTTCTTTAGAAAATATGAGGTAAGATAGCTTCATCAAATCATCTTCATCCATACTTTCCAAATCTGCAGTCAATGTTTTCTCTCCACTTGCCAACAATAAGGTTGAAGAAACAAGTGTCATTGTTTCTTGTTTCACTTCAACCTTACTTTCAAGTTCCTTTTTAGCAATGTCTGGTTGTTGTTCACTCTTAGAGGGCTCTCCCTTAGTAAGTTTCTTGGAATCCTTTTCATCACTTCCATCAGGGTCACCTATAGTATTAGTATTCCCTTCAAAAGGGTCATTAGTAACTAGCAAGGTGTCCAAAATTATAGGCACACCAACAACAAAGAAATCAGGTTGCTTTATAGTACTGAAAAACTAACTATCATCTTCTCCATCCTAAGGTCAATCAATGTTGATTACTTTAGTCTAGGAGGAATCTCCCCTTAGGATGGTTTTAGGCTTAGTAGCCTTAGGTTTAGGAGGTGAGAACTTCTCAGATTTAGTTTCCATTAGGATCTTGTCAATTTCCTTGCGAGTATCCTTAATTACCTTATCATATTCCCCCCCATCATCTTGATCACTCTGAACTTAATTCTCAGTAGGGGTTTTAGTGTATTTAGTATCTTTTCATGCTCATCAAACGATATCACTGGTAGCATGTCCTCAATGGATTTTACTCTAATTTGTTCATCTTCTTGTAGTGCTAGATATTTTCTTTTCTGAAGCTTATCATACAGTTCCTTAGGAATACTTTAAGACATCTCAATCAACTTCTTCTTGAAAACCAGCATGTGCTTTATCACAATGTCTTCTATAAGAATTTTATCATTTGAATCATACCTATCATAAAATTTTCTCACTTGATTTATCTTTCCTTGATCTACAATTATTTTCTCCAACATTCTCATTTCAGGTTTCCAAAGATGTCTATTCACAAGTTTATCTTGTGTTTTATTCTCTTATGCTTCTTTCTTCTTCTTCTCTTCCTCTTTCTTCTTCTTCTCTTCTTTCTTCTTCTTTTCTTCTTCCTTCTTCTCTACATTTGACTTATTTTCTTCTTCCATCCTCTATTTCTTAGGTGGGGAAATCTATTTGGAGGACCTTGCCCTCTTCACAGGGATTTCTTCTACCTTAATAGTCTACAATGTCTCCATAGGTACGTATTCCATAGTAGGGGGTGGACTAGAAGTATTATCAGTTTATGGAGTTGGAAGAGTTGTAGGGGAAAAGCTCACCACTCTAGAAGTTCTTTCTATCATATTTCTTCTTATTTCCCTCATCTCTTCTTTAGTAATACCAACCTTACCTGCTAGATTATCTGCAACATTCTCAATTTTCTTTCTCCTAGATATTCTTGTATGTTCCTCTCTAATTTTAGAGGATTTTTCCTCATAATTACCCCATCATTCCTCTGATGAATCTATCACTGAAGATAACGCATTCTCAACTTGCATGGTCAAATCCTCTTTATCAACCTCATACCCCATAAGGTAACACCATTTCATCCTTGGTTCTACTACTTCAAAAAAAACAATTAGTTTCAACCATGAAACAAATTGTATCTTTGTACTTCTCTACCATATCTTCTGATATCCTCATTCTTAGTTTCATTTCTCTCTATAAGATTTTGATCATCACAAACAAGTCTCCATCTAACCATGTGATTTTCTATCTTTTGGAACTATTTGACACTTGTAGGATAGTGGGTTGATTGTCTCTCCATGCTCTTGGGTGCATACTAGAAAATTCACACATAATGTGTATATACATATGTATCAATAATGATCCAAATATGAATGCCTTGGTTCTATCTCTATTTATCTGCTTCACATTTTCTATGAATTTGTCTGAAAGAACTTTGCAAAGATTATACTTGACATTCTCCTTTACCATCTTATATGCCATTATTATAAAACCAACATAAACTGAATTTGGTCGGCTGCTATAATGAAGTTTGTATTCTACTATTGTTGCAACTAGTCTAACATCTTGTTGGAAGATGTCGGCCACAATCATCACCTGTTATCCCATTTAGAGTGGGTTAGGATTTCCAATAATTTCTTGGTATTCTTCTCTGCTACAGGGATGAATCTAGAGTTATCTAGACCAGTAATGTCATGGATCAACTCACTACAAATATTTATAGGTTTCTCACCAATCTAAATTAATTGGTCATGTACTCTACTCAATAGGATCTTGAACCATTCTTCTTCGTCAAATTCATGCATTTTTTTCAATTTTTATTACACTTAGGTTCTCAATATGAGTGAACTCATCCTTCCATTTTCCATCCTCTTTGATCATGTCTTTCATTTCTTTGAAGAACTCAAAGTCTCCCAGAGACTCATACTTGCGGTGAATATAAGCCCTAATATCCTCAATGTGTAGAACTCCATAGGGTGTTTGAAAAACATGCCTTAAGGGCCGTCTTCAATTGATTTATAAGTATTTTTCTTGAATTTGTATCTAGGCATCTCATTTACATAAAAAATCATAGGAGTATCTATATTCAAAATCTTGCAAGTGATGTAAATACCTTTTATTCTCTAAATATGTGAGTTCGTGCTTTGACCAACCAAAAATTCCCTAGATTCTTTAGTCTTTCTCACTCAAATCATTAATTTTCTCAACTCTTCTCTTCAAGTAATGATTAGATAATATATTTTGATTACCCTTGTACTTCACTTTGAAAAGAATGACATAGTTCCCAATAAAATCAATTCTGCAATGATCCAGTCGATCATCAATCTAGCGATCACAAGAAATAGTGTGTATAGCTATGCAATCTGAGATAGGCATTTCGTATTAATCATACATGCTCTTCATAAGCTCTCAAAATATTATTCCATATTTTTCTATGTATTTCTCCAAAGATCCTCCTAAGTCCATGCTTAGGAATTTAGGTCGATGTAACATTAGGCGAAGGTTCAATAGCCACTACTGAATCTTCTTGAACTTTAGGCTTACTTGGCTCCTTCACTTTCCAAAATTTACCACTTTCTTTCACTAATTGATTATCAAACTCTTCCATGTATTCAAGCATACCTTTTCCAACATCACCAACATTTTTCTTTATAACAATAGGAGGTGGTCTTCTATTACATGTAGATCCATTATACCTACTTAAATTTGCTATATGTCTTTGATTGTTACATTTATAGCATGTAGGAGATGATCTGTTTAGATTAATCTGCAACTTATAATACTTTTTGATGTGCCCAAAGTTATTGTACTTGTAACATATGATATTAGTTGCTATTTATTCTCTAATGTAATCTTTCTTAGTGTAGGAATGATCATGCTTCCTGCATTCTATCTTCTTGTGTCCATATTCTTAGCAATTGAAGCAATAACTAAAAAAGGGTTTGTAAGGAATTTTACCTTTGCAACATCTCTTCATGTGTCCAACTTTGCTGCATCCAAAGCATCTACCTATGAATGGCCTGATCTTCATTCTAGGCTCTTCTTGTATATGTCTTTCTTCATATAGCTTTTCTTCAGATTTATCTTCTTGAGATTTAGAACATTCAGCTTCATTAAAGCCTACTCCTCTCTCTCTCTCTCTCTCTCTCTCTCTCTGTGTGTGTGTGTGTGTGTGTGTGTGTGTGTGTGTGTGTGTGTGCATCAATCTTGTCACTACTCATATGAATTTTTTCAATGTGTTTCATAGCCTCAACAAGTTCTCCTTTTATGATTTGATTGTATTTTTCTATTTCATGGTACTTGGTTATGTAGTCATCAAGTTCAATCTGCATTTTTCCCATCTGAACATTTGCATTCTTTAGGATTTCTTCAACTTTGGTTCTTTCATCTTTTTATCTGAATTTCTTTAGCCATCTGAATAGAAGTAGTTTCTTGTTCCTTCTTCAATGCATCTTTTTCCTTTTTCAAGTTGTTTGAGCTGATATGATGAATCATTATCTTAATCCTCTTTTATCTTCTCCATAAGATCTTGTCTTTGATTTCTATAAATTTAAAGTTGTTCCTTGAGTTTCTTGTTGAAACCTTCTGCTCTTATCAATTTGAATTTCAAATCACAATTTTTAGCTTTAGCCTTATCAAGGTCTTCTAGTGCTGCTTCAAATTTTTCTTCTAAACTTTTAGAATCCATCGTGATCTCCCTGAAGTTGTTATAATTTTTCTCCAAGGGCCAAAATATCTAATACCAATTATTAGGATTAAGTAATACTGAGAGGGGGGGGGGGGGGGAATCNGAGGGGGGGGGGGGGTGAATCAGTATTACAACACTTTAAAATTAAACTTAGCAATTTCTAACTTAACCAAATAATTACTGAAATGAAAAGAACATAAAATAAATAACTCATAAAAGAATGATTTTGTTCACAAGGAAACCTTGACCAAGGGAAAAAACCGATGGGGATGATACCATAAACTATGTAATAAAAGCATAGTGTCCCTACTAGGAGACCTAGCCATGTTAGGAGTTGAATATTATAATAGTATATTTTCCTGCTAAAGGAATACAAAAACCTGTTAGGGGTATACAATGAGCACATTGCTCTTACAAAATAAAATTTGTCTCGGTTAGAATGTGTTGGTATTCATTTTTGTGAGTTCCATTTTAAAATATTTGTAGAGCTTCAACCTTCTTTCATGGTGCAAATATTTAAGTTGTTGTTGGTTTTATTCTTTGTTTTGCATGAGAAGGTTGCAGAGGGTCGTGGGAGGAAAGTTTTGTCTCCCTTGGATTGTCTTTGCGCAGTTAGAAAATGTTGGAAGCGGTCAGAGAATCCATGACGCCTTTGTCCTAGGTCATTTTTCCCACATTGGATATGCGGTGAAGGAACCTAATGTTTTTATAAGCAAGCCCACAAATGGTTAAGTGCCAAAAGGCACACGAATTTTTGGCCAGTGATTCAAGGCCTAGAAGTTAGATGACAGTTAGGTGCGGCCAACTGGTAGACAAAAAGGTAATTTTGTGGGCTCACACATAGATGATGTGGCTGAGGGTTCCATGTGGTGACAGGTGTTGAAAAGGCGTTATGGCACAATCCAAGTCATGATAGGTCCAGTTAGATAATGAGATGATGTAGTTGTGACATGTGGTGGGGCCGACCAAGTAGGATGGTGATGTGGGCTAATCCCACAAAACTGTGTCCCACTTTTTGGCCAACTTTGACACTGAAATGAACATTCTGAAAAAAAACTTCGCTTTCAGACATCTATTGTCATAAAACCATTAAGAATTTGAAGATGATGTAAACTAGTGACTTTTAGAATTTTTTTTCTAGTTTATGAATATATTTTAAAAAAAAAAATTGGAATTTATTTGAATCCATTTTTCCTTCTCCTTCAAAAATTATTTTTGTTAAAAATCAGGATTTTTCAGGAGTGACACTCACTTTGATCAACATAAATTTTTTTATAAAACTGATAAGAACATAATTATTTTGAATTTAGGTTTGAAACACAAATATCTAGAGAATCCATTTGGTTTCATTCAATTTGGTTGAATATTTAATAGTTTATTGTGTTATGAAGTGACATTTATTATAATTTGGACATAGGTTCACTTTGATCGCTCTAACTCTATCTCTATATATTGAAATTAATTTATTCTTTTTTTGATAGAAAGGTAACATAAATACCTATTTCCTAGATATTTTTCATAATTTTTTTCCCCTAATTTACTATTTTTCTAGAAGCATCGAATAGAGAAGTCGCTAAATGGTCAGACAACCTCTATTTAGTAAAACTTAAAAAGAAAAGTCTTAATAAACTCAATATATATATAACTCATAATCATTTGAAAGCTTTCTCAGAGTAATATCATCTTGTATTTGGGCTTTTCAAATGAATTTATTTGATCCCACCAAAAGTTAATGTCAAAGTGATTTTTTGTCAGTATTTTGATGGGTTCAAAGGAGACTCAATTGTAGGTGTGAGTGAGGAGT
>MU227713.1:7840429-7875877 GCA_018584345.1 Thuja plicata | reverse complement strand
GTAACCCGGAAGGCCTTACAGTCGGGCATGTTGGATGAAAATATGATGATTCTATTATGAGTATTTGCATTGTGTGGATATAAATCTCTGTGTTGTTATTTATATTCCATTGTGTGGTTATTGGTTGGGGGCTAGGACATCTCCATTGGGGATTCTCCTACCTTGCCCTTCATCACAAACATAAATTCTAAAAGTCAAGCAATCCACATGCTATCAAGGTTCAACATGTCCAGTATAACTGACATGTACAAAAAAATAAAAATGTGATCCTAAAAGAAAATTCCAAAAGGCCACAAAGACCCATTGAGAAATAAATAAATTCAAAAGCCATATGGGTTCCTAAATCTCTTATGCAATCAATGCATTCTAAGGACCCACAAAATAATGAAAAATCAAAGAGCATGTGGATTCCCAAGAAGCTCCTTGAAGCACAGAGTCCCAAAGAAAAATCTAAATTGGCATCCAAAGTTGCTATCCCTCCATCTAAATTTCTTCCATCTTCCAAATCCATTTTGGGTCCTTGTGTCCCAAAATCCAATCCATTCCTTCATTAATCCTTCAAAATCCAAAATCTCATTTTCCTCTATCACTCCATCACCCCTCAAGGTGTGTGCCAATTTTGTTCTTGCATCCATTCCCTTCCACTTCAAACAAAGCTGGCGTACATTCCCTTCATTATCCAACACCTATTTTCCAACCTTTCATCCAACCTATCCAATCCCTTGCATAAAGCTTGTCCCATCCTTATCCAATCACCCACTTCGTATCCCTTTGTCATTACCCTACCAACATCTTTGTGCAATATCTTTCAAAAGCACATTTCAAAGAGTAAGGCACTTGAGTCCTCTGTCTGTGTCACTTCATGCGTCCAGCTTTTTTCAAAATTTCAAAAAATGTCAAGAAAAATAAATCTAAAATACAAAAAATCAAAAAAAAATGAAGAAAGGAAAAAGTTGCCTTGATGAAAACCTGGCAAACAGGTGTCTTAGCAATAGAAAAAAGAGTCAAGAGAAATAATTTTTTCCAATAGTGAAAACCTGGCAAACAGGCGCTTTGGGAAAGTACCATGATGAGAACCTGGCAAACATGCGTTATGTGTAATTCTATGAACTTCTTGTAGTCTATACATGGGGACAGATTTCATTCGTGTTATCCTCCATTATCCCCAACATGTCCTCCATTACTCCTATCATTATCCTCCAATACCCTTTTATCCTATCAACACCCATATATCCCATATCCCTTATTGATCTTGCTTATCCTACCCATATCCTATCATTTTCTTATTCATATCCTATCATTATCCTATCCATATCCTAACATTTCCTATCAAACTACCTATCTTGGTCTTGATGTAAAATAAGGATGTTCAATGAAAAACATGTTTTCCAAGAAAAAACTCTTGACATGTCCATTTCCCATATTCTATCCACTGTAGTATCCCATTACCTTATCATTATCTTAATCTAGTCCCTTCACTTGGCACAAAAATTGTTATCCCATTTCTTGTATAGTCCTTGGCACCTAACAGATCCAATCCAAGCGACCCTTGGCCTTCATCCATCTACCAGTCCATTTCCCCTTTGACAATGTCCTTGCCTTGCTAGACACTAGGGGCAATTCAAATCTTGCAACTTGTAAATATCTTAATGACCTGAAAAAATCCTAAAAATTCAAATAAGCAACTCAAAATTCCAAAAAATTCAAATAATGTCCTAAAAAAAAAAATTCCAAAAAAAATAAAAAAATGTCTTGAAAAAAATTGCTAAAAAGTCAAATACGATCTTGAAAAAAGACCAAAAAAATTCAAATACTTCAAAAATCCTAAAAATTGCAAAATCTCTTCAAAAATATGCAATAAATTTGTACATACTTGTCTTCCTTTTGTGAATCAAACATCATGTTTGCCAAATTCAGTGGCAAAATCATCAATCCGTGCTTAACAAAATCAAATGCGATCTGAATCATTGTGACCCAACATTCAATCTTTCGACCTTTTGTATCTATCAATCTATCCAAGCTATCAATGAATTATCAAATAGATCAATTTGTAAATCTAAGCTATCAATCAACAAACATTTAATGCAAGTAACAAAAGATCAGAATGGCTGTTGGCTCACATTGTTTCAGTGAGTGTTTTATCTTTCATTGATTTTTATCTTTTTGATTTGTCTTCTACCTGTTTGATGATCTCATGAAATTTTGGGGCATATCTGCTACATGATGACATATAACTGATTAAATGATTGACTATATTATGTTGAAGATGATGCAAGACATTAAATCAGTTAATGGTTTATATTGTCATTGATGTCAACTTGATATCATCTGTATGATCATGCCAAAGACTTCAGAGAACCAATGGAACAAAGGTTATGCTTCCAGCAATGCATAAAAGTCTAGTATTCACTAAGTGACAGACTACACTGGTGGAGTGCACACCATCGGTAAAGGCAGAGATTAAAGTCACAGTGATGCCCGACGAGGTAAAGACAGTGTTGCCCGATGAAGTAGAATCACATGATACCCGACGAGGTAAAAATAGTGTTTCCCGATGAACAAAGATCCAATGATGCCCGACAGATAGAGATCCCGAAGCTAACTGAAGTGACACCAATGGAACTGGCAATCGTCACCGGTGAAGAACTGTAGAATTGACTGACGGAATAGAGAGATCAGAAAATGACAAAATATCTAGCTAGCAGAGCTAAAGGATAAAATTAACTAGTTTTTTTATTTGTTTTATTCAACCACAGTTAAGTAAGTGATTTGTAGAGTTGGCAAGAACATAACTACGAGATAAATCAGGAGTTAAAGCCATAAATCAATTTGTCTAGATTTTTTTTCATGCCAAGAATCAAGAATCAAGAATCAAATAACCTAGAATTAAGGAAAATCATGTCTATTTAAGAGACAATCATAATTCATTCTAAGGTGGTTGATATGCAATCAGATAAACAGGGGAGTGAACTGATAGAAGATGCTAAAGAGAAACTGATGAAGGATTAACTTCATGCAGTCCTGATCAATCAAGCTGAGGGAGAGCTAAAATATTCTGCAGACACCGACAGACAGTGAATCACAACATCGTAGAGCAGAAAAAGTTAAGTACAAAGGAATTGAATTGATACATTGATCAGAAAGATATTGTAAGTAAATAGATCTGAAAATCTGCAATTCAGTTGCATTAGAAATAGGTCATTTTGTTTCAGTTTAACCACTGAAGCATTAAAGTCTCTTAATAGAGCAGGACTTAATAGTCTTTTGTAATTGAGGTATATCCTAACAGATTACCAGAAGATTGACTCATGATAGTAGCACTGGTCTTACCTAAAGCCTATTGACAGTCTAAGAAGGAGGCTGATTCAAGGATGGTAGTAAGATTCTGCATAAAGCCTATTGATAGTCATGAGACTGATTCAAGGATGGTAGCATAGATGCCAGATACTTAGTGACAAACTATGTATTGAAAATCCTCTAACAAGGTCGCACTTAATAGTGTGTTTGTAACTTTTAACAGGTTTGGCTCCTAACAGGGCTCACGTTAGAAGAGTGAAAATTTGGGGTACCGGTCCCAGTGGTTTTTCCCTTAACAGGGTTTCCATGTTAAAATCCTTGTGTTATGTGTGTATGGTTAATTACTTTAGTGTTTTACATTCTACATATGCTTTTATGGATTGACTGGTATACTCTGCATATTTACCGAGTATCGGTAAATATAGTTTACAGCTTATCGGTTGTCAAAGAGAAATAGGACAGACAAGGTAAACCGATAGACAGTTATTTTTTTCAAATATTTCAAAGGCATGCATCTTGTTGGGACTTAATAATTTGAGAAGTATTGATTGATGGATTAAAGTTTAAATTGGATAAATCTTTGAGGCCACTGATTCACCCCCCCTCTCAGTTATTACTAACACTACATGCTTTCGGGACGGAGAAGATCGTCTTTTGTCTGCATCATGTTTGTTTACACAAAAAAGGATGACTTTCTCGCTCTGGATTTTGTGCCACGATGTGCCGCATCCACTTTTGCAATATAAAAATAAGATCTTATAACACAATTGCACTTTTGAAAGCCAACATCCTTCTTACTAACATTTCTTCATCTAATTTCTTCTTTCTCCTAACATTTCTTCAATAAATCATATTTCTTTTTAAAAAATTGTCCTCGTATCAATTTCTGCCCAATTTTTTGACGGGGCATCGTACTTCCATTTTGTCGATCCACTGGGTAATTCTTCTATTTTCTTTCAGCCAATGCTCATAATCACATTGTCTCAAAGAGGGGAAAAATGTAGACACCTAAAAATGGTTCATTTCCTATGCCCCCTTTTTAACATGTCTTCTATATTGTGTTTTTGATCTTTATCATTCACTAATATTGTGTCATTCTTCCATGTCATCAATTACTAACAATTCTACTCTTTTTATCAAATCAATCATTTTCCAAATCATTTCCGATCAAACCTAAACCGATCCTATTCGATCCTATTCGATCCTAAACCAATCCTATTTGATTCTAAACCATCCAAACCTTCCTAAATCATTTAAAATCTATCCTATTCTATTCCTAACCACTTGCAAAATTGTTTGGACTCATTCTGACCATTCTGTGGCATTGTCCAAGATCATCGATGCCTAATTAACCCAATTTCAAACCAATCGATCAAACCCTAATTTCAATTTGATTAATCTTGTCATCATTTCAGGAGGATTGCCCAAGATCATCGATGCTTTGTATCCTTTCAATCAACCATTTGATAACACTGTCAAAGATCATTGGTGTTATCGCTATCAATCTATCAATTTCAAATTCAATAGTGTTGTTCATTATTGTCAATACTGTTTCTAATTATCACTTCGGGAACATTGTCAAAGATCATCGATGTTTCCCCATTTCAATCTTACGACGCTATCAAAGTTCATTGATGCTTTTCAATCATTTCCAATCATCATTATCCAGGTGCATTGTCAAAGATCATCGATGCCTCATGATTTCCTAAACTATTCTAGAACCCTCAGAATTAACCCTAATCTTTATCAACATTATCAAACCCCTTTCAATTCCACATCAATATCTTCAATTTGACCTATAATCCACTAATTTCCACCTTTGGATGAATAACCCATATTTTATCCTAATTCCTAATTGAATAAATAAACAAACTTTATTTATTTCCCATTTTTCGTAAGTCTCCAATAATTAATTAATTTCTATTAATTAATTAGATAATTTCAATTTATGGGATTTTACAATTTCATAAATCTAATTTGATTTTGAGGAATATTTGAGAATATTGAATTATGGATTTGATTGATGATTCATAATCTCACCTAGATATCATATCCCTTAAATAAGGATTCTCATCATTATTAAGGTGGTTCATAAATATTTTCAAATATTTGCAATATCTCCTCAATATCTCTCCCCCATTTCATCCTTCCAAACATCCTACCAACCAAAATCTTGGTTGGTGCATTAATTTTATGCAATCTCACCTAAATGTATCTTATTTTCTATAAATTGAGAACATTTATCTCATTCAAGGTTGAACCACAAGATTTTGAGGAAAACTCAAGATCACTCATCTTCTAGTACTCTCATTAGCAAAGTTGGCTTTCGTGCAAAGTGTGTGTGCACAGAGCAACATCAACCTCATTATGGAGAAGAAAGAAGGACATGGGAGCTTCCTTTGAAGGGTATTTTTGAGTTTTCATGCTTATTTTATGAATTCCCTTATCAAATAGATTTCATGATAGATTAGATAGGCTTATCATACTATTTTGGGTTTGTGGTTTCCTAATATTCTTTCTAGTCCCTTTTCCGGTCTTACACAAACTACCAATCTTTTTGTTTGATAATCGGTAAATGTCTGAACTCTGGTACACTCTATTTTAGCTTATATTTGATTCCTACAATTCTCTTTCTTCTGATGTGTTGTGACCTCTCCTTGTGTCAATTTCTTTCCTTTAACTGTTCTTTCTCTTTTGATGTCTTTTTCTTTTGTCAGCACTCTCCCTTTGTATAATATTTCATACAATTTTCTCTCCCTTAGGATATAATCTCTCCCTATTGGAGTAATCTGATAATGGATAATCTATCTCTCTTTTTCCTAAAGGATGTGATAATATGGATAATTTCTCTTCCTTTGAAAGCAATGCCAAACAAATATTTTACAAATATCTGACATTCATGTCAAGAAATTATTTTTCTCCTATCCATAATATATTTCTTCCTTTTCCCTTATCCATCAGTAATACAACAATATGCTCTGGTGCTCGGTTCTAATATATACATGTCTGTATATAGATGTATCTTTTGAAGTTCATCTCTTTGCTTGCGTCAACATGATTGATATTCTGATAATATGTAGGCTAATGCAACCTTTAGTCATTTTACTGACTGGTAGACAAGGGTTTGACCCCTAGTCTATTTCTTAAGTATTCAAATGTATCCTTGCGTAGTGGCTTGGCGAAGATATCAACCAATTCTTCTTTTGATTGCACATACTCAAGTATCACCTCTTTTTCTTGAACTTGTTCTCTCAAATAATGATACTTGATGGTAATGTGTTTAGTCTTAGCATGCATGACTGGATTTTTGGAAATGTTTACTGCACTGGTGTTATCACAATAGATAATCACTGGTTCTAAGATCTTCATATGCATACCTTCCAGCAACTATTTGATCCCTGCAATATTTGAGCAATTTGCAGCAGCAGCAACATATTATGCTTCTACAGTAGACTGAGAGATGAATCCATGCTTCTTGCTAATCCATGTGACAAGTCTATCACGCATAAAGAATGCTCCTCTAGTTGTGCTCTTCCGGTCATCAAGATTTCCAGCCCAATCAACATCGGTAAACACCTTAAGTTCAAATTTGACTTCTCTTCTATACCATAACCCAAATTCCTCAGTGTTCTTCAGATATCTTAGAATTCTTTTTACAACAGTCATATGTGATATCCTGGGGTTAGCAAAAAATCTAGCAATAATTCCTACTGCATGTGCAATATCTGGTCTTGTGTGTACAACATACATGAGTTTTCCAATCATTGATTTGTACAAAGTCTGATTTACCTTTGTTGTCTTGTCCTCCTTTGTCAACTTACATCTAGTAGCCATCAGTATTCCAACTGGTTTGGATTCTTCAATCTTGAATATTTTCAGGACCTCTTTGATGTACTTGGACTGTGTAATGAAAATACCTTCTCCTTGTTGAATGATCTGGAGACCAAGAAAGAAATTGATTTCTCCAAAAATAGACATCTCATACTCTTTGCTCATCTTATTTGGAAATGATTTGCATAGCATATCATTGCCTCCAAATATGATGTCATTACAAATATTTCAGCAATCAAAGTGTTAGCATCAGTATCTTCCTTTAAATAAAGATTACTATTTTAACTAGTCCTTAAAAATCCAATACTTATTAGATAGGAATGAAGTCATTCATACCAAGCTCTTGGAGCTTGTTTCAATCCATACAAGACTTTGTGAAGTCTACACACCATGTTTTTTTTGTCTGGATCGACAACCCCTTCTAGTTGCTCAATGTATACCTCTTCTTCAAGTATTCCATTTAGGAATGCTGATTTGACATCCATTTGATATACTTTGAATCCTTTGAATGCAACATAAGCAAGTAATATTCTTACTCCTTCTAGCCTAGCAACGGGTGCAAAGGTCTCTCCATAGTCTATACCTTCTTCTTGTGCATACCCCTTGGATACTAGTCTTTCTTTGTTCCTTGTGACTTCTCCATTCTCATTCAGCTTATTCTTGAATATCCATTTTGTACCAATGACATTCTTGTCATCTGGTCTTGGCACATGTGACCATATTTGTTTTTTCTCAATCTACTCAATCTCATCATTCATAGCACTTATCCATTCTTCATTATCAAGTGCAGTATTGACAGATTTCAGCTCAAACTCACAAATTAGACAGCTTGAGTTTAGAGACTTACTTCTTGTTCTTGTACCAGATTTCTTATCTCCTATGATCTAGATCTCTGGATGGTCCCTTCTTACATATCTTGCAAGTACAAGTATAGTTCTTTGTCTATCAGTTTGATCATTGTTTTGTTCTTCATTTTGTACTTCATCACCTTGCACATTATCTTGATCATTATCCTGACCATCGGTATTTGTAGCTTGATTCTCGGGAGAAATGATTTGTAGCTCAGGAGCTCTACATTATTGGTAGGGTAGAGTGTCAGGTTCCTCATTGTAAGTGAACTTATTGTAGTCCTCTGGTTCTTTAGTGATTTCTTGTTCATTCTTCTCTGCAAATTCATCTATCTTTACATTTGCACTTTCAATAATATTTTTAGAGGCTTTTTTTAGACATTTGTAAGCCTTGCTCTTGGTAGAATACCCTAGAAAAATTCCTTCATCACTCTTGGAGTCAAGTTTCCCATTTCTATCATCTTTTAAGATATAACATTGACTGCCAAATTTTTTGAAATAACTTACATTGGGTGTGTATCCACACCATAGCTCATAAGGTGTCTTCTTGGTGTCTTTCTTCAATTGTATTATGTGTGTAAACAATAGTACTGACAGCTTCCCTCCAAGATATTTGGGTGATGCCTTTTTCTATCATCAGTGTTCTAGCACAATCAACTATTGATCCGTTCCTTCTCTCAAGAATGCCATTTTGCTATGGTGTTCTTGGTGCAGAAACCCGTCTCTTTATACCATGCTCATTACAAAATTTAATGAATTCATCTTATATAAACTCACCTCCTCTATCTAATCTCAAACATTTTAGATCCTTACCACTTTGTTTCTCTACCATAGCCTTATACCATTTAAACATCTTAAATGCTTCTGATTTATCTTTTAGAAACATAACTGTCATCATTCTAGAGTAATCATCAACAAAGAGAATAAAATATATATCTCCATAATTACTCTTTGTCCTCATAGGTCCATATAAATTATTATGGACTAATTCAAGAATTGCATCAGATGTATGGGTTTTTCTTTTGAAACTAAACTTTGTCATTTTACCTTTTTGACAATTTTCACACATGATGTTGTCGGGCTTGGTCATTGTCGGTAAGCCTCTAACATTTCTCTTTTTGCTAATCTTTATCATGTTGTCAAAGTTCACATAACAGAGTCTTTTGTGCCATAACCATATGTCTTCATTTGTAACAATCAAACAAGGGGAGTCAATATCATTCAGATAGAATAAGTTACCTTTATTTTGTTCACCGGTACCAATCAGATTTCTAGATTTGTTGATCTTTGCCTTCTTATTTTCAAATGCAACTTTGTGACCTGAATTATTCAGCTGAGAAACACTCAATAGATTATAATTCAATCCATTTACCTAATAATCATTCTCACACTTTATCTGGTTATTTAACATTATTGTTCCTCTACCTTCAACTAGACGAGGTGTGTCATTTCCCATTCTTATTGATCCACCCTTGTAGTATTCAAAAGTCTCAAAATTTTTCTTATCACCAGTCATATGATGAGTGCAGCCACTATCTATGATCCAAACATCAGTTTTGCTAATTTTAGATATGAGAGCTATTTCTACATACCTTTCTTCATCATCATTTGAATCATCTTTCATAGCCATAAACACCATCTTGATGTCTTATCATCCTTGCATTTTTCTAGGTAGCTGGCCTTTTTTCCTTTGTCTTTATAGTCTCGGGTATCTTTTCTTTCTGATTGTCAGTAGCTTCTGTAATCACCTCTGTCAGACTTCTTCTCAAAATATCTATCATTACTTCTGTCATCTTTTCTTCTGTTAGTACATCTTACAGCAAAGTGTCTAATCTCTTTGCAATTAAAACAAACAAGTGGTAATTTACCTTTGTATTTACCTTTGCCTCTCTGCATTCTTCTAGCCATAAGTGCTTCAATTTCATAAAGATCATCTTCTTAATTTTCACTATCACTATCTTTTCTCATAGTATTTTTGTGACTTGATTTACTTATTCTCATAGAATTTTTGAATGCAGACTCTATGTTTGGTAAGACACTATTATCAAAGTTATTCATCTCAAATGAAATCAGTCTTCCAATTAAAATTTCCAGAGTAACATTGCTATTTGCTACTACTCTCATTTCTTGAATGACAAATACTCTAATAGCATAAGTAGGCAGTAAGGTTTTTAGAATTTTACTTACCACTGTATCTTCTTCTAGTACACCTCTAAATCCTCGGGTAGCATTAGCTACCTCTTTAATTCTTGTGTTGTAGTGAGTGATGTTTTCTCCTTCTTTCATGTTGAGATCATCAAACTTTCCTCTAAGGCTTTTTGCCTTGGCTCTCAAACATTTTTGGCACCACCATGTACAAGCTTCAACTAGTCCCACATTTGCTTTGTAGTTTTGCATTCTTTGACATCTTCAAATTTAGCATCAAAGAGTGAGGAAGTAAGATCTATCATCATGCCATTATGTTCATGCTTCTCTCTCATTTGTTCAACTGTTGGTGCTCCTGTGGGAAACACATATGTAGTTTCTAGGAATTGAGTAACATCATTACCAATACCTGATAAGTGGAGTCTTATCCTTCTCTACCATGAATCAAAATTATCTTTGTTCAACTTGGGCACATCTTTTCTATTCATCTTGTGATCTTTGGCTTAGGTCTTGAAACCTTCCTTCTAAGAACAGAATCTCTGATACCAATTTTTAGTAATAACTGAGAGGGGGGGGGGGCTGAATCAGTGGCCTCAAACTTTAATCCTTAAATCAAGTTTTTAACTATTATGACCACTAATTATTCCTCAAGTTATCTTTTGTCCTATAAGATGAATGCCTTGAACAAATTATATCAATTTACTACTTGTCAGATTGCTCTATTAAACCTTCTTCTTAATGTTTACCGATAAGCAGTTATCTATTTACCGAAATACAGTAAATATGCAGAGTATACTGATATATCTAGAATGAATTATGTAAGATACAAAACAGTAAAGAAATGCATCATACACACATATAACACATGGATTTTAATGTGGAAACATCATTAGGGGAAAAAACCACTGGGACCGGTACCCCAAATTTTCACTCTTCTGAAGTGAGCCCTGTTAAGATTGAACCCTGTTAAAGCTTATAAATACATTGTTAGGTGTGACCTTGTTAGAGGATTTTACACATATAGGTTATCACTTAGTATCAGGCATCTAATGCTGCCATCCTTGAATCAACCTCTCTCTTAGACTGTCAATAGGCATCGGGCATATCTAATGCTACTTTCACGAATCAACCTTTTTGGCCCTCCTTGGGATGTACCTCAATATATAGAAGACTATTAAGCCCTGTTCTGTTAAGAGACTTGATGCTTCAATGGTTAAACTGAAACAATATGACCTATTTCTAATGCAACTTGAATTGCAAATTTTTAGATCTATTTAAGTACATTACCTCTCTGATCAATTTATCAATTCAATTCTTTTGTGCTCCACACTTTCTGCTCTGTGATGCCATGCTCACTATTTTTCGGTGTCTATAGAATTACTTAGCTCTCCTTCAGCTTGATTGATTAGTACTGCATGAATTTATTCTTCATTAGTTTCTCTTCAACATCCTCCTTTCATTCACTCCCCTTAATCCCTTTTTAATGAATGTAATATCGAAAATTAATTAAGATTGTCTCTTATATAGACATGATATTCATTGTTTCTTGATTCTTGATT
Source organism: Thuja plicata (assembly GCA_018584345.1). NCBI lineage: Eukaryota > Viridiplantae > Streptophyta > Pinopsida > Cupressales > Cupressaceae > Thuja > Thuja plicata. The sequence goes on along the minus strand of MU227713.1, from coordinate 7,864,197 downwards.
CTTGGCATGAAAAACAATCCAGTCAATTAGATTTAAAGTATAACTCCTGATTTGTCTCATAGTTATCTTCATGCCAATTGTACAAATCATCTTTAATTAAATCACTTAACTCTGGTTGAATAAAACTAAGAAAACAACTAGTTAAGTCTATCTTTAGCTCTTGCTAGCTAGATATTTTGTCATTTTCTGAACTCTCTGTTCTGTCGATCAACTTTGCAGTTAGTCATCGGTGAGAACTAAAAGTTCCATCAGTGTGACTCCAGTTAGCTTTGGGATCTCCGTCTCTTGGGCATCATTGGATTTTTATTCATCGGGCAACCCTATTTTCAGCTCTTCTAAAACCTTTGGGGTTGCTTCGTCGGGCAACATTGTCTTTTGCTTGTTGGGTATCACTGTGAATTTTCTTCTTTGCCTTTTTCTTATGGTGTGCACTCCATCGGTGTTTCCTGTCAATTAGTGAATACTTGACTTTTATGTATTTCTGAAAGTATAATCCTTGTTCCATTGTTTCTCTGAAGTCTTTGGCATTATGTACATGACCATACAGATGATATCAAGTTGACATCAATGACAATTTAAACCATTAACTGATTTAATGCCTTGCATTGTCCTCAACTTAACATTATCAATCATTGAATCAGTTACATGTCATCAATTTGATGCCCAAATGCTTTCCATGTTCTTTCTCAATTGGATAAGTTGCAACTTGGCAAGGTCGAATGAAAGTTTGTTCTTGACCACTTTGTATTCCAAGTCCACAACCTCACATGGTACACTATTTGGTTGGCTAGAACTGTAGATTTTGTGTGCAATTACATGAATCCCAAACTTCAATTCCATGTTTGTAACTCCATTTAATCTCAAGGCTCTTCCATCCCACTTGGAAAGAGTCTTCTTAGTTAGGTCATCCCAGGGTAAGGTTTTGGTAGCTTTAGACTTGTCAAGCATAGGATACCCTGTAACACGGTGTACCATTGTCTTGGTGATCTTCAATGGTTTCTCTAGCCATAGATGCATTTTGTGAACACGGCCCAGAACAATCCTAATCCACTTAATCTTAAAATTGTGTGCCATATGCATGATATGAGTCAAACCCTTTAATTATAGGTGTTTATGTTTTGGCTTCAGATTCCCAGCTCCACAAAGTTTCTCATATTCTTTATTCATTTCCAATTCTGTAGCTGTTGAATTGTGCAATGATACAAGGCTCATATATCATTGATCAACAAAACATTCAGAGGAATTAGGCAATGAGCTCTCATAAGATCTATCTCCTCTGCAATCGCTGGATGAAGCTTAAAATTTGGAGGTTCACAGAAATCATTCCTAACCAATATCTTAGATCCTTTCTTAACCTTATTGCTGGATGTAGATGCCATAAGGATTGGAGGTTTGATAAAACTTCACAAATTAAAGCTTTCAAACACAAATTCACTCTGAATCTCTTAAGGCTCTGAATTGCTCCGCAAACTAAAAACTTTGTAAGAAATAACCTTTCCAATTCATCTTTTATAAGAGATTTTACTGTTGAGTTTTCATTAAATGCTTTGTACACGGTAGCTGGTATATACACTAAATATGGGCCTCTAACTTAGCCATACACTTCAACATAGTCATTGTTCATCAGTGACACACAGAAATGAATATGGAGTTATTCATCCTGCATGCCTGGATGTGTCAACCTGTTGCCTCCTATCTAGAGGGGATTTTTGAATAGCTCTTAGAATCTGAGAATCCAACAACCTAGACCAATCAACAGAGGATTTAATCTAGAAATGTAGATGCCATGTTAATCTAGGAATGAAAGATTGCAAGATTAATATAAGAAATAAGCATGAGATTAAGCTAGAAACAAGAGATGATATTAAACTAGGAATACTTGAAATAAAATAAGCTATGCATGATTAATCTAGAATGTTATTAATCTATTGTAATGAAAATAAGAGCTATGAATGCACAAGTATGAGATAACAATTCAACAGTGTTTCGATACTCAAAAATGTATATTATCCCCTTTTTAAATATGAACAAGAAAGTTATTTTATAGGATGAGAGTCCAGCTATAATGACAAGTTTCCTTTCAGAGAAATAGTTAACTCTCAAAATCTAGATCATAATAGCAAGTTTCTTTTGAGAGAAACATTCAAATGTTGCCTTTTTGAGTGAATGAAGGAGTTAACTGATTTGTTGCACTTTTAAATCACAGTTAACTCAAAGATTCCATTTCTGAAATATGACCTCATTAATGTATTTTCTCAATTATTTGAATATTTAAATTCAATTATTAAAATGAGGATGTTTATTTATAATCAAATATTATTTAATTCCTTTTTATGTATTTTGACTAAAAAGGGTGAATTTAATTTAATTAAAGTGCTAGGAATTTTTAATTAAATTAATTCGATCATAGGGTTCATTTAGCGAATTGTAATTGATATTTAGGAATTAAATATAGTATTTGATTAATGTAGATTTAGGATTTTCAGCATTTGACATTTAAGTCAAGTAGAGTCAGTCAAAACTCTAAATTGTGTAGTACAATAGGACTTTGATGATTCGAAAGATTGATAAATGCAACAAAATTGGTTAGGGTTGCAAGATGCCAATTTTGGGGTGTTACATTTTGCCCCTCTTTGAATTGATGTGCGAGTAGCACATTGATTCAAAAAATAGTCTGATGTTTGAAGAAAAAAAGAAGAGTTGAAATTTATTTTGATAATTGATGATGGTTTCAGAGCCATCTCCAGAATGGAGCTTAACTCTCCAAAGTCTAGGTTAGATTGCCGAGACGTCGGTTAAGTCTAGTTTTCGAGGGTCATCTCCAGAATGAAGCTTGAATCTCAAGAATCTGGGTTAGATTGCCTCGATACCTATCAGTGAGATTTCAAGAACTATCTCTAGGATGAAGCTTGATACTCAAGGTTCCGAGTTATATCGCTCAGATACATAATAGATTTTCACCTTTGAAAAGATTGTCCCTAGAACAAGGCTCAATATTTAAGAGTTAGGGTTATATTGCCCCAATACCTGTCCATTTTATAGATAGTTAGTAGACATTTTTAGGACTCTCCCCATAACAAAGATTAGTCCCCCAATATCTAGGTTAGATTTTCCAGATACCAGCTAGATCGAGTTTCTAAATCATCTCCAGAACGAAGCTTGATTTTCAGGAGCCGAGGTTAGATTTCTCCAATTCATAATAGATGAGATTTTGAGAATCATCTCCAGAATGGAGCTTGATCCTCAGGAATCTGGGTTAGATCACGCAGACACCTAATAGATTGAAATCAGATCAGATTGATTACGATAGATTGAAAGTGATTCAATGATGTAATCTTCCTACTCCCTCGGGAGAAAAATGGAAAGATGACACAACATAATGGTGATTGAGAGCGAGAAATCACAAATAGATGTTGACTCAAAGAGCGAGACAAACACACTATATATTATGGAAGAATCTGGAAGATGTGAGAGAATCTTGATTGTAGATGATTCTCTCACATCATCTAATTGCATAAAAATATTAAATGCGATTTTGAGCTATATAGAAGTGTTAGATTTTGATTTCGATCCCAAAAAAAGAATTCAAAGCAGTTGATTTGGCCACTTTTGAAGAGTGAGAGAAAGGATCGAACACTTAGGAAGCTGTGATGAAGCCAAAATACTAAATAAGAATCCCTCTTTATACAAATCCAGGAGAACACAATGAAGTGACCATCGAAACAATGTTGCGATGCAAGTCTAAAATGAAAGTGCAATCCTATGCTAGAATGAAAGTGCAATCCTATGTAAGAATAAAAGTGAAATCCTATGCGAGATTGAAAGTGCAATCCTATGCGAGATGCAATTCCTAGGACGTGGTTGTTGGACCCATTGGATATTTACCATCATAGAGCATTTTTGGAACATCAGAGTTGATATAATCCTTACTAGTGCCACTGCGACCATAAAGATATGAATATGAATTTCATCAAATTAGATGTGGAAAAATAATGTAAGCATCGAGGCACAACAACCGAGATGACTTGAACATAATTTCCAGTTTGATATAGTAAGAGTACACCAGTAAACAAGAAAAGCAATAACCATCAAGGAGATAATTCTGACTGTACCAACAAGCAGTAGACAAACAAAAGATAAATGAAATCAATAAGAACAAGCATCATACAAAGATAAATTTAATCATAGCTCAGCATGTTTCAAATTTTTCATATGTATAGGTATAGGGGTGTTGAGAAACACCGTTGTGCTTGTGAGTGCTTTGTGTTTGATTTCTAGTGATAGATGTTGTTTTACGTTCATGATATCCAATGTGTGTTAAGAAAAATAGATGTGTCCAAAGATAGTGTTGAGAAACACTTTTGATTGTGGTGTTGAGAAATACATGTTTGTGTCAGTAGCGAATTGTCCTTCAAAAATGACAAGATTACTGACTCAAGTAGTAATCCAAAGATATGATCAAATTTGGGGACCTATGCCCCTAGGGAGATTTCGAGAACCATCTCTGAAACAGAGCTTGATCCTCAGGGATCTGAGTTAGATTGATCAGATACCTAATAGATGAGATTTAGAGAATCATCTCCAGAATGAAGCTTGATCCTCAGGGATCTAAGTTATATTTCTTAGATACCTAATAGATGAGATTTTGAGAACCATCTCTAGAATGAAGCATGATCCTCGGGGACCTGAGTCAGATTGCTCAAATACATAATAGATTAAGATTTTGAGAATCATCTCCAGAATGAAGCTTAATCCTTAGGGATCTAAGTGAGATTTTTCAAATACCTAATAGATTAATATTTTGAGAATCATCTCCAGAACGAAGCTTGATCCTTAGGGATCTGAGTTAGATTTCTCAAATACCTAATAGATTAAGATTTTGAGAAACATCTCTAGAAAAAAGCTTAACTCTCAGGGATCTGAGTTAGATTGCTCAGATACCTAATAGATAAGATTTGATTAGGGACCCATGCCCCTAGCTAATAATGGATGACTGACTTGACTCATGTTACGAGGAAAAATCTGAGTCGATTTCCCCCAGACTATGACTCTAGATCGGTGTCAAGGAAGGAGGGTTCTTAGAAGAACTGAAGTGTCATGAAAGTGACTAAAAGATATGTACAAACTGAAGCAAAGGATCTCCAAGAATGAGTAGTGATAGATAGAATATTGATTACAACTCCAAATTCAACGGATTGATGTTGAAATGTAGATACACATTGCTGGAAAGAAATATCAATAGTACAGTGACAGTAGGAAGACGCAGTGAGAACCACTGGTGACTAACGTGAGAGATATTATCAAACAGATAAATCTTAGTAATAGATAGGCATCAACAGGCAGACACAATGAGAACCACTGGTGACTGATGTGAAGTAGATCCTGAAAAGTAATAGGACAATGCCCCCTAGACCAGAAGGTTGCCCCTAGAGTACAACCAATTTTAATCCATGTAAGTTTGTATCTCAAAGGTAACTGAGAGCATGTTGACTTCCAGGAATCTGGGTTAGATTGCCTAGATACCTAATAGCTTATTGCCTTTCAAAAGGCTATCCCCAGAATGAGGCTCAATCTGTAGGAGTAGGGGCTAGATTGCCCCGATACATGTTCATTGAAAGATAGTCAATAGAGATTTTTTTGGTTGATCCATCAAAGTGCCTATTGCTAATTTTTCACCAAGATGATCTTTTTTTCAGAACTTTTTTATGATTTTTTCTGGACATTTTGCAATTTTTAGTCTTTTTAGATTGCTCGATCTCAAGAAAGATCCCATTAGTTTCCCTCCAATGTCTAGCAAGGTGTAGGACATTGCAGATGGATCAGAAGGTTGATAGATGAGGAAAAAAAAAGATGATGGATGAAGAGGGTGAATGCGACCCTCAAAGACAGTCTCCTCAAGATTACCCAAGCTAGGGAAAAAAGAATATATCAATGTAGACTCATGGAGTGATGTTGTATAACATGTAGGATATTGACCTAATGTCATGAAAAGCATATGGTCCAAAAGAGTAGACATGTCAAGAGACATTTTGAGAAATAATTTTGCATTTTTCAATCAAGACCAATGGGTCAATTAGATAGGATAGGATATAGCTATGATAGTGCAATTAGGATAAGAGGTGATGGAGGTCTAAGTGAATGTTTTGGGATTATGCTAGGAATGCTCAGAGATAGGAAGGATACTCTTGGGATAAGAAATATCATGATAGGGTACCATGGATGAGAGAAAGTTAATAGACTGATGGAAAGGATCATGAATGTCAAGATACATGATGCTCATGGATAGGTTCAACCTTGTCAAGATCACCGTAAGGAACATGGATGTTGGTGTGCTAGCTAGATGTAAGATATGATGGATAAGATGACATGGAAGGAAATTTACCCCAAGTGAAGATTGCAAGTAGGAGGAATTACGCATGACACTTTTTTGCTAGGTTTTCATCATGGTACTTATCCAAGGTGCCACAAGAAGTGGTTTTCACCATAGGACGAATTGATTTATCTTTACTTTTTCTACCAAGGTGACTGTTTAAAAAGGTTTTCACCAAGGCACTTTTTTTATTTTTATTTTTGATTTTATGGAGGAACCTAAGCTTCTTGCTCTCTAGATAATGCTCCTTTGAAGGATATGCTTATGATGGGCCAAGGCCACTGAAAGTATGCTCAAAGATGTTGATAGGGTGATGGTAGAGAAGATTGATATGGATGATAAGGAAGATGGTAGCCAAGGAGTTATGCGATGGATTGGATAAAGGGAATGGAAGGATATGAGATGGATGGGTAGGTGGAAGGTGCGGGATATTGGATAGGGTATTGAAAAGTTTGTGTAGAGGTAGATGGAAATGGTGATAAGATCAACATCGACACACACCTTTAAGGGTAGTGGACGGATGGAGGAAAAATGAATGGAATAACTTGAGACTTTGATGTATGAGCTGATATGGATCTTTGTACGCAAGGACCCAGGATGGATGAAGAAGGTATTGAAGTATTGAAGGTAATGGATTTTGGGACATGAGGACCCAAAATAGAGTTAGAAGATGGGAAATGTTTAGATGGAGCTGAAGTGGAAGACAAGCTTGGATGCCAACTCTGAATTTTCCTTTTTGTTCAAGTATTTTAAGAGAGACTTGGGAATCCACATAGCTTTTGATTTTCCTTTTGTATCCAAGTCCTTTAGAAGAGACTTGGGATTCCAAAAAAATTTTGGTTTTCCTTCATTTTTGGGTGATTTAAAATGCAAATCTTCCATGATGGAATTAGGAACCCATATTTTCTTTGATATTATTCTTTGCTCAGTGGACCTTTGTGGTCTCTCAAATATTTATTTTTTCTTCATAGTCACATGTCAATTAGATGGGACATAGTGATCTTCATATATAACTAGATTCTTAGATTTGTGATTTTTTAGTTGGACATCCAAATAGCTTCCAAAAGACTTAGGAATTGTGGATGAATAGGGCCAATATGACTGGTTCATATGGATGGGTTGATAGGGAGCTTTCAAGGATGCATGTCTTTGTTGATCTTGATAGGGGATAGGGTAAGTGGATGACAAAATAGTAGTGATAGGCATGGTGGATGGAGGGATATATTGACCCAATATAGATGGAAGGTTTGATGGTTTTAACTTTGAGATATAAGGACAAAGGATGGATTTGGAAGATGGAGAAGGCTAATGTGTATGTTTGAATGAATGAATATAAGGTGTGGAAGGGATACCAACATATTTACAGTGAGTTGTATTACCAAGGCTCTTCTCCTTAGAATTCACCTTTATATCAATAGGACCATGAGTAGTTTTGATAGGAACAATTTTCATAGAAGCAACTGAAGCTTGAGGGGATTTATTTTTCTGCAAGGGATTTGGAGGATTGATAGTTTTTGGACATGGAAGAACATGACAAGGCGATGATGGGATGCTCTAACCTTGACAAGGATCATTAGATGGTGTACAAAGGGTACTTTTCTCTTGATTTTCAATAGCTTCCTTAGAGATGGTGGAAAGGATATCTTGATCTTCCTTGGGAGATGGATAAGATATAGGAGATGTAAGAGTTTCTTCTAGGAAGAAATGGAAGGGGATGATAAAATCATCACGAGACTCTTGAGATGTGTTACTTTGGTCAACCATTGGATAAGGATGGATGGTGTCTTGATCTTGATTATTACTAATATTTTTTTCTTCACAATTTGGATTGTCTCTTTGACATGGAGCCACTTCTAGGGATGAGGTAGGAGTGTTGAATTGCATGAAGAATTATTGACATGCTGACTGAGAATCCTTTGGAATAAGCATGATAAGTGTTGAGGCACATGGAAGATTTAGGTCTATGATCTTTGAAGCCTGAGAAAGGCTTGCATCTGTATGCTGATTATCTTGGATCTCTTTTAGAGGTAGTCCTTGAGGGTAGACATAGTCAGCATTAAGCTTAGTTCTTGATAGAGATGGTGTATTTGGTTGTGAAGCTTTAGGAGGTAGAGGAATGGTGGAAGAAGTAGATGTGATATGTGAACCATTTCTAGACATGGATTCCTGATATTGATCATGCTTGAGATTAGTATCTTCACTAGAAGATTCATTAGGATTTTCCACTTTGATTATGCCATCATCTATAAGATCTTGGATTTCATGTTTCAACTCCATGCAAGATGAAGTTTTATGCTTATTGCTTTGATGATATGGACAATAGGGATGCAAGAAGTTGAATCCACATGATGTGGCTTGAGGTAATGTGATGAGATCATTCTCAAGAAGTTCTTCCAATGCTGATTTATAAGATTGTCCCAAAGGAGTAAAGACTCTTTCTAAAGGATAATTAGTCGCTTCTTGACTTACAATATCCTTATTTTGTAGATAGAAAAGACTTTCATCTGATTTTGTCATAGTTTCCTCTACATTCTCTTGATCAAAGATAGGATGGTCATAAAACTGTTCTTGATCAAAGAAGGGATTGTCATAAAACTATTCTTGATCAAAGATGGGATTGTCATACCGAGATTTATCCATGTTGGAAGGAAGTGGAGAGATATAAGAATCATGCTCGAATAAAAAAGGACAGGTTGATCTCAATGAGGATTTGTCAGATGAAGTATCCTTTTCCATCTTGTTCAATTCCTGAAGTTCAGATTTCAAAGATTCAAGTTGTTTGATAAAGTTTCCATAAGAATCTCTTCTTTACTTTTAGACATTGTAAGATTGTCTTGATGCGCTTTCTTAGAAGATTGAAGAGGACGTATGATGAATCAGTTGATTGACTGACAAGTGCTGAAGTGATATCTAAAGTGATAATTAAGTCCAAGACCAAAGGACAAAGGAGATAATGTCCAACTAAGATAGAGATAGCAATGACTCTGATATTGAGTCAAGGTTGATGAACCTACTTTCGTAACTCAGGATAAGGACAACATAGACAAAGATGATAAGATTGTAATAGATAATGGGTCACTTGGACTAGCACAAAAAATTCAGATTGCAAGACAAAAATGAGTCAGACTATCAACAGATTGCAGTCAAAGACAAAAAAAGTAGCGATGTTTGATAAGAACACATATTTTGTGAAAATTCAAACAGAACCTTCACAATAGAATAGCAATTCAGATAACAAGTTGATAGATTTCTAGAGTTTGATAGTAGATGCAAAAACTCAGACAAGAGTCGACAGCTTAACACCTAAGACTGTAGATTTGGAATCGTTGAGAATTTTGATGTTTGTTTTGAATGTTTTGTTTGTTTGTTTTGATGCTTCACTCATGCAAGAGACATCAAGAAGAATTTTTGTTGGAAAAAGAATATACACACCACAATCCTAGGTAAACTAGGGCAATATCTACTAAATTCCCACTTGAAGCAAAGTTCAGCCACACCTACTCATAGTAGACAAATTAGAAGCTTGGAGGCATGGGCTCCTTCATACAGTGCTCTCACTTCTCAGGCACACCAACCTTTGAATCCCAATGGTAATGAATTCCAAGGGACTGTTGTCTCTGCTAAGAGCTGTGAAATTATGGGATGTCTTAGTCGGTCTCTAAAATTTTGCTCCAACAGATAGAGGGATTTTGGTTACTAAAACAAAGTGTGTAGTTAGGGCATCCGTTCAGGTGGTTATACTTGCGGTAGATTATCTCTGTTATGGAGGCCTCCCAGCCTATAGAAGTTACATTTTGTAGGTTTTTATGCACCACAAGGGTACTGAGGGATATCTTCTTCCTGGTATAACACATTCAACACCTGTTTACTGTGAGATTAATCAAAATGACATTTTTATATACTGGTTCGGAAGGGCTTGGATTTAGCCTATTACCAGTTGGACAATCCACTCTCACCAGCTCTGTTAAAGCTCTCAGGAGGTAGCCACACTAAAGGATTTGAATGGATTTCTCTTTCACCCAAGATTTGTGAAGGCAAGGGGAGAGGATATGTCCATGCAATTCCTTGGGTTTACAAAACTAGAAGACACTTCAGACACATAAGAAGATGACAATGATGTTTCTAGATTTTTGATCATCCCAAAAGGGCGAGAGCATAATTTCCTGACATTATTTCCATCCCTGAAACACCAAATAGAAGTTCATTTTAAAAAGTCTTGTATGTGTGTTCCTATTTGAAGAAAACAAAAACAAGATGCAAGCACAATGTTTAGCATTTTATTGATCAAGGCAACCTTCAAGATGATTCGTTAGTATTTTGTGTTTTAGTCTTCTTTTTCAATGTCCTACAAAAAACTATTAGGCTAAAACCAATAAGATAATTCAGAGAACAACAAATCCCAAAACTTGTCAGCATTAGAAAAATTAGAAACTCATAAATCTGATTGCATATTCAGAAACTAGACAAAAAAATAACATGCTTTAAAAAAAAATTCCACCCATAAACGTTACCGTATGATCCCGTATGAAGCTCCAAAAGTTGCAAAATGTGGGTTTAGGCAGGTACAGTCAGCAAAAAGTGCAAATTCTAAGAAGTCCAGCGATTATAAACAAAAAAATAACTCCACCACAGTGATTGTTACAAAATTATACCCCAAATAAAAAAAATGCTTGAAAAAGGTGTTAATAAGAACAAGTTATGACGATTTGAAAATAGAGTGCAATTTTAAAAATGCATATGGTGAGGGCAAGAAATTATTTAAAATATCACTGCCGACAGTACTTCCTGCGGTTAAATTTGATGGTTTGATGGCTGTCGAAAAAAGCCAATACCCCTGCAAAAAAATGTCTAGATGGGCATCAAATTTTTTTTTAGACATATAACTGAGAGAGATGATGATCGGGTGGTGATTGGGTGCCATAGCTTAGGTGAATTAATCCCAACTGCCAAACACTAGATGTAGATCAATCAATCATTGAACAAACACTGAGAAAAATATAAAATGTGTAAAAGAGACTGCCTCAAGAACACATCCAATCAACAAGAAGGCATGGCCATATGTTCTGGATGACAGACTGTGAAGTGTCTATGAAAGCTCATAAATAGGGTGATGACATGTGGCAAACATCATCAACAACCACCAAAGATTTTAGAGGCAACAAAAGTAGAGATCTCTTGACAATACTTAATGTACAACCACTAGAAACACCACATGGGCCTGATGAAGATGCCAACCATATGCCTCCCGAGAAAATCAAAATGGTCAAAATGAAGATGGCCAAGTAGACCAATCCAAAAGATGCTCAGGTCTATAGCAGAGGGAAGCAATGCTTGGCTAGGTACCAAGACAATGAGGTGGGCAGAGATGGGTGGTTTGGGTAGCAGAGGAGCTGCAGATGGGAAGAGAGGAGGCTGCGAGACACAGTGGGTAGAGGCAACTGTGTTGGGAGTGGAGTGGAAGAAGGGAGGCATGGAGTGGTTTAAATGTACTTTTGGTGATAGATTGGAGAGGTGGTGAGGGGTTGGTGAATGCTGCGCATGAGGGTAGGAGAAGGGTAGCCAGTGGGAGGGTTGAGCAATGAGCAGGGGTAGGTAGAATGGTTACTACGTGAAGTGAGGTTGTTGTATGGGGTAGGGAGGATGTTGGGGTGGGTTGCGTAGTGGAGGAGGCAGGCTAAGAAGGGAAGTGGTGTGGGTGGGAAGTAGAAGAGGTGGGGAGTTAAGCAGTCTCTATGGGATGGAAGAACAATAAACAGGAGGAAGTGGGAAGGGTAGTTAGGTGGTGGAAGCTGCGGGTTGTGAGGGTGGGAAGAAGGAGTGGACAGAAAGGTCTAGAGCTACAATGTGGAGGGTAAATGTGACACCGCAGCATAGAGGGAGTGGTAGCGCAGTTAGGGGAGGAGGGAGGGTACATAGGAGATGAAGATCCGCGTGGTGGAAAGGGAGCAAATGGAGGAGAAGCGATTGTGGGAGGAGTGCGCAGGGGAGGGGTTTGCACAGAGGGTGGATGGAAGAAGAGATACAGCGTGAGCTGTGGGGTGTAGTGTTAGCGTCGTGGAGGAGAGAAGAAATGCAGGGGTTAGGGTATGGGGATTTAGTCCCACAAGCCACTTGTGGCAAGAATAATGTTTATTTTTATACTAAGTTTGAAATACGTTAAGCAAAGCAAGGCGGATTGGGATGGGTATTGAATATGCGAGTGTTGCACTTGGTTGTTAGATGTTAGGTTTGAATTGTAAACATAAATCATGTAGATTCACAGCAAATGAAATCTCAGAGATTATTGAAATTTAAACCCCAACACAATTTTTTCAAAAAAATTGCTCTCGATATCCGTGTAGGCCTCGGTCTATGTGTAAAAAACTAGTAAAGACGTATCAATTTATGTGTAGAAGGCTGTACGACCTCTGTATGCAAAAAAAATTTGCCACAAAATCATTTTTGGATTGGTATAGGCATATTTATAGTCATTTTGAACCGAAATGACGAACCGGATGTGATGGTGGAGTCAGATTTGACTCAAAGTGGATGGAAAACATAATTGAAAGAAAAAGTTAAAATGAGGCCAGAAATTGAATTTTATGCCCCACAGTGGGCTCCAAAAATGTATACGCTAAATATGGGCCTCTAACTTAGCCATATACTTTAACATAGTCATTGTTCATCAGTCACACACAAAAATGAATATGGAGTTATTCATCGTACATGCCTAGATGAGTCAACCTATTGCCTCCTATCTAGATAAGGTTTTTCAATAGTTCTCAGAATCTGAGAATCCAACAACCTAGACCAATCTAAGAACGAAGGATTTAATCTAGAAATGTAGATGCCATGTTAATCTAGGAATGAAATATTGCAAGATTAATATAAGAAATAAGCATGAGATTAAGCTAGAAATGAGAGATGACATTAAACTAGGAACACTTGAAATAAGCTAAGCCATGCATGATTAATCTAGAATGTTATTAATCTATTGTAATGAAAATAAGAGCTATGAATGCACAAGTATGAGCTAACAAATTGACAACGATTCGATACTCAAAAATGTATATTCTCCCCTTTTTGAATGAGAACAAGAGAGTTCTTTTATAGGATGAGAGTTTGGCTAAAATGGAAAATTTTCTTCTAGAGAAACAGTTAACTCTCAAAATCCAGTTCAGTATAGCAAGTTTCTTTTGAGAGAAATAGTCAACTGTTGTCTTTTTGAGTGAATGAAGGAGTTAAGTGATTTGTTGCAATTTTAAATCATAGTTAACTCAAAGTTTCCATTTCTGAACTGAAGTGAGGATTTTGGAGAGATTATTTGATTAAATAAATGAAATATGACCTCATAAATGCATTTTCTCAATTATTTGAATAATTAAATTCAATTATTGAAATGAGAATATTTATTTATAATCAAATATTATTTAATTTCTTTTTATGTATTTTGACTAAAAAGGTTGAATTTAATTAAGTTAAAGTGCTAGGACTTTTCGATTAAATTAATTTGATTATAGGGTTCATTTAGCCAATTGTAATTGATATTTAGGAATTAAATATAGTATGTGATTAATGCAGATTTAGGATTTTCTAAATTTGACATTTAGGTTAAATAGATTCAGTGGAAACTCAGAATTGCCTAGTACAATAGGACTTTGATGATTCAGAAGATTGATAAATGCAACAAAATTGGTTAGGGTTGCAAGATGCCAATTTTTGGGTGTTATAGTTGGCATAGCTCGGAATGAAGCTAAGAAAAAAACTAACTTCTGTATCCTCAAAACCATACAACCCGACTTATCTCGGTTAAGCATGTGTAACTCGGATGTAACTGAGGTCTTGACTTTTTTAAAACTATAATGTGTCCTAGTGCATCAATATGCTGATTTGGACTTGCCAGCATGTCTGGAACTGATGTATGATGGCTTGTATGCATAGTTCCAGTTATTTTCTTCCATATTTATTTAGAGATGGTAGATCCACCCAAATCACTACTTTGGGTGCCATTCGATCCTTCATTGTTTTGATATGAACTCTCAGGAGATTTCCTTATCCACCGCTGACTCATCAGAGTTCTGATTTCAGAAATGTTTGCTTTGCCTTTCTCAAAACCAGTATCTACTTTTTCTCTATTCATGCTATTCTTTCTTAGATGACCAAGTTGTTTACACACATAACATCTCTTATTAGGATTCCTTTTTCTGAGGTGTGCCTTTGCACAATTTGCAGCAATATGCCCATATTCACCATAGTGACAACATCTTCTCCATGTGTTGTAATCCCAACCAAAAATTACTTTAGCTAGCTATTCAGCAGGGTTCCATTTCTTAGTTCTAAACTCGAAAGATTTGTGACCTTGTTTGTTACAATTAAAACATTTTCCTTCAAACTTAGGTTTCTTAGAGCATTCACTTGTGCTATATCCTTGTTTGATGCATCTGCAACATTTACCATTAAACTTTGATTTTCCATTGCTCCAACACTTTTTTTCTATGTGCCCTAACTTGCCATAATGATTACAAGTAGGTTTTCTATTCTTTTGAGTTCCTTTCTATGGGGATTCACCTTGTTCATTATAACCTAATCTAGTCTATCCATGATGTTTGAGTTGAGTTTTCTTTGTCAACTGATCCATTCTTACTGAATTCATCATACTCTCATTGGTTTGCTTTTCAATATTGAGCTCATTCTATAGTCTTTCATTTTCTGTCCTTAGAATGATAACTTCTTGATTTGTATTATTGAGTTGATTTATCATATCTTCTTTCTGAAGTGACAAATGATGGATTTCATTTTCTTTTTCTTCTAATGTTGTATTCAGAAATATTTTATCTTCTTGTACCATTTATCTATCATTTTTTTCTTGATTCTTTTGTTCCATGACTTGACATATACTGACTGAATGAATTTCTTGTTCTCTTTTCAATTTTCTGACTTCTTCATGTAAATTGATATTCTTTGCAAGTAGGTCTTTAATTTTTACATCTACTTCTTCGGAACTTATTTCTTTGCATAATTCTTTAATTATTTATTCTATGTAACTTTTATCATTCATCTGTACTGCTAAATCTTTTCTTCTTTTCAGGGAAAGAGAGAGATGCTCCTTGAGTTTTCTGATATGATCCATGACCACTTGTAGATCTATCTTTTCATTTTCAATGGCTTTCTCTAGTCTGTATATTTCCATTACCTTTGATCTTTGCTCAAGTTGTTAAACTTCTATTAAGAGAAACTTTAGCTCTTATACCAATTGTTAGAAATATATTGAGGCTAGGTGACTAAGAAGGGGGAGGGGAGAGGGGGTGAATCAGGAACCAATAAAACTTAATCTCTTTAATCCTTTATTAGATTATCTAATTTAATTGCATTCATGTAACAGAAAAGTAATAAACATCCACAACACTTTACACAATATTTGGTTACCTAGAAACCTTCCAAATAGAAAGTAAAACTGGGGTAGGGATGGTACCCACAACATTTATTGTTGTAGTATAAATTTAACCTATTAAAGCTTACAATTGACCACTTCTAATGGCCTTCCATGTTAGGAGAAATAAGGACTATTAGGTCCACCTTGTGAAAGGATTTAGTACAATACAGTTAAGTAAGAAACTTTGTTAGGAGATTTGTAAAGGACTGTTAAGTCCACCTTGCTAGAGGCTTTTACTGATGCACCTGTTAGGATGAGCCCATAGATGATCTTCTATGCAACTCTGATTTTCTGAATAAGAGCCAATGATATAATACTAATCACCTAACTGTGATAGATGAGTCTCTACTATTTCTTATACTGTTGTAGCCTCTTAATCAATCTCCCACTTCATATTCACATACACACTTATTTCACACACATTTTGATAAAAAAAATAATTTATATTTAAACCTTATCAAAATAAAATACTTCTGTAAGTCGGCTTCCATAAGATAAATTAATATCAAACAATATAAGCTAAGTCAGCTGAAAACTATTACTCAGGTCCAGTAATCCACTCAGGTGATATACTGGCACTCAGGAAATACACTATCACTCAGGGAACATAATAAACTCTGGCAGTCAGGCTACACTGTGTACTCAGGTCATATTGATCACTCAGATAATATTTATTATGAATGTATTCTCAGTTGATACTACCACTACTTGATTTACACTACAATTGCTCGGGTTGCACTGCTGGCTTGGTCAACTCTGTGATGATTAACTATTTTGGCACTAATTGACAACATGTCTTGCCATAAGGTCATTACAAGGTAATTTTGTGGGCCCATGAATAGATGATGTGGTAGAGGGTTCCATGTGGTGATAAGTGTCAATAGGGCTTTATGGTGAAATTTGAGTCACAATAGGTCCAGTCAGATCGTGGAATGGCGCGCTTGTGACATGTTGTGGGGCCGACCAAGTAGAATGGTGATGTTGCAAAGTCATGATAGAGGCATATCAGATGGGCATAGATCTTGAGGTGAGATCAAATGATAGGCGTGATCTCAGGATTTGGAAGGTGCTCAGTTGTTACCTATTGTGGGATCATGCCAGGCTGACATGTGACAAACTGATAGGTGGTGGGACCAAAGGCCAAGAGAGTTCCAGGTAGAGTGAATCAGAGGGTGACACATGGCAGAAAGAACCTAGCCAGTGGTAGGTTAAAGGTCAATCATATGAGATAAGATCCAAGGGTTGGTAGCTTCCCATGACTAAAGATGAGGTGAAGATACCCATTATGGAATTGTGCCTGAAAGACGCGTGCCTGGTGGGTTGTGGGGTCAGCAGTTGCAAAGACTAAAGGAAAGTAAAGGTTTACCAACTTAGTTAAGATATAACAACAGGCATGACCCCATGATCAAAATATGTATGTTGGATAGCTATTGCAGGATCATGACTGGTCACCAAGTTTCCTTTTTATATTGTGGAAAAATAAATTCCTAGTTGAAGGAAGAGGTAAATCGCGCTTAGATCTATTTCAATTTGACAGTGGTCATGATCCCGTAAAGCCAAAGATGCACAAAGTTTATCCATCAAGCCATTGTTCTTGTGTGACAAGTGTCATATGGCAGGCTAGTATGAAGCTAAAGGAACATAAAGGATAGTTAGATTAATTTTAATTTGACGGATGGTATGATACTCCTATGCAAAGATGATAGTTAGATATTAATCATGGGTTCACACCTAGTTTCCATGTAGCACACTATGGGTCCTACCCAAAGTCAGAGGTAAGTTAAAGATATGTTAGATCTTTTGTAATTAGACGGTGTGCATGATACCTTGATTGAAAGATTCTTGAATATTAGTCACTGTAGGATCATGCCTGAATGACATGTGTCTTGGGAGAATTGTGGGTCTGGGTTCTAAAAGGACAATAAAGGTAATGCAAATGTATTTCAATATGATGGTTGGCATGATTCTACATTCCAGAGTTGTATGATGGATATCCTTTGTGGGTTCATTCCTGAGTGACGCATGTCTAGGCCTATCAGTGCATGTAAAAGGAAGAATAAATAATTTCAAAGGCGAGTGATGTTATGCTAGGTGGATATTCGAGGAGATGTTGTTTGGTCTTAAATATTTGACTTTTTCAGACTCGTGTGTGTTTTAAAAGGTGATAGAAATGTGTGTTTTAAAGGAAGATATATGGTTTAATCTCAGTCATAGGTGGAGTTTTTGCGCCAGGTGTGACCGTTGAATTTTTTTTTTAATTATTCAAATGCTTTCTTGAGGGTTTTTGGCTCTAGAAATGTGTTTCAGACTTGCAGAGGAGTGGCTCGAGGATTTTTTGTCCTTGGCTTGATATTAATAATGTTGATTAATGGTACAAGGTATTTTTGTAGCTCTGGCTTAATTAATTGTTGCATGGTGATGAAATAGGTTTGTGATTAGATTTTTCTCTTTTTGAAACCCTCTGTCGGCTCCATGTCTTTTCTACCATTATGATTGATCTATTACTATGTCGTTGTGGGTGGTGCATCAAATCAAATCTTTTGTTGATCTTTTGGAGACATATCAGTCGGTGAAAGGAAGGTTGAATTAAATTGAATTTCGTAGAAGTACATGTGTTATAAGGATTTCATCTCGAGGGTTTCCTTCTTCTATATATCCCTTTATTTTATCTATTTTAGGGGTTCTAGTCTCTTTTGGTTCCAAGGGATATAACAAATTATACTAGATTGTATCAAGATAGAATAGAAAATTTTTAGATCTTTTGCATTTATTGAAGTGGTATGCATTTTGAAACAGATAGATGTAGAAGAAGGATTATTCATACTTAATCTAATATTTCAGATTCAAGTCTCTCCTTTGTGTTGATCTCTTGAGTTTTGGATCTTCTAAATAACTACATAGAGTTTATCTATGTATATGTTGTTATTCCTCAGTTCTGATCAAGGGTCAAATTAAATATTTCTTTGCATAAAACATAGGTTCATTTGGTACTGTAAAAGGATCTTATAAATAGTGTTTCGTCTAATATTATTTTTGTTTATGGCTTTGAGTACTTGACAAAAATTGGTTTTTGTATTCTTCTCCTGAACTAGAAATATTGCCCAATGGATAAAATACTAATCAGAAATTAGTACATCCTTTGTTGATACTTTTTGATTGATTTGGCTATATTCTGCAAAGTTAAATCAAAACCATTTCCAATCTCTTTTATGTTTTGTTTTTGGTGGTTGTGAGTTCTTCATGGTAATGGAGATTCAATGAATGAGTGGTTAACATTTAGTACTTTCTTATAATTATCTGTTGTTTAAAATCTAGAGTTATAAAGAGCTATAAAGAGTTATATGTTGAGCTAGATTAGGTGTAACTACCTTGGTTTTACAGAGCGATAAATGAAGAGGGTAGTCTTGTCCCTAAGTTGGTCCAATTACCTTAAGGTCTTCCCATATTTGGAGCTAACCACTCTTAAAATCCATCTTAAGGTATATTGGTAGCTTTCAAAGCATAAATGTTTTAAAACACCAACACAATGCTTTATCATAAATGAAATTATACAAGCATCTTCTATGCTTTAGAAGTTCCAGTTGTATCTTGCATCACCTTCTATCATATTATAAAATCACAATGCATCCATCCATTTGGGCATTCCACTTTAATAATTTGCTTCTCAAAATCTCTCCATATATATATATTATCTCATACTCAGTCGGCTCCCAAATACATCACAAAAGTGATCAACACTTATAAAAAAATTAAATACAAAGTCAACGATCATACATTACCAAAGTTAGGGTAATACCCAATCCAAATCAAACTTAGCACATTTGGATTTTACGTTATACTCCCTCAATCATTACAACTTTTCAACTGCTCTATCTCACTGCTACACTATCTTCACATGACTTCAATCATCTGTAAATTTCACCTGTGAACTCTAAAACATAAGTGACCTTAAAAAGGTCTATCATATCCCAAAATAATCACCTCTAATATTTCATTCCATAGTTCATCATATATAGTGCTCTCTACTAAAAAATATACTCCTTTACTCAGTAAACTGCTTCCTAGACTTATTTATTTTACAAATTCTTAGCACAAAAATTGTGTTCCACTCCAAATGACCACACATAACTATAGTGTTTCCATAAATGATAGCCCTTATACACTCCTGAATGAGCCACTTTCCAACAAGGGTTCATAGTCATAAAGCTAATTTTCATAGACCATATTATTCTAAGGATAAAGAATGTTACTATGCTAGTGAAGGTGTGTCTGATGATGATATAGTGGATTATGATGAAATTAGATATATTTCTATTAAAGATGATGATGATGATGAAATGTAACTGATTAAATGGTTGACTATATTAAGTTGAAGATGATGCAAGACATTAAATCAGTTAATGGTTTGTATTGTCATTGATGTCAACTTGATATCATATGTATAGTCATATACATAATGCCAAAGACTTCAAAGAATCAATGGAATAAAGGTTATGCTTTCAGCAATGCATAAAAGTCAAGTATTCACTAAGTGACAGACTACACCGGTGGAGTGCACACCATTGGTAAACATAGAGATAAAGTCACAGTGATGCCCGACGAGTAGAAGATAGTGTTGCCCGATGAAGCAGAATCAAAGGATGCCCGATGAGCTAAACACAATGTTCCCGACGAGCAAGATCCAATGATGCCCGATGGACGGAGATCTCAAAGCTAATTGAAGTGACACCGACAGAACTGGCAGTTGTCACTGGCGATGAACTGTAGAATTGACCGATAGAAAAAAGAGATCAGAAAATGAAAAAATATCTAGCTGGAAAAGCTAAAGGATAGACTTAACTCATTGTTTTATTTGTTTTATTCGACCATAGTTAAGTAAGTGATTTGTACACTTGGCAAGAAGATAACTACGAGATAAATCAGGAGTTAAAACCGCAAATCAATTAGGCTAGATTTTTTTTCACGCCAAGAATCAAGAATCAAGAACCTAGAATTAAGGAATATCATCTCTATTTAAGAGACAAGCATAATTCATTCAAATGAAGGCAATCAGATACACGGGGGAGTGAACTGATAGAAGATGCTGAAGAGAAACTGATGAAGGATTAACTTCATGCAGTCCTGATCAATCAAGCTGAGGGAGAGCTAAAGAATTCTACAGACACCGACAAAAAGTGAAGCACAACATCATAGAGTAGAAAGAGTTAAGTACAAAGGAATCATATTAATACATTGATCAGAAAGATATTGTAAGTAAATAGATCTGAAAATCTGCAATTCAGTTGCATTAGAAACAAGTCATTTTGTTTCAGTTTAACCATTGAAGCATTAAGTCTCTTAACAGAGAAAGACTTAATAGTCTTTTGTAATTGAGGTATATCCTAACAGATTACCAGAAGGTTGACTCATGATAGTAGCACCGGTCTTACCTAAAGCCTATTGATAGTCATGAGACTGATTCAAGGATGGTAGCGTAGATGCCAGATACTTAGTGACAACCTATATATAAAAATCCTCTAACAAGGTCACACTTAACCGTGTGTTTGTAACCTTTAACAGGGTTGGCTCCTAACAGGGCTCACTTCAGAAGAGTGAAAATTTGGGGTACCTGTCCCAGTGGTTTTTCTCTTAACAGGGTTTCCACGTTAAAATCCTTGTGTTATATGTGTATGGTTTATTACTTTATTGTTTTACATTCTACATATGCATTTATGGATTGATTGGTATACTCTGCAAATTTACTGATTATCGGTAAATACAGTTTACTACTTATCAGTTATCAAGGAGAATAAGGATAGACAAGGTAAATCGATAGAAAGTTATTTGTTTCAAGTATTTAAAAGGCATACATCTTGTAGGGACTTAATAATTTGAGAAGTATTGATTGGTGGATTAAAGTTTAAATTGGATAAATTTCTGAGGCCACTGATTCACCCCCCCTCTCAGTTATTACTAACAATTGGTATCGAAGCTTGTGTACTTTGAAGGAAGGTTTCAAGACCTAAGTAAAAGATCACAAGATGAACAGACGAGATGTGCCCAAGTTGAACAAGGACAACTTTGCTTCATGGAAAAGTAGGATAAAGATTCACTTATCAGGTATTGTTAATGATATTACTCAATACTTAGATACTAAATATGTGTTGCCTACAGGACCATTGATAGTAGATCAATTGAGAGTAAAGCATGAACATAACTACACGGTTATAGAGCTTTTAGCCTCACTCCCTGATGCTAAATTTGAGGATATCAAAGATTGCAAAAATGCAAAGACAATATTGGACAAGTTGAAACTTGTACATGGTGGTGATGCAAATGTTCTAAGAGCCAAGGTAGAAAGCCTTAGAGGAAATTTTGATGATCTTAGAATGAAAGAAAATGAAAATATCACATAGTACAACACAAGAATAAAATAATAAGTCAATGCTATACGAGGAGTTGGAGGTACACTTGAAGATGAAACAATGGTAAGTAAAATCCTAAGAACCCTATTGCCTATAAATGCTATTAGAGTCTCTGCTATTCAAGAAATGAGAGCAGTAGAAAATAATATAGTCACTCTTGATAGCTTGATTGGTAGATTGATTTCATTTGAGATGAATAACTTTGATAATAGTGTCTTACCAAGCTTAGAGTCTGCATTCAAGTCTTCTATGAGAATAAGAAAATCTAGTCAGAGACACTCATCTAGAAGAGATAGTGAAAGTGAAAGTGAAGAAGAAGATCTAGATGAAATTGAAGCACTCATGGCAAGAAGAATGCTAAGAGGAAGAGGTAAATACAAAGGTAAGTTACCACTTGTATGTTTTAATTGTAAAGAGATTGGAAACTTTGCTGCAAGATGTCCTAAAAGAAAAGATGACAGAAATGATAACAGATCTTTTAAGAAGAAATATGATAGAGGTGATAACAAAGATTATAGAGGTTATCGACGATCAGAAAGAAGTGATACCCGAGATTACAAGGACAAAGGAAAGAAGCCTAGCTATCTAGTTGCTTGCAAAGATGAAGATACTGACACCGAACCAGATGATGATATTGAGCTAGTGTTTGTAGCTATGAAGGATGATTTAGATGAAGATGAAAGGTATCAAGAAACTGTACTCATATCTAAGATTATTAAAAATGATATATGGATTATAGATAGTGGTCGCACTCACCATATAACAGGTAACAAAGAACAGTTTAATAATTTTTAATATTATAAAGGTGGTACAGTAAGAATGGGAAATGATTCACCTTGTCAAATTGAAGGTAAAGGAACAGTAATGCTAAATAACATGATTAAATGTGAAAATGCTTATTGGGTAAAAGGATTGAATTATAATCTGTTGAGTGTCTCTCATCTGAATAATTCAGGCAATAAAGTAGCATTTGAGAACAAGAAGGCAAAGATCTTCAATGAATTAGGAACACTGATTGGTACCGGTGAACAGACCAAAGGTAACTTATTCTATCTGAATGATACTAACCCCACTTGCTTGATGACTAAAAACAAAGACATATGGCTATGGCACAAAAGGTTATGTCATGTGAAATTTGACAACATGATGAAGATAAGAAGGAAAAGAAGTGTAAGAGGCTTACCAACAATGACAAAGCCAGACAACATCATGTGCAAAAATTGTCAAAAAGGTAAAATGACAAATTCTAGTTTCAAAAGCAAAACCCATACATCTGATGATATTCTAGAATTAGTCCATACTGATTTATGTGGACCTATGAGGACAAAGAGCTATTATGGAGATAGATATTTTATTCTCTTTGTTGATGATTATTCTAGAATGATGACAATCATGTTTCTAAAAGAAAAATCTGAAGCATTCAAGATGTTTAAATGGTATAAAACTATGGTAGAGAAACAAAGTGGTAAGGATCTGAAATTTTTGAGATCAGATAGAGGAGGAGAATTTATATCAGATGAATTCACTAATTTCTGTAATGAGCATGGTATAAAAAGATAGGTTTCTGCACCAAGAACACCAC
>MU227713.1:7815228-7839780 GCA_018584345.1 Thuja plicata | reverse complement strand
AGTAAGTCTTTAAACTCAAATTGCTTAATTTGTGAGTTTGAACCAAAGTCTGTCAATGCTGCACTAGATAATGAAGAATGGATAAGTGCTATGAATGATGAGATTGAACAGATTGAGAAGAACAAGATATGGTCACTTGTGCCAAGACCAGATGACAAGAATGTCATCAGTACAAAATGGATATTCAGAAACAAACTGAACGAGAATGGAGAAGTCACAAGGAACAAAACAAGACTAGTATGAAAGGGGTATGCACAAGAGGAAGGTATAGACTATGGAGAAACCTTTGCACCCATCGCTAGGCTAGAAGGAGTAAGAATTCTACTTGCTTATGCTGCATATAAAGGATTCAAAGTATATCAAATGGACGTCAAGTCAGCATTCCTAAATGGAATACTTGAAGAAGAGGTATACATTGAACAACTAGAAGGGTTTGTGGATACAAACAAAGAGAACATGGTATGTAGACTTCAGAAAGCCTTGTATGGATTAAAACAAGCTCCCAAAGCCTGGTATGAATGACTTCATTCCTATCTAATAAGTATTGGATTCATAAGGACTAGTGAGAACATCAATCTTTATTTGAAAGAAGATACTAATGCTAACACTTTGATTGCTGAAATATTTGTTGATGACATCATATTTGGAGGCAATGATATACTATGAAAATCATTTGCTAATGAGGTGAGAAAGGAATTTGAGATGTCTGTGTTTGGAGAGATCAAGTTCTTTCTTGGTCTGCAGATCATTGAACAAAGTGAAGGTATTTTCATTACATAGTCCAAATGCATCAAAGAAGTTCTAAAAATATTCAAGATGGAAGATTCAAAACCTGTTGGAACACCGATGGCTACTTGATGCAAATTAACAAAGGAAGATAAGACAAAAGAGGTAAATCAGACTCTATACAGATCCATGATAGGGAAACTCATGTATGTTGTACACACTAAACTAGATATTTCACATGCAGTAGGAATTATTGCTAGATTTTTTGCTAACCCCAGGGAATCACATATAAATGTTGTGAAAAGAATTATAAGATATCTGAAGAATACTGAGGAATTTGGCTTATGGTATAGAAGAGAAGGAAAATTTAAACTAAAAGTGTTTACCAACGCTGATTGGGCTGGAAATCTTGATGACATGAAGAGAACAACTGGAGGAGCATTCTTTATGGGTGACAGACTTGTCACATGGATTAGCAAGAAGCAAGGATGCATCTCTCAGTCTACTACAGAAGAAAAATATGTTTCTACTGCTACAAACTACTCAAATATTTCATGGATCAAATAATTGCTGGAAGGTATCCATATGAAGATCCAAGAATCAGTAGTTATTTATTGTGACAACACCAGTGCAATTAATATTTCCAAGAATCCAGTCATGCATGCAAAGACTAAACACATTGCAATCAAGTATCATTACTTAAGAGAAAAAATTCAAGAGAAAGAAGTAATAATTGAATATGTACAATCAAAAGAACAATTGGCTGATATCTTCACCAAGCCACTGCCAAAGGATACATTTGAGTACCTAAGAAAAAACTAGGGGTAAAAACCATGTCTAACAGTCAGTAAAAGGACTGAACACTGCATCAACCATATATTATTAGCACATCAAACATGATTGATGCAAGCAATAGCTGAACTTCAACGCTACATCTATATACATAAAGGTATATATCAGAACCAAGCACTAGAGTAGATTGTTAAATTGATAATGGATAAGGGAAATTTTGGGAATATATTATGGAAAGAAGAAATTGGTTGACAGAATGTCAGATATTTGTAAAATATTTGTTTGGCATTGTTTTCAAAGGGAGAGAATGTATCCATATTTTCATCAGAAACTATTCATTATCAGATTACTCCAAACATGGAGAGATCATATCAAAAGGGAGAGTATTTGTATAAAATTTGAAAATAAAAAACACAGACATCAATTAAGCAGAATAGTCAAAGAGAAAATTGACACCAACAGAGGTCACAACACATCAGAAGAAGAAAAAGGAAAGTTGCAAGAATCAAATATAATATTACACAGAGCTTACCAACGGTCAGACATTTTATCAGTTATCAAAACAAACTATTCAGTAATTTGATGAATCTCAAACAATTGTATTTCATATTGTATTAGAAATAGTATAGTGTGATAATATAGTATGTTTCCATCAATGCCAAAGGGAGAGATTGATGACATGCAACTGATTAAATGGTTGACTATATTAAGTTGAAGATGATGCAAGACATTAAATCAGTTAATGGTTTGTGTTGTGGGTCCACAACACACACCCCATTTTAGGTCCTCTGACCATGGGGACCCCCCCTTCTTTTTTGTCCTTTTTTTTTCTTGTCATCATGTCCACCCCTCATAGAGATCTAGTCAGCCACCAGAAAAGATTACTGAAACTAGAGCAGATAAAGGAAGAACCCATTTTTTGGCCTTTCGGCCCTTTCGGCCTTTTGAAGGATTTAGGTCCTCTGAAATACCGAAATGGCCAAAAGGTCGAAGACCCAACCTTTTGGTGATTTCAGACTCTAAAAACATTGAAAGGCCAAAAGGTTCTTGGTCCTCCTTTGGCATTTTTGGCCTTTCAGGGTTTGAAACCCCAAAACCACTGACGTCAGCCCGCGGGTTATAAAAGGGGTAACCTCCCTTTTTCATTTCACTTTGCATTTTTATGTGTGTGTGATCTCGCTTACGTCTGTTTTCTTCTCCTCTCTGACCGTCTCCTCTTCCAATCTGCCTGGTTCCCCTCCCTTTGCTTGATCATTTGAGGTAGGCTTTCTTCACTCTTCCTCTCTTGGTGCTTTCAGGTTGCTTAGGCTTAGGGTCTTTTCAGTGCCCGTAGTTCCTGTCCAGCCTAGGGCACTTCATTTCATCGCATTTTTAGGCTTTTGTGTCTTTGTGCATCGACAGGGATGTCCCTCCCTATCAGCCCTAGGGTTTTTTGGTGTCATTGGGTCTAGGTTTATGGTCTTATGTTTTTGTTAGTCACGGCGCTTACCATAGGTTTTCAGCCTCCGAAGGGCCAACAAATGGATCTTCACTTTCGCCAAGTGTTGTATCAGATGTTTCGACCTTTTGGACATCCGAAAGGTCTAAAAGTCTGAAAAGATGAAAGTGAGACCTCCGATCAGTCCATCTGGGTTCTTCACCATGTTCAGATGATTCGACGTCCTTGAGAAAGCCCCTCCCAGTTTGGTGTCTGAAACTCTGAAACCCCCGATGGACTTGGCCCTACCATATACCTATTCGCACTTTCAGACTTTTCGGTCTCTAAACAAGTTTTTGGTGTCCGAAACCCCGAAAGGTCTGAAAGTACAAAAAATTCCACTTTAACTATTTTTCATCTCTCTTGACTTGCTTTCATAGTTTAAATTGTTTTTCCTGTTCAAATAAACTACTGATATTTGTCATTTCTTGCAGGAATGACTGAACCCAAGATAACATCCCCAATGAAGTATCAATACAAGGGGAATCCCCCAAGCTCAAAGGTGGGGAAAAAACATAGCGAGGTAACTGATACCAACATCGGGAACATGGATTGGAATGAATTCCTAACTTAGTGCTCCCAACTAGCAAATAGATTCAAGGTCTATACCTCATTAGTCCTATCCGAGCTAGTAAATGGAGCCACACACTCTGTGGCTGTTTCATCTTCAGAATTGATCATCACCCTAGCTCATCATTATGATTCAGATAAGAGGGTGGTAGTAAAATCTGAGGATCAGGTGGTGCTAGACATCAGGCCAAATATCATTGAGGACATCTTTCACCTTCACAAAGGCATAGACAAATTCTATGACTTTTATATTGAAAAGGGGACCAAGTGGTTCGGCAATAGGGAGAAAACTGTAAATGAGATGATGAATAAGGAATACCTCAAGCAACCACTTCCCAAGAACAAAATGGACAAGATAGACCTCCAGAGAGGTTATATGAAGGATGATATCTAGGCAGCTATAACAATCGTAAGCAAGGTGTATGGGTTACCACAGTCCACCAAATTTGAGCATTGGATGATCCTATTGATAGAAAGGATCTAGGAATGGAAAGCAAGATTTGACTGGGGCACCATCATCAGTGACAATCTGGATGAGCAATTAACAGCCGTAAAACATAACCCCAATTTTTACATGAGCACTTATGTGGTGTATCTACTAGCTACACGGGAAGATTATCCTGGCCTCACCAAGAGGGGAAGTCTGAATGATCCAAATGCATGGCCCCATCTTGTATACCTGTAGCTGGTAAAAGGAGAAAACATGCCAGAGGATTCCCCAGATTATAGGATAGTCAATGATGCATTCATATTCATAGTCATCCGATCTATTGAGGGTAACTTTGCTAAAAGGATGTCAGAAGAGGCTGTTGCTAAGGTAAGGGC
Organism: Thuja plicata; assembly: GCA_018584345.1. Taxonomy (NCBI): domain Eukaryota; kingdom Viridiplantae; phylum Streptophyta; class Pinopsida; order Cupressales; family Cupressaceae; genus Thuja; species Thuja plicata. The sequence continues at coordinate 7,835,390 of MU227713.1, read as the reverse complement.
CATTGGGGCCTATTTTATCCAATTCAAGATGTTCACATATATTTGGATAGCTGGATCAAACTTGCAACCAAAGAAGTTTCCCAGGTACCCATCCGACTGGTTAATCATATTGGAGATGGCCAGGCAGCTCACGGATGCATACGAGAACATAAAAAATAAGAAGAAGCACCTTTTGGACTTTCCCACCTCTTTGGGACCCTATACACTACAAGATATGAAGGTTTCCAAATCCCTTGCTTTTGAACCCACTTTGATGCTATAGGTGCTTATAGCCATATCATCGGCAAATTCTACGTATATGAGCCACATATGGAAGATCATTGGATAAACTATATAGATGATCATGAGGTCGTATTCTGAGATTAATGTAGAATGAACCTAGCTCTGGAAAAAGAGGTGTTGAAGGTTCCTATTTCCTTGAAGGTATGGGAATGATATTTAGAGGAGGTCTTAGAAGACATTTACACAAAAGATAAGGTGTATGACTGGCCAATCATGAACGCCGAGGTGTACAAGGATGAAAGTGATGACACAAACTTTAGGGAAAGGCACCTGATAAAGACCACTATATCTTGGATCAAGAAGCCACACTAGATGAGTCTGATCCCGGTGAAAACATTAATGGAGCCCTGCAGAAAAGTAGAGAAACAATGAGGAGAGAAGTCAACAACTCCTAAATATAAGAGGGCTCCCTCTCAGAAGCCAAGAACAGTGTATGGTCATGAATGACCAGTTGAATATGGCTCTAATCCAAGGTCCAAGAAAACCAGAATGACAAGCCATATTGAACCACCAATGGGGTCATCACAACCCCAATTAGGAGAAGGCCCATCAACCTTTGGCCTATCTTCCCCCAACGCTAAGAAGAAAACCTATAAGAGAAAAAAGTGTTCTGAATCTCCGCAGTTAGAAACTGTACAAGAAGAGCCTGAGGAAGAGGATGCAAGTGAGCCCTTCATCTGAAAGACCAGGTTGCAAAAGAGGAGAGAAAAGGAGACTACTAAGAAACATAAAGAGGATCCCAAAGAATAGGATAATCCTTTGGATGCATTGGGATCAGATGAGTTCATGCTTTCTGATTTTGAAGGACTAGAAGGATTTTTGGATCAGGGCCAAGATACACACAATGGGGGACCACCGCTCATACAACCCCAGGTAGCCCTCACTCCACCACCGCTCATACAACCTCAGGTAGCCCTTACTCCTCCACTGGTCCAGTTCACCAATCCTCTGGTGAATGTTTCTGCTCCACTAGTAAGCTCCAATTATGCACCAGGGCCTAAAACCCAAGACAGTGGGGTAACTCAAAGTTTAGTAACAGACAATGTAGCTAGAGGGAGTTATGTTTTCACTCCACCACCCAACATACTTACTCCAGCAACTTCCCTACTGACTCCAAAACCTCCTCCAGCACCAAATTTGCCTCTGTCTACTACCACCATCTCCTCATTTCCCACTCCAATCATACCAACACTTGTTCCCTCAACATCAATCCCTCCAACATGTGCCACCCAGGTTTCTAGAGAAGCCATGAGTGCTAAGGACACACCACCTTTCCATACCACGCTAGAGGCCATGACCAGTCTGAAGTCAAAGGTATCAATTGATACTTTCGATGAAGAAGCCCAGGACAAAGAAGAGGATAACGTGTTAACTGAACAAGGAAGGGAAGAAGGAGAAATGGATGTGGATGCTGAAGGGGAAGGAATGAAGGAAGGAGGAAATGAACAAGGAAAAGGGAAAGAAAAGGAATCAAAGAAAGAAACAGAGCCAGAAATACAAAGCCTCAGTTTGATCCTCCAAGTTGCACGATATGAACCTATAACTACATCTGGTAAACCTACTTGGTTTACCAAGGAGATACAACCTAGGAGAATAACCTACACCAGTGAATTGGATGTAGAGGACACAAGTATGACATCAGTGAGACAAGCTTTCCACCAGGTAGAAATCAATGCGCCTACAAAGATCATGTCATATATAACTCAAGACACTGGGGGTCATTGGAAATCCCAGATAGCTATCCCTCCCTCGAGCACTTCTTAGATGACATTTTCATTAGAAGGTTATAGATTTAAGGAGGTAGATTTGGGTGAACCCGCAAGAGAAGGGAGAAAAATAGTAGCAGCTTTAGGGATGAAGCATGCTCTAGGGTTCATGAAGAAAGATGAAGAAACCAACAAAACTTTAACAGACCAAAATGAACCCTTAAAAGGGTTCATACAAAAGATGTTGGGTCCCATTGACCCAAATTGTTCAGAGGCTTCACTACAGGCCATGCTTGATAAAAGGCCTAGACCAGATTTGCCGACAAGTTTGACTCCCTCTTTTATCCAGGCAAGCGCTGATTGGATAAATGACTTTGAATAATTCAGAGAGAAGGAAATCCCATCAATATTGAGGCCATACAGGACCATATTGGTTGAGGTTAATTCACTCATCAACCTGGTGGAAGATGATAGTGGTATGGATGTAGAGGTAGTTAAGTGGCAAGCAGCTCTCCAAGATTTGGAGATAATTCGAAAGCAACGCTTCCAAATTTTGGTAAAAGTCTATGAGGGCGAAGAAATGGATAAATTTGAGACTTGGACCAAGCAAATGGCCAAGATAATTAAGGTCTACAATAAATAGCAGGCCCTTATAGATGAAAAGCGGGAGGAGGTAGTAAAATGGATCAAAGATATAGATACCTTCTTCATGGGGTCAGCCTAAATGTCTATCGAGATGAAAGCCAACAGGCTCTACATCCCTCCAAGGAAGTGGTCTAAGAGTTCAGAGACGTTCTGGTCAGAGTCAATACCAAGGAGGCCTTGCAGCAACTATTCTACATGAAAGAGGAAATACATAGAATGTCACAGCACGAAGAAGAGATCACATTCTTCACTTCTGAATTAACTATCTTCAGAAAGAGGCAAGAACAAAGGGTCACCAAGATAAAAAGGAAGGAGATCAATTTTGAAGAGGTTCAGGAAATAGTGCAGAGGCTTCTGACAGCTCACCCAGAGGTATTTCCTGGATAAAGCTCCAAGGTCCAGTTTCTAGATAAGTGGGGCAAGATTTTAACATTTGGCCAAATTTCTACTAAGGTGGAGTTTTTGGCCTTTCGGCCTCCGAAATTTTGGTTTTTTCGGCCTCCCAAAGCAAGGATTTTTTCAGCCTTTCGGCCTTTCAGCCTCCTCAAGTTTTTTTGGCCTTTCTGCCCACAACAAGTCTGAACTTCATGGACCTCAGAGTTTGAAGATTTTGAAGAACACCTGAGAAATTTTAAAGGCATTAATGTTTCGGGGTAGAGGTCAGGGTCCGAAAAACTAGGGGTTTCACCGAGGTTACTTTTTCAGACACTAGTTAGACTCCAGATAATATCCATGGGCAACTTGAGTTAGTTTTGGAAGGACTAAAGGTTCCCTATCAGTTCCCACCACCAGAAATAATTCTAGGTGAAGAATCCAAGAAGCATCCACCAAGATCAAGAAGAAGACTCCCAGTTCACAGAAGGAATTCTCCTCCTTTCTCTCTCTCTTCTTTGGCAGATTTTTCCCTCTTTGCATAAGCAAATGGATTGTAAATAGGTTTAAGAATCCATGCAAGTTACATAGTATCAGTTAGCAGTAGTTTACCTTCAGCAAAGTTCTAGTCTTAGTTTTATTTCTTTAGTTTAGACTCTCTGATGCCCTAACTCTAAAAATTAGAGTTGTAGATCAAAACTCTATATATTGTAATAAAAAAAAAATGTAAAAGGCTGACTTTTTTATACAATAAAGATCTACATTGGTTGCTTCATTGATGGTGTGTGAATTACTGCTATCTATGCAAATTTATTGAATTTATGCTTGCATTATTCTTTATTTTCAGAGAGCCCTTTGTGTTATTGTGTTTCGAATTCGTGCTACTTTTAGTTGGAGTTTGCTGTCGTATATCTACCTTGCTGTGATGAATGCGTGGAGGAGATCATCTTTGGGCTTAACAATAAATCTATCTCATGGGTGCGCACATCTTAGTGGTTTCATGATTTGATAGATTTTGAATATCTTGCATGAGTGAATACGTCTTCTCTCCAAACGCTTGCATCCGTGGAGTAGTGAATTGTGACTTGGTCTGATTTATGCTTTGTGGGTTGTTCCAAATCTCTCCAGCATTTAATTTACAAGGAAGGGTTTACGGTAGTTTATGTCCTTAGGATTTCACTTTTCCCACAATTTGCCTTATTTCTTGTTACCCTTCCCTCTTTAAAACGCTGTCATTAATTCCAAAAATTACCACCTTGAAAAACACAAAATTGGATTTATTTACAACACCCATACTTGTTAAAATGAAAAATACCAAAAAAAATAGAACTAACAATATTTTGCAGTTTGCTGTCTTGAATTTACCAGCAAAGGCCTCCTCGTGAACAATCTTATTTATCTTCAACTGTGCAACCAAGAAGGTTGTGACCCAACCCCAGAGAACCTTGGGAATAACTTCATTATTCTTTCAAGAGAGGAAATTGAATCTCGAGATCCTAGCAAGTTGACTTGTGTTAAAACAACGCTCAATAGAAGTGGCACTAGAAGGAGGGCCTCAAGACCCAAAAGATAGATAATATTGGATCTTTCTCTCCAAAGAGATTTGAACATGTGCTTAGATCATCTCCAAAAAGAGGCAAGTTCCTTAAACTCACTCACCATCGAAGGGCTCGCAGCGACAAGGGAAAAGCAAAAGGTGAATCTTCTCATCGCCTTGCCACACCTTAGGATCCTCTTGGATAGTCATTACACATCACTGCCCCATCTACTACCGCAACGATCAATCAAAATCATAACTTGTCAAATCAAAATTTGTAGCAACCTCGGCCAATGGCATTTTTTGCTAACGCAACAAGCTCACCTTTGAACTTTGTTGGGCAGCTCCATGAGTTACCCAAAAATATAGAGAAGTTTTGTACACGATTCATATATGGCGAATCTAGGATAGAGGAAGAACACATCCGTGCCTTCAAAGAAATTTGTAACTGTAAAGAGATTTCTCACTAAGACGTTGTCTTCCACCTATTCCCATACACTTTGGGAGATTTTGCATACAATTGGTACCTGAATTTGCCATGAGGATCTATCTCAGTGTGGAATGACTTCAAAACCAAATTCCTTAATCAATTCGAATTGTATGTCGATCTTGCGGTGACACATCACCAATTCATAACCACAAGGAAGGATCCTAAGGATCTCATTGCTATGTTTAATCATCATTTTCACAAAATGCATCAAAATCTGGAAGCTCCCTACACTATACCAGATAAGGCTATCATACAAGTTTACCTAAAGGCTCTAGACCCATTCACCTCAATCTTTCTAAGAAGGCTTCCCCCGAAAGATAGAGATACAATTGAAAAGGTGTATAATGAATCTATCACTTTCACTTAGCAAATGGACCCACAAGAAGGAAGTTATGTAGCTTCACCCATCATGAGTAATCTCATGGTCCCACACCCATTTGCAGAAAACAATCAAGCCTTAGCCAACCACTTGCCCATGCAAAATCCTATATTGGCATAGCCATGTACAACCATGCCTCCACCCATTACTTATCCAGGCTACAAAGCTCATAAAATGACATTCGTAGAATAGAGGATTGTACCCAAAAATGAGCCTGATGCTCTCATGGCTTTCAAGTTAGACACCGTAAAAAAGACTTTATCGCAACTCACTAGCAAAGTTACCAGAATGAAGCTAAGCCCACCCCAAAATCAGGATAGATACCAACAAGCGTCTACTAGTCCAAATACATACTCTTAGAATACAAACAAGGGTTTTAATGCATATAGCAACAATAACACATAGGAGAAATCATTTGGGCAGAAAAGGCCAAATCAGCCATGGAACACTAGACCAAATAATGGAAGCATCCCAGTAGACGAGGCCAATACTTATGAGGCTTTAGAGGCCAATCTTGTCAGGGCTCCAATTAAGCATCAAGATAGTAATGGATATGTTAACAACTCCCAAGACCACTACACCCAGAATCTAGAGGGTTCCCCGATGAAATTCAATGCTATGGTGTTTGATTCCTACAAGTCTGGAAAAGAGGGAGGCCCAGAAACCTATACGGGAGAAGATGAATTCATGTTCCCTTTTCAGAGAAAGAGTGAGCCTGAATACTTCAAGGTGCATGCCTTCCAAAATGATCAGTGAAACTCATACTACCTCTGGAGTAGAAAGGAACCCCTCATCGATGGTATACCTCCGAGAAAGAAACCAACTCCACCAGATCCTTGGGCTAGTAACAATCCCATACCTCCAAAGGGCCCAAATGCCCCCATACCTCCTACGATGAGTACATATGCTGGTTACCAAGGAATGGCCTGGTCAAGTGACAAGTACAATGCAGTAGATGAACTCAAGAAAACTAAGGAAAACATCTCTATGTTCGAACTATTGCAGGGCTACCCATCTCAAAAGGAAGCCCTTTTAAGATCTTTGGACCATTTAAAACCTGGCCTATCGACCAAAGACACCAGGGTGCCCATGTCCAATGTTAACACATCTGAGACATTCCCAACATTATTCACGGATAAGATGGAGGTCCCGCCACTCTTACTCAGCTTGCGAATGTTCGGGAAGAACCTACATAACTGCCTAATCGATTCAGGAGCCTCATGCAATGTTATGCCCCTATCAATTTGCCAAAAGTTGGGGATGGTGCCCCAAGTAACATACCAGGTGGTCATACAATTAGAAAAAACTAAGGTCAGAGTAACTGGTGTGCTCAAAGACCTACACATTCAACTTGTCACAGATCCTCAGATACAAGAGCGCATTGATATACACATAGTGGACATCCCCGAGACTTATGGGATGTTACTAAGCTAAGAATGGACTAAATGCTTAAGAGGATGGCTCTCTACAGATTTCACCCAACTTTGGCTACCTTGGAGAGGTTTGAATAACCAAATAAAGATAGATGCAGAACCAAAGCTGAAAAGGATGATCACTGAATACAATGCCACAAATGAAGTCTTGTTCACTCAAATCGATTTAGGCACTTACGGATTGGATGACATTTTCATGTTTCAAATCCGAGAAGGAAAAGAATCAGACCATAGTCCCATCCAAGGTCTTCTAGAGATGAAGATTGGCGATGACATCTTCCAAAGTTTCATCAATAGCACAATAGCTAGCCTACGACATCTAGGCCAAGACACAGATCCCAACATTTTATTGCTGCATGGATACTTCCGATTACATCAGGCTAGTCATTCCGAGTTTACATGCCTCAGTTCTCAAAAAGCACTGTCACAAGTGTTGGCTCAAATTTCCTAACCAAATGAGCCACTAGAAGCATAGATGATAAAAGGAGATGTACTTGGGATAGAAGATGGGAACAACGTCGCACCAGGTATGGACAACCTAGTCCTTGCAAATAGTCCACCTCAAGATCAAGATAGTGGTTCAAATATGGAAGATAGAAGCCTTGCACTGAACATGCTTAGTGACTGGAGTACCTTGGATGATGGAGTATGTCCCCCTTACAAGGGAATACTGGAAGATAAAGACAATGAACTCCTCAAACCTGGGCATACTCAAAATATAGGAGAATCAACTTCTTCTGACAGCGATGGAGAGAGGGGCCAAAAACCAAGGACCAAGGGTTTTTCTAAGAAAATTTCAACCAGACCCAACCCTACTAAACCACCTTAGATATGGAAACTATGCTTTGATGGTTCCAAATGTAAACAAGGAGCAGGTGCAGGAATCAAATTGATAAATCCAAGAGGTAAGTCTTTCTATGCTGCTTATAGATTAAAGTTTCTTTATGCTAATAATGTGGCAGAATATGAAGCACTGGTTCGCAGAATCCTCCTAGCTCATGAGAAAGGAATCAAGATCTTGATGGTGGAAGGAGACTTGCAATTGGTTGTCAAGAAGATCCGTATTCAATATACTTGCAATGATAAGAGGCTCTCAGCCTACAGAAATAGGGCATGGGATCTGATCAACAACTTTGACACTTTCAACATCAAAACCATTCTGAGAATAAAGAATGTCATCGCTGATGCATTGGCTGTCTCAACCAGTTCACTAAATCCAATGGGGAAATCCAAACTAAAGAAATTCTTGGTTGAACTTGTCACGGCCCTGGCCATTCTGGACAATGTCACTAACTTTCAAGTCTTCCAAGATGATCAACATATCTTAGAGTTTATCATGTGCGCTGGCGTGTTCAAAAAGTAGATCATCAACAAGGAGAAGAACGAGGAGGAAATAGTTGAACCCAAATAACCTGATGATTACGACATTATAAACTTGAAAACCAATTCCATACCCAAGGGAATGGTAGAACTAGAGAGGATTTTTGATAGCGATAAGACTACCATACGAAGGTGTCCTGACATAACACTTGATGGTAAAGAATGTGACACCTACAACCTAGGCATGGAAGAGGAATCAAGAGAAGTCCACATCAGAAAGGTGGGGACCAAAGAAGAAAAGGAGAAAATGGTCCAGCTTCTCACAGAATATCGAGATGTCATAGCATGGAGTTATGAAGAATTAAAGACATATGACACCTCAGTTATAGTGCACAACATCCCTTTGAAGCCAGATTCTAAGCCTTTCCGACAATGACAAAGACCCATGAATCCCACTATGGAGCCCTTAATTCAGAAGGAAGTATAGAAGCTGCTTGACGCCAGGATCATCTTCCCAATTTGACATTCTACAAGGGTTGCAAACCTAGTACCTGTAAGGAAGAAGACTGGAGAAATTAGGCTGTACGTAGACTTTTAGAACCTCAACAAGTCCTCTCAAAAGGATAATTATCCACTCCCATCTCTAGACGAAGTGCTGTAGAAGGTTAATGGATCTCAAATGATGTCATTCCTAGATGGCTACTCTGGGTACAATTAGGTGATGGTGCAGGAAGAGGACAGGATGAAAACAACATTCACCACTAAATGGGGGACTTTCGCCGATTGACGGATGCCTTTTGGGTTGAATAATGTTGGGGCCACCTTCCAGAGAGCAATGGACATAACATTCAAAGGATTGGTTGGAAGGTGCATCATCATCTACATAGATGATCTCATGGTCTACTCAAAACTAAGAGCTGACCACATAAGCAACCTCAGAAAATGCTTCCAGAGGTGCAGAGAATTCGGGATCTGCCTCAACCCCAAGAAATGCATGTTCAGGGTAACTAAAGGAAAGCTCTTGGGGCATATCATTTCTAGAAAGGGGATATCCATTGACCCCAAAAGGGTGGAGGCGATCCTAAAATTGACACCACCTCATAGCCGCAAGGAACTAAAATCTTTCTTTGGAAAGATCAATTTCATCAGAAAATTCATCAGTGGCTTCACAGAAATAGTGAAACCATTGAACGACATGCTCAAGAAAGATGCCAAGATTGAATGGGCCCTCCTATCCAAGAAGAATTTCAAAGAGATTAAGACTGCCATTGCCACGGCACCATTCCTAGCCAGTCCTGACTACACCATCCCTTTCAAGGTCTACTCTTTCACGTTGGAACACTCGTGCACAAGCATTCTCATGCAGAAGAAGAATAGTGAAGATGAAAGACCCATCACTTTTATGAGTTACCCTTTCAAAGATGTTGAGCTGAGATACCCAAACTAGGACAAACAATCATTTTCTCTCATCAAGGCGGTGAAGAAGTTCAGGAATTATATTTTGAGGAGTAAAGTCATCGGGATAGTTTCAGACACGGTGGTTAAATCCCTCCTAATGCAGAATGAGTTGGGAGAATGAAGAGGAAAATGGATGGCAATTCTCCAAGAGTTTGACGTAGAAATCCAGCCGATAAAGTTGGTAAGGGGCCAGGGCCTGATGAAGCTAATTTTTGAGTGTGAAGAAGGTCTGGTCTGCCAAACATACACCAACCAAGGTGTGATCATGGATGTATGGTACCAAGACATAGTGTACTATCTATTGCGGAATCGCTACCTCGAAGAAATGAACAGTTCCTAGAGAAGAGCCTTAAAGATCAAAAGTAGCTCTTACATGCTAAAGAGTGGACAACTCTACAAACACAATTTTGAGGGTTTGTACCTAAGGTGTTTGGATAGAACAGAGGCAAAGAAAATACTAGTGGACTTTCATGATAAATATGGAATGTGACATGGATCAGTGGAAGCCACTGCTCACCAAATCTTGAGGGCAGGATATTTTTGGCCTACAATATTTAAAGATACCGGTGAGCATGTGAGATCCTGCCACACTTGCCAAACTAGGGCAACTCGAGAGAGAAATCTAGCGATGCCCTTACAACCAGTCTGTGAGGTACACCTGTTTACCCAATGGGGCTTGGACTTTGTTGGAGTGATTAACCCCCCTTCATCTACAGGACATAAGTTTATCTTGATAGCTACCAACTATTGCACATGCTGGATGGAGGCACAAGCATTGAAGAATTGTACCACTGAGGTTGTGACCAAATTTGTGGAGGAGCGCATCATAACTAGGTTTGGGATGCCATTCTATTTGGTATGTGACAATGCCCCCTCTTTCTCTTCAGCCTTTCTCACACAATGGGCCTTCAAAAACTAGGCAATCCTCAAATTCTCTTCAAATTATTATCCACAAGGCAATGATGTAGCAGAGTCTACAAACAAAAATCTAACTACAGTAATCAAACACCTCTTGGATGAAAACCCCAGGGACTGGCACACACAGCTGAAATATGCTTTATGGACTGATCGTGTAAGGATCAAGAATGCCCTGGGGACGTCTCCATATCAACTAGTCTATGGATTGAAACTAGTCTTTCCTATGAACCTAAAGAACCCAATTTTGAGATTCATGGACCAATATGTAGGGGAGGAAGATCGGGTACAAGTCAGACTCATGAATCTCCTAAAACTAGAGGAGAAACAAACTTTAACCCTGGAACATGTATCAAAGCATCAGACTATATTAAAAAAGGTGGTTCGACAAGAGGGCTACCATCAAAGCCTTCAAGATCTCTAACCTTGTCCTCATGTGGGATAAAGAAAAAAAAAAGCTACACAGCCACACCAAGTTCCAAAGACTATGAATAAGCCCTTACCAAATATCAGAGATCCTGGGTGAGAACACTTTTAGGATCAACACATTAGATGGAGAGTTGACCCTATTTCCAGTCAATGGGAAATTCCTCAAACATTACTTTGGATCCTAAGTGGGACTGTCTTCCATCCCTTGTACCATAGTCATTTTTGCATTTTTCCCTTTTTTCGTTTTTGTTCTCGCCATCAATCCTTTCTTCTGCTCGTGTTTGTTCTTTTCTTTTTTGGGGGCTCATTTTGTTGTTGTTTTGGGTTAGTGTGTTTTGGATCCAGTCCAAGGTGTTCCGCAAGGGGAGTAGAGGTATTTATTAGTCAAATTTCTCCAAGGATACATGTAGCATAAGAGAACCTTTCTACAAATACAAAGTAGTGATGATTATCATTGACAAACAAGAAGGAGTTCAAAGTTTGGTCATCCTAATCACAAGACACATTAAGGTACAACACCAGAGGGCATTGGTTTCTAAGGCATTTGTCAGTTGTAGCTAGCCCGAGTGCATAGGTTCGGGTACCCACCCATCCCAGAACCCAAATTTGAACTGAATGCAAAGGTAATAACAAAAGAAAGAAGAGCCCAAAAGGGAAAGAAAAAGAGACACTCAAAAGAAAAGTGCCCCAAAGAGGTCATGAGTGAAGTATCCAGGAAGCACCACCTAATCATTGCTCAGATCAGAAAAAGAAAGAATAAAAGAGGTTTTTGACCTGAATGCATGGAACACACTAACGTCCAAGGCTTGATGTATCTCCAAGCGAACATAAGAAACAAAATGATTTTCCAAAAAATGGAGCTCTCACAAAGGAAGAAAGTTATAGCCTAAGTAGACAGGACAGACTTGGGTGATTATGACAACCTCTATCGGGGCTATGGACGCTCGACTGGCAGTAGAGCAAGGTTATACTTGGGACTTGGGGAAAACTTTGTCGGGGCTATGGACGGCTGATTGGCAGCAAAGCTCTTTCTGAGAAGCCTTGGTTTTATTTGGTAAAGGTTGGGAATAGCTGGCAAGCGCCTTGGTTATCACAACCAAAGGTCAAGAAATGAACACACATGAACACACACAGGGAAACTAATAGAAGAACCTCAGATTGGAGGTCATTAAAGAATCATCAACTCCACCGCCTCTTGGTTCTATTCTACTACAAAGCTACTTTCCAAAAGAGTGTTGATGATAAAGAAATGCCTTGGTCATTCCTCCTTTTGTTAGGGCTATTTGTTGTGGGTCCACAAAACACACCCCATTTTAGGTCCTCTGACCATGGGGACCCCCCCCTTCTTTTTTGTCCTTTTTTTTTTCCTTTTTTCATGTCCGCCCCTCATAGAGATCTAGTCATCCACTGAAAAAGATTACTGAAACCAAAGCAGATAAAGGAAGAACCCATTTTTCAGCCTTTCGGAGGACTTAGGTCCTTTGAAATACTTAAATGGCCGAAAGGCTGAAGACCCGACCTTTCAGTGATTTTAGACTCTGAAAACACCAAAAGTTTGAAAGGTTCTTGGTCCTCCTTTGGCATTTTCAGCCTTTCGGGGTCCAAAACTCTGAAGCCGCTGACGTTAGCCTGCAGGTTATAAAAGGGGTAACCTCCCTTTTTCATTTCACTTTGTGTTTTTATGTGTGTATGCTCTCACTCACGTCCATCTACTTCTCCTCACTAACCGCCTCCTCTTCCAAGCTGCCTGGTTGCCTTCCCTTTACTCAATCATTCGAGGTAGGCTCTCTTCACTCTTCCTCACTTGGTGCTTTTGGGTTTCTTAGGTTTAGGGTCTTTTCGGTGCCCCTAGTGCTTTTCCATCCTAGGGCACTTCATTTTGTCACCTTTTTGAGCTTCTGTGTCTTCATGCATCGACAGGGACGTCCCTCCCTATCGGCCCTAGGGTTTTCTGGTGTCATTGGGTCTAGGTTTAGGGCCTTGTGTTTTTTCTATCACGATGCTTACCGCAGGTTTTCGGCCTCCGAAGGGCCAAACACTGGATCTTCACTTTCACCAAGTGTCATTTCAGACATTTCAGCCTTTAGGACATCTGAAAGGTCTGAAAGTTCAAAAATTTGAAAGCAAGACGTCCAATCAGTCCATCTGGGTTCTTCACCATGTTTAGACGATTCAACATCCTTGAGCAAGCCCCTCCCAGTTCAGTGTCCAAAACTCTGAAACCCCTAATGGACTTGGCCCTACCATATACGTGTTCACACTTTCAGACTTTTCAGTCTCCGAACTAGTTTTTGGTGTCCGAAACCCCGAAAGGTCTAAAAGTGCAAAAAATTGCACTTTAACTATTTTTTAGCTCTCTTTACTTGCTTTCATAGTTTAAATTATTTTTCCTATTCAAATAAGCTACTGATATTTGTCTTTTCTTGCAGGAATGACTGAACCCAAGATAACATCCCCAATGAAGTATCAATACAAGGGGAATCCCCCTAGCTCAAAGGTGGAGAACAAACATAGCAAGGTAACTGATACCAACATTAGAAACATGGATTGGAATGAATTCTTGACTCAGTGCTTCCAACCGGAAAACAGATCTGAGGATTGTACCTCATTAGTCCTATCAAGGCTAGTAAATGCAGCCGCACACCCCGTGGCTATTTCATCTTCAGAATTGATCATCACCCTCGCTCATCATTACGATTCAAATAAGAGGGTGGTAGTAAACTCTAAGGATCAGGTGGTGCTAGACATCAGGCCAGATATCATTGAGGATGTCTTTCACCTTCACAAAGGCATAGACAAATTCTATGACTTTTATATTAAAAAGGGGACCAAGTGGTTTGGCAACAGGGAGAAAACCGTAAATGAGATGATGAATAAGGAATACCTCAAAAAACCACTTCCCAAGAACAAACTGGACAAGATAAACCTCCGAAGAGGTTATATGAAGGATGATATCTAGGAAGCTTTAATAATGATAAGCAGGGTGTATGGGTTACCACAGTCCACCTAACTTGAGCACTGGATGATCCTATTGATAGAAAGGATCCAGGAATGGAAGGCAAGATTCAACTACAACACCATCATCAGTGACAATCTAGATGAGCAATTGACAGCCATAAAACATAACCCCAAGTTTTACATGAGCACTTACGTGGTGTATCTACTAGCTGCACATGCAGATTATCCTGGCCTCACCAAGAGGGGAAGTCTGAATGATCCAAATGCATGGCCCCATCTTGTATACCTATAGCTGGTAAAAGGAGAAAACATGCCAGAGGATTCCCTGAATTACAGGATAGTCAATGATGCATTCATATTCACAGTCATCCGATCTATTGAGGGTGACTTTGATAAAAGGATGTCAAAAGAGGTTGTTTCTAAGGTAAGGGCCATTGGGGCCTATTTTATCAAGTTCAGGATGTTCACATATATCAGGATAGCTGGGTCAACCTTGCAACCAAAGAAGTTGCCCAGGTACCCATCCGACTGGATAATCATATTGGAGATGACCAGGAAGCTTGCGGATGCATACGAGCACATAAAACAAAAGAAGCACTGTTGGGACTTTCCCATCTCTTTGGGACCCTATACACTACAGGATATGAAGGTTTGCAAATCCCTTGATTTTGAATGGGATGACTGTCCCTTACAGCTTTACAACATAGTACGAGCCCACTTTGATCCTATAGGTACTTGTAGCCATATCATCGGCAAATTTTATGTACATGAACCACATCTAGTAGATCATTGGATAAACTGTATAGATGATCATGAGGTCAGGATCCGAGATTATTGTAGAATGAACCTAGCTGTGGCAAAAGAGGTGTTGAAGGTTCCTATTTCCTCGAAGGTATGGGAATGTGATTCAAAGGAGGTCTTAGAAGACATTTAGACAAAAGATAAGGTGTATGACCAGCCAATCATGAATGCTGAGGTGGACAAGGATGAAAATGATGACATAGACTTTAGGACAAGGCACGTGATAAAGACCACTATATCTTGGATCAAGAAGCCACACTGAATGAGTTTGATCCTAGTGAAAACATTAATGGAGCCCTCCAGGAAAGTAGAGAAACAACAAGGAGAGAAGTCAAAAGCTCCTAAATATAAGAAGGCTCCCCCTCAGAATCCAAGAACAGTGTATGGTCATGAACGACCAGTTGAATATGGATCTAATCCAAGGCCCAAGAAAACTAGAATGACAGGCTAGATTGACCCACCAGTGGGGTCATCATGACCCCAATTAGGAGAAGACCCATCTACCTCTGGCCAATCTTCCCCCACCGCTGAGAAGAAAACCTATACGAGAAAGAAGAGTTCTAAATCTCTGCAGTTAGAAACTGTACAAGAAGATCCTGAGGAAGAGGATGCAGGTGAGCCCTTAGTCTAGAAGACCAGGTTGAAAAAGAGGAGAGAAAAGGAGACTACTAAGAAGCATGAAGATGATCCCAAAGAATAGGATAATCCTTTGGATGCATTGGGATCAGATGAGTTCATGCTTTCTGATTTTGAAGGAATGGAAGGCTTTTGGGATAAGGACCAAGATAAACACAATGGGGGACCACCGCTCATACAACCCCAAGTAGCCCTCACTCCACCACCACTTATACAACCTCAGGTAGCCCTTACTCCTCCACCGGTCCAGTTCACCAATCCTCTGGTGAATGTTCCTGCTCCACTAGTAAGCTTTGATTCTTCTCCAGGGCCTAAAACCCAAGACAATGGGGTAACTCAAAGTTTAGTAATAGACAATGTAGCTGGAGGGAGTTATGTTTTCACTCCACCACCCCACATACTTACTCCACCAAGTTCCCTACCGACTCCAACACCTCCTCCTACACCAACTCCGCCTCCATCTACTACCACCATCTCCTCATCTCCCACTCCAATCATACCAACACTTGTTCCCTCATCATCAATCCCTCCAACATGTGCCACCTAGGTTTCTAGAGAAGCCATGAGTGCTAAGGACACACCACCTTTCCATACCATGCTGGAGGCCATGATCGGTTATCGGTTTGAAGTCAAAGGTATCAATTGATACTTCTGATGAAGAATCCTAGGACAAAGAAGAGGATAATGTGGTAAGTGAACAAGGAAGGGAAGAAGGAGAAATGGATGTGGATGTTGACGAGGAAGGAAGGAAGCAAGGAGGGAATGAACAAGAAAAAGGGAAAGAAAAGGAAACAAAAAAAGAAACAGAGCCAAAAATAAAAAGCCTCACTTTGATCCTCCAGGTTGCACCATATGAACCTGTAACTACATCCGGTAAACCTACTTGGTTTACCAAGGAGATACAACCTAGGAGAAGAACCTACACTAGTGAATTGGATGGTGAGGACACAAGTATGACATCGGTGAGACAAGCTTTCCACTAGGAAGAAATCAATGCGCCTACAAAGATCATGTCATATGTAACTCAAGACACTAGGGGTCATTGGAATGCCCAGATAGCTATCCCTCCCTGATCACTTCTCAGACGATAGTTTCATCAAAAGGTTATACATTCAAGGAGGTAGATTTAGGTGAACCTACAAGAGAAGGGAGCAAAACACTAGCAGCTTTAGGGCTGAAGCATGCTCTAGGGTTCATGAATAAAGATGAAGAAACCATCAAAACTTTAACAAACCAAAATGAAGCCTTAAAAGGGTTCATACAAAATATTCTGGGTCCCATTGACCCAAATTGTTCAGAGGCTTCACTACAGGCCATGCTTGATAAAAGGGCTACACCAAATTTGCCGGCAGGTTTGACTCCCTCTTTTATCCAGGCAAGCGCTGATTGGATAAATGACTTCGAAAAATTCAAAGAGAAGGAAATCCCATCAATATTTAGGCCATACAGGACCATATTGGATAAGGTTAATTCACTCATCGACTTGGTAGAAGATGATGGGGGTATGGATGCAGAGGTAGTTAAGTGGCAAGCAGCTCTCCAAGATTTGGAGATAATTCGAAAGCAACGCTTCCAAATTTTGGTAAAATTTTATGAGGATGAAGAAATGGATAAATTTGAGACTTGGACAAGAAAATGGCCAATATAATTAAGGCCTACAAGAAACACCAGGCCCTTATAGATGAAAAGTGGGAGGAGGTAGTAAAATGGATCAAAGATATAAATACCTTCTTCATGGGGGTCGGCCTCAACGTCTACCAAAATGAAAGCCAACAGGCTCTTCGTCTCTCCAAGGAAGTGGTCCAACAGTTCAGAGACATTCTGGCAAGAGTCAATACCAAGGAGGCCTTACAGCAACTATTCTACATGAAAGAGGAACTACATAGAATGTGACAGCACAAAGAAGAGATCATGTTCTTCGCTTTTGAATTAACTATCTTCAGAAAGAAGCAAGAATGAAGGATCACCAAGATAAAAAGGAAGGAGATCAATTTTGAAGAGGTTCACGAAATAGTGTAGAGGCTTCAGGTAGCTCACCTAGAGGTCTTTCCTGGATAAAGCTACAAGGTCTAGTTTCCAGATAAGTGGGGCAATATTTTCACAGTTGGCCAAATTTCTACTAAGGTGGAGTTTTCGGCCTTTTGTCCTCTGAAATTTTGGTTTTTTTAGCCTCCCAAAGCAAGGAGTTTTTCAGCCTTTCGGCCTTCAAATATTTTGTCCTTTCAACCTCCTCAAGTTTTTTTGGCCTTTCGGCCTACAAAAATTCTAAACTTCTTGGACCTCTGAGTTTGAAGTTTTTGAAGAACACTTGAGAAATTTTAAAGGCATTAAAGTTTCGGGGTAGAGGTCAGGGTCTAAAAAACTGGGGGTTTCAGCGAGGTTACTTTTTCAGACATCAGTTAGACTCTAGATCATATCCATGGGAAATTTGAGTTTGTTTTGGAAGGATTAAAGGTTTCCTATTAGTTCCCACCGCCAGAAATAGTTCTAGGTGAAGGATTCAATAAGCATCCACCAAGATCAAGAAGAAGACTCCCAGTTCACAAAAGGAATTCTCCTCCTTTCTCTCTCTCTTCTTTGGCGGATTTTTCCCTCTTTTCATAAGAAAATGGATTGTAAATGGGTTTAAGAATCCATGCAAGTTACATAGTATCAGTTAGCAGTAGTTTACCTTCAGCAAAGTTCTAGTCTTAGTTTTATTTCTTTAGTTTAGACTCTCTGATGCCCTATCTCTAAAAATCTGAGTTGTAGATCAAAAATCTATATATTGTAATAAAAAAACAATGTAAAAGGCTGACCTTTTTATACAATAAAGATCTACATTGGGTGCTTCATTCATGGTGTGTGAATTACTACTATCTATGCAAATTTATTATATGTATGCTTGCATTATTCTTTATTTTCAGAGAGCCCTTTGTGTTATTGTGTTTTCAATTCATGCTACTTTTAGTTGGAGTTTGTTGTTGTATATATACCTTGCTATGATGAATGTGTGGAGGAGATCATCTTTGGGCTTAACAATAAATCTGTCTCGTGGGTGCACACATCTTGGTGGCTTCGCGATTTGATAGATTTTGAATATCTTGCACAAGTGAATACGTCTTCTCTCCAAATGCTTGCATTCGTGGTGTAGTGAATTGTGACTTGGTCTGATTTATGCTTTGTGGGTTGTTCCAAATCTCTCTAGCATTTAATTCACAAGGAAGGGTTTACGGTGGTTTATGTCCTTAGGATTTCACTTTTCCCACAATTTGCCTTATTTCTCGTTACCCTTACCAACAAAGGCCTCCACATGAACAATCACATTTGTCTTCAACTGAGTAACCAAGTAGGTTGTGACCCGACCCCAGAGAACCTTGGGAATAACTTAGTTATTCTTTGAAGAGAGGAAATTGAATCTCGAGATCCTAGCAAGTTGACTTGTGTTAAAACAACGCTCAACAGTTTGTATTGTCATTGATGTCAACTTGATATCATATGTATGGTCATGTACATAATGCCAAAGACTTCAGAGAATCAATGGAATAAAGGTTATGCTTTCAACAATGCATAAAAGTCAAGTATTCACTAAGTGACAGACTACACTGGCGGAGTGCACACCATCGGTAAAGACAGAGATAAAGTCATAGTGATGCCCGATGAGCAGAAGATAGTGTTTCCCAATGAAGCAGAATCAAAGGATGCCCGACAAGGTAAACACAGTGTTGCCCAATGAGCAAGATCCAATGATGCCCGACGGACGGAGATCCCAACGCTAACTGAAGTGACACTGATGGAACTGGTAGTTGTCACTGGCGATGAACTGCAGAATTGCTCGACAGAATAGAGAGATCAGAAAATGACAAAATATCTAGCTGGAAGAGCTAAAGGATAGACTTAACTGGTTGTTTTATTTGTTTTATTCGACCACAGTTAAGTAATTCATTTGTACAGTTGGCAAGAAGATAACTACGAGATAAATCAGGAGTTAAAACCGCAAATCAATTTGGCTAGATTGTTTTTCACTCCAAGAATCAAGAATCAAGAACCTAGAATTAAGGAATATCATGTCTATTTAAGAGACAAGCATAATTCTTTAAAAGGAAGGCAATCAGATACATGGGGGAGTGAACTAATAGAAGATGCTGAAGAGAAACTGATGAAGGATTAACTTCATGCAGTCTTGATCAATCAAGCTGAGGGAGAGCTAAAGAATTCTATAGACAGTGATGAACAGTGAAGCACAACATCACAGAGAAGAAAGAGTTAAGTACAAAGGAATCATATTGATACATTGATCATAAAGATATTGTAAGTAAATAGATCTGAAAATCTGCAATTCAGTTGCATTAGAAATAGGTCATTTTGTTTCAGTTTAACCATTGAAGCATTAAGTCTCTTAGTAGAGTAGGACTTAATATTCTTTTGTAATTGAGGTATATCCTAATAGATTACCAGAAGGTTGACTCATGATAGTAGCACCGGTCTTACCTAAATCCTATTGACATTCTAAGAAGGAGGCTAATTCAAGGATGGTAGTAAGATTTGCATAAAGGCTATTGACAGTCATGAGACTGATTCAAGGATGGTATCGTAGATGCTAGATACTTAGTGATAACCTATGTATAAAAATCCTCTAACAAGGTCGCACTTAACTGTGTGTTTGTAACCTTTAACAGGGTTGGCTCCTAACAAGGCTCACTTCAGAAGAGTGAAAATTTGGGGTACTGGTCCCAGTGGTTTTTCCCTTAACAGGGTTTCCACATTAAAATCCTTGTGTTATATGTGTATGGTTTATTACTTTATTGTTTTACATTCTACA
>MU227713.1:7804082-7815178 GCA_018584345.1 Thuja plicata | reverse complement strand
AATAAGGACAGACAAGGTAAATCGACAGACAGTTATTTGTTTCAAGTATTTCAAAGGCATACATCTTGTAGGGACTTAATAATTTGAGAAGTATTGATTGGTGGATTAAAGTTTAAATTGGATAAATTTCTGAGGCCACTGATTCACCCCCCATCTTAGTTATTACTAACAGATGAGACTATTCATGAAGAAACAACCTTGGTTTCTCATGTTGAAAATAAATCTAAATGGGTTATAGACAGTGGTTGCTCACATCATATGACTAGTGATAGAAGAAAGTTTGTTCAGCTAAATAAATATAATGGTGGTGTAGTCAGATTTGGCAATAAAACTCCAAAATTGATTATTGGAGTAGGTTCAATTAGTCTTGATGATAAACTAATATTGAAAATGTATTGCTTGGTGATGGAATTAAGAAAAAAATGTTGAGTGTTGGTCAACTTGTAGACAAGGGATATAATTTGAAGATCAATGATGGAAAATGTACTATCAGAAGTCAGTCAGGAGAGTTGATCACATCAGTTATAAAGTCAAGAGGTAATGTGTTTGAATTAAATACTATAAAGGCTATGTGTTTTTTTGTGAAGGTTGATGACAGTTGGTTATGAAATAGAATATTTTGTCATATATATTTTATAACATTGTGAAAGCAAGTATGACAAATGCAGTTAGAGATTTACCAAAAATAGTGAAACATTCTAACACCATGTATAGAGAGTGTGTGATGGGGAAACAAACTAGAAGTAGTTTTCAAAGAAAATATTACCTAGCAAAAAGGAAGTTGGATTTGGTACATACAAATATATGTGTTCCTACAAGAACAAGATCTTCCTATGGATAAAGGTATTTTATACTCTTTGTTGATGATTTTTCTAGGATGATGTGGGTTGCATTTCTTAGAGAGAAGTCTGAAGATTTTGATAAGTTTAAGATTTTTCAAAGAAAAAGTTGAGAATGAATCAAGTTTGGAGATAAAATGTTTGAGGTTAGATAGAGGTGGAGAGTTTACATCAGAAATATTTAATACCTACTATGAAGATCATGGAATATAAAAAACAAACATCAGCTCCTAGGACACCACAACATAATGGGATTGTAGAGAGAAGAAACATGACTATACTAGATACTGCTAGGACTATTTTTCTTGAAGGGAATGTGTTGCATGTGCATTGGAGATTAGCTATTGGTAATCTAGTCTGCACCTTAAACACAACTTAGAATTAGAGAAAGTACTAATAAGACACCTTATGAACTCTGGTTTAATCATGCTCCTGTTGTGAAATACTTCATAATATTTGGTAGCAAGTGTTATATCAAAACAGATGACGAGATAGGAAAATTTGATGGTAGAAGTGATGAAGGAATTTTCCTTGGTTATTCCACTAAGAGAAACAGTTACAAATGCTTCAATATGAGATTGAGGAAGTTAGTTGAAAGTGATAAAGTGAGAATTAATGAGAGGTTTTAGATTCTGGAAAGATTGTATGATTGTAATCAGGTTAAAGAAAATATGGAGAGGACTGCAAGACAATAGGAAACTCTTGAGTTTGATGATGAAATTGAGGTATGCTTGAATGACTCTACTAAGACTATAAAGACACCAAGGTATGTTAAGAAGAACCATCTTGAAAATCAAATTATTGGTGAAGTAAATAAGGGAATGGTGACAAGATATAGAATGAGAAATGAGATTTGTTTGATTTCACAAGTAGAACCAAAAACTACTTATGATGCATGTAGAGATGAATCTTGGACTAAATAAATGTAGGAAGAATTGGATCAAATAGAGATAAAAAAATAATTGGGAATTGGTTTATAGACCTAAGGATAAGAATTTTATAGGGACTAAATGGGTTTTCAAAAACAAAATGAATAAGGAAGGTATGGTAGTAAGGAATAAGGCTAGACTGGTTTGTAAAGACTACTCACAAAAATAAGGCATAGAATTTGAAGAAACATTTGCTCCTGTTGCAATATTAGAAGTAGTAAGGACATTCCTTGCTTTTGTAGGATGCAAAAAATTTAAGGTAGATCAAATGGATATCAAATTTGCATTCCTGAATGGAGATCTCAAGGAATAAGTCTACATTGAGAAGCATGATGGACTTCCCTTGACAGATGATGAAGATATGGTTTGCAAGTTGAAAAATTCATTATATGGACTAAAACAATCACCTAGAGAATGGTATGCTTGGTTGGAAAGGTATCTATTACATCTTGGTTTTACAGAAGGTAGTGCAGAAAGTAATTTGTATTTGACAAATAGTAAGGATGGAATCTTTATTGTTGAAGTCTTTGTTGATGAGATTATTTTTGGAGGTAATGATGAAATGAGTAAGAATTTTTATGAGGAAATGAAAAATGAATTTGAAATTTCTATGATTGGTCAAATGAAGTTCTTTCTTGGTTTGCAAATTACTCAAGAGAGATATGATATTTTCATCTCTCAAACTAAGTATCTTAAGGAATTGTTGAAGAAGTTTGGAATGGAATATTGTAAACCTATTGGAACACCTATGATTACTGGTTGTAATCTTACTACTACTGATGAATCTCAAAGTGTATTTCAGACAAAGTAGAGATCCATGATTGGAGGTTTACAATATCTAACGCACACTAGACCAAATATTTATAATATAGTTGGAATTTTTGCAAGGTTTCAAGAAGATCATAAAGAGAATCATCTTTGTACAGTTAAGGGGATATTATGATATCTATAGGGAACATCGGAATATGGATTATGGTATGAAAAGTCTAACAATTTTACTTTTCATGCTTATAGTGATGTTGACTGGTCAAGACGTGTTAATGATAGGAAGAGTACAAGTGGTGGTGCATTTTTTCTTGGAAAGAGTATGGTTTCATGGTTAAGAAAGAAGCAAGATTGTATAGTCCAGTCTGTTAGGAATAAGGTGTCTCAACCTTGGATAATTCCTATTCTTGTTATTTGTTTTGTAAAATGTATTTTCTTGCAAATAATGTAATTAAGTGTGAGTGTACATGTCTAGTTGGCATGTTAATGTGTCACTCCACTTGATGTGTTGGCATCTTGAATTGTGTGTAAGGATATCATGGCTAAAATGGTTATGATGGATTCCTATGACACGTAAGAGATATTTCTAGGAGATTTCAATGATAGGTGAAGACATGCAAGACATGTGGCAACTGATAAAGTTGAGTACTTTACACTCTTCTTTTCTTGATCCCAACCATGGGGTTCGGGGCATCACCCTGAAATTTTTTTTAGGGTTCCTATTTTCTCAGAGAATGGTAAAACCCTAATACGGCTATCCTTAGAAGTTGCCCTAAAAAGGAAAGCACATGATATAAGTGTTTTTTAGGGTTACAGGAAAGGATATGAAAAGAGTGTATTGTTGGTATGATCTGGTGCTACTAGATTTTTCTTAGAGTGTCGATTGTCTCCTAAAAGAACTTGCATTGCAAGTGTGTTGTAACCATTTTGTTGAAGATAATACATTGTGTAGGTTTTGGAGTGCTGGGGTTTTTTACCGAAAGGTTTTCCCCAGGGTAAATCATTCTGTCATTCTCTATTTTCTGTATGCATGGTATGTGGCTGCAATATCATAGTTAAAGTAGTTAAAAAATCTAAAGGATATTGGGATTACTTTTGAAGAACAAGTGATTATACATTGTGATTATACAAGCATAATGAACATGTCAAATAATCTTGTTATGCAATCAAAGACAAAACACATTTCAGTCAAATATCACTTTTTGAGACACAAGGTTGCAGAAAAGGAAGTCAGATTGGAGTACATGACTACAAAGGAACAAATAGAAGATATATTCACAAAACCTTTGTCAAAAGATGCCTTTGAGTATCTCAAAGGTATGCTTGGGGTGGGAAACCCTCCTTGCAAGAACTAAATGATGCAGAAATGCATCAGTCTAGTAACTATCAGAGCTATATCAATCAATGGACTTGATGCTTGGATGCATTCCTCAGCGGAGTGATCGCAAAACATATTAGAACATATTTGGGTGATCCAACGCCTAGTTATTTAAAGCATGAATATTTGAAAAAGATACACCTTATAGAGGTGGGATGGTTAGAGAAGAAAGATATATATGGCACTTTTTTCCATTGATGTCAAAGGGGGAGTGATAGAAGTAGAAAATCCCTACTATTTGAGGAAGAAATTTGAAGATGATATTGAGGAGATTGTATTGAGAAGGATATTTTTTAGGTTGATGGATTTTATCATATGTTTCCAAAATTCCAAAGGGGGAGATTTTTGGAATTATTTCTATGAAGAGGTGTTGACATTCATGTTTTCTCAGTCATGTCAACATATGTTCTAGTTGAAGTCTCAAACAAACTTGTTATCAATAGTACATGGATGATTAGCAAAAGTTTACGAAAAATGTATAGGAATTTTAGAGCATGTGAGAATGAGGATGTATGCATGAATGAAAAATTATCCTATATATAAGGTCGCTTGGTTTGATATTAGTATTTACATTAGTCATAGTTATTTTTCTGAAGATTGGGTACAAAACAGTGACAGAGAATTGTGACATAGTGGGTCTCTTAGTTTTGGAGGTAACTTGGATGTGAGGAATATTTATGATCTATGAGCTTAAGGTGTGGTAGAAGATATGTTGGAGAATGATACTTGTGATTTTTGGGTCGCTGTGTTCTTGGTGACATCAGTTGAAGAGTGTGATCTTGCAAAGATCTGTTTGTGGTCGACTACAATGGTGTAACGTGTTTAGAGGATGACGAGCATGGATTATGGATCTTGGAGTATATTTGACGAGAGTTTTAATTGATGTTTAATTTTTTAAGGTATCATGTGTATCATAGAAAGGTTCTATATAATTGTTTTACATTGGGGAAGTCTTAACAGACTGACATAATTGTTTATTGTAAACTTGTATAAAGAAGGGTTGTTTCTTGATGAGATAAGAGTGGTTGTGGAATGTGAAAGCTATGAGCTTGTATTTGTGAAGTCTAGTAAATATAGAGAAGAGGTAATTATTGTGATGAACTTCATTGGAACTATTTAAGAAACTAAAGTTTCTCTCAGTCAGCGCACTGGTTACTATTATTCATATATTTGTATTTCAGACATCGAGTCGAGAAGGTAGATTAAACCTAACATTTGGGCAGTGTGCATGGGTAGTGAGGCTGCTATTTCTCTTGAATCCTAAAAGGGTTTGTCCTTTAACATGGATTGTGTACTGTATGTAGTAATAATCTCCTAACGGTGTTAAATCTCCTAACAGGGATACATTACTTTCAGTGCATTATTTGTGGGTGCTAATTTCCACCAGGGTTTTTTTTTTCCCTTCACAAGATTTCCTTGACAACAATTTCTTATGTTATGGTGCTACATTTGATGTTTCATATTTGCATTAAGTAATTGGTTTATAAAATTTAATTTTAAATTTATTTGGGTCACAACTCATTCACCCCCCTGTCAGTTGTGTTGGTGGACTATTATTGCTAACAATATTCTTGGTTGCTAACTTGGTGGAAATTTTAGGACATAGATATGTGTCCTCAGCTTGTGTGGTTCATGATTTGGATGTTGGAAAACTATTTTTATTTTATAATAGTGGTTTTTTTTTAGTGTTCATGATGAACAATGCAAATATGAGTATGAATTATTAAAACAAATTTGTTCCCATTAATGTTTTGATATTTCATGTTTCTTTTTTATGTTTCTTGATTGTGCCCTATTTGTGTTGCTGGATCACGTTGGATTATGGGATCATAATTGAAGATTTTTATGTGGTGTATTGATGTTCTTAATTGTTCTTGGCTGACATGGTGGCGTAGTGTGTTGCGAAGGATCATAGCATGATTTATGGATGTATAAGGTGTTGAAGGATGCTTTTATGGATCATCGCCATGTATTTTATGACATCCAATAGATCCTGGTGCATTGTGAATTGAGTTGTATTGAATTAATATTTTGTAATTAGGTCCCTGGCCAACCTAGTTGAGATAAATTAATTAAATGTATATAAAGATATAATCATTTGTGATTATGACTGTGAGAAATGAATGTGTGTGGTATTAGAGAAGAGGTATGAGTAGAATCTATAATTGAGGTACAGATTTTATGTACTTCATTAGAACTATTTTGACATATTAGAGATAATAATTTTCACTTCGTGAGCTATATAATGTTGTCCACTACAACTTGTAATTAGTTATTTTTTTAAGGTAGTTAATCTTCCTTTGGGTTGAAGCCCTTATTGTATTTGGGTAGTGAGCTCTAGGTAGTGTGCTTGAATGCATGTTCATTCCTGTTTGTAATAATCCTAATAGGGTATAATGGTTTTGGCAGAGTACATTCATCTTGTGGGTTTGATCCCCACTGTGGTTTTCCCCTAACTAGGTTTCCACAGATTAAATCTTAGTGCTATGTGTTGATTAATATGTTATGATCTTGTACTCAAGTTTATAGATCTAATTTTAATTTTTTATTTGGTTAAAGGTTTGGAGTTTTGCGACACAACTGATTCAGCCCCCTAGTTGTGTGTGTGTTGCCTTAATTCTAACAAATATACCCTTATACAATTCCTTGGGTTTTATATACCAATAATGTATAAAGGTCTTCAGAGTTTATTTAATGACTTAACAACCTTAAGTAACCATAGTGTATTAAAATAAATTATTATATATAAATGTATTCATTTGAGTACTGATTATCTATATAACTAGCTCATGGAATACTAATCTAGTTATTTAACCAAATTTTATACATATGCAACATTATAATACCACACTTAACACCAATTATGATTTCTCCACTTGGATTGCCATCTTGTAAACTTTTCTACAATGAAACACTCTGAAATAGTAGTAAAAACGTTTTTTGGAAAGGTTTGCAAGATGACTATAAAAAACAAAGACACCAACCACCAAAAACCAACCCAAAAACAAAAAGGAAACCAAAAAATAGAAAAAAGTAAAGGCACAAAAAAATCAATATATTTTTTTGTAATTTTGTAAACTACACCCTATGTAATTATTCATCACATAGTGCCTTTACTTTAGCCAAAAAATAAAATTCCACATAAGATTTCACATCACCCCATCTTCATTTTTATCTCCCCTATCTAGATTTATTCCATACAATGTATTTTTCTCAAGATGCGTACACACCATAGAGACGTCCATTTGGCATACAATCTTCCCACTAATTTTCATATGTATAGTTGGTCATTGAGATATTGCACCTGCTATTTGTAGTAGTGTAATAATGCCTCTTCCCATTTCCTAGCAATATTGGTAATCACCCACATCTAAACTATTATTTAAAAACTTTTTTGTAGCCTCCTAAGAAATAATTTCTACTATTTGGTCTAGTTTACCAATATTAAAAGTAAAAGTTTCTAATTCAGAAGGAAATGAAGGCACATATACAATATCATTCATACCTTCTTTGATATCACCATAGTCACAATTAGCTACATTCATTTTAACTTTAGTAATATGACCATCTTCATCTACAAATCCACACAAAAATTCATCATCTCGACCATCTAGGTAGAAATCTAGAATGAAAACAACACTATGTTCCTTAGGTAGTACCTCTTTTCTAGATAAATAAATGATTAATCATTTTTTCCCATTTGCATGCATGTCATGAAAGCCTTTGGTTTTTTTCTTTCAATTTAAATTGAAAACCCATTAGATATAATAAATAATTCTATAACACCTTGCTCATGAAGGATATAAAAGTTGGAAGAAAAACAAGAAGTACATTTTAAGGTTCTTCTTAAAGAAATCTCACTCTTTCTACTACAACCTACAACCAATGAATTTCTCGTTTGAGGTCTTTAAGTGAGTAAAATATTCATTGAAAAAAAAATAATACTAGAGAAGATTGGTAGTCTTTAGATGGATGCAACCTTTTCTTTTAAGCTTCAAAGATACTTTCTTTTGACAGAATTCCAAAATGAAAGATCTATTTTGTCATCTTCAACCAAAATTTATTTCATTGTTGGTAAAAAAGGTCACCTTTTGGAATTTTTCTTGGTTTGGATGACACTAAACCATTTTATAATATCTTTTATTGAACAACATTACTGACCTCTATTATGTATATGTTGAAAGTAAAATACCATTCTTTCATCTCTTAAGTAGAGACGCTAAATATCTCTTTATTAATAGATTTATCTTTTGAAAATAATAATTAAACTGACTGTCTTTCCCTAAATAAAAAGAACAATATCTAATGAATAGTTGGAGAGATCAACATTACATTGATGACATTTCACTAAGTCTTAGAGGTACAACTCCCTCTTGGGATATAATTTAGATTTTTATGGGTATGATTTTAACCATAAAGAAAGAAAGGAAAACTAAAATTTGTGCATGTCCATGACACAAATGTGATTATAGGTTTAAAAACAAAGGGTAATGGAGATAAATTACAAAAATATCATTTATTCAGCACCTACAATAGACAAACAATAGAAAGATTCAACAATTCCTTACTAGACATATGCATATCTTTGATGACATTATTTTTCTATTAGTATACAAAGAACGCTTTTGGTAAGCATACACCGAAAGATAGGAAAAAGAGAAAACCAAAAATGCAGATACAAGAGATCACCAAAAATTGCTAAGTACAAAGAAAACCGACAACACAATTTTGTGTGTAAACCAAAATTGCAAAGTGGAAAGGATAAAGAGGAAACCAAAAGTGGAACCCGACAAGCAGGTCATAGTGCAAACCAAAAGAATAGTCACAAAGGAAACCGAGAGACAGTTCAAGTAGGAACACCGAAAATCAGTCTAACTAACTTCATAGCGTAACAGACCGATAGAAACCAAAAGTGAGTTGTAGCCCGCAAAAAGTGGATTTGACTTCCACGTAAGATAAAACAGTCATGTTCTATTTATAGAGTCTTGATTTATTTTTAAAACCATTTCTTTAGGGACAAGAAACATGAATGTAAGTGCTTTAATCAGTCTAACTAATTTAAAACACATAGACTAGGAGATAAAGGTAAAGTTATAAACCTGTGATCTTAGAGTTAGCATTGTTTTACGTAAACCTTGATTAGGTCAATCTGTCTTATAAATAGATGATGCAATCATTCATTATTATGTATGAGAGATGAGGTGAAAGGATATGAGAGGATGAATGAAGCATACAAGCACATCTATGGATCATATTAAAAGTTTTAAGAACCATAACATCAAAAGGTGAATTTGGTTATCAAGAACCGAGAACAAAGGCTACCGAGCATCAGAGGTATTATTCAATCACATTAGGTGATATAATTATTCATGTAATCTTAAATGGATCTATAATCAACAATAGGAGATTGCATAGAATAGGTCAAATTGTAATTTTATTTCATTCTAACAAGTGAAGAAAAGTGTAAAATCCTTTCAAGGAAGGTGGATTTAACAATCCAACTATAAATATCTTAACCGAGTACACACCCAACAGTGTTGCTAAAGCTCTTAACCGAGTAGAATTTAATAGGTCTCCACCGATACTCTTAACCAGGTAGATCATCAGAAGTGATCAAATTGTAAGCCTTAATTGCCCCCTTCCAATCTTCAGATAGTGAAGAATTTGTGGGTTCCATCCCCATCGTAGTTTTTACTTCCTAACAAGAGTTTTTTGCGATATCATCTCTTGTGTTATGTGTCAATTAATTTCATGAATGTTCACATGTATGGTTAAGTTTATGAATTGATATATCTTACATCAAGATAGTACAAAATAGATGGTTGGATAAACATTTGATAACTTAAAGGATAAAGGTTAAAAGATAAAAAAGTTTTAGAGGTACTAATTCACCCCTCCCCTCTCAGTACACACATCCCATTAATTCCAACAATTGGTGTCAGAGCTAAGTTTGTTCTTTGGAAAATATTAAAGGCTTAAGAGAAAAGATCATACAATGGAGAAGTATAGACTTGACAAAAGTACTTAGAATAAGAAGCTAGAAATTCAAATCTTCTATGAGGAGTATAAAGAAGCTAGAATCAATATGAGACAGATGTTAGATGAAAGAAAGATTATGGAAACTCACTGTAATGAAACAGATTATCATGAGGAAGAGATACCATATTTATTTGAATCTTCAGGATCAACTACAAGAAAAGCATCAGACACATCAGAAGAAAGCATCACAAGCCTTAATGAAATCAATCAACATCTGGATGAACAAGTGAAATATCTGCAAATCGGTCAAGAGACACAGATGGTAAGAATTATTGATGTCATGAACAGTGCTAGACAAGCTGAGCAAGAAAGAACACTGGCTATTGATTATAGAAGAAAGATTACAGAAAAACTACAGGAGAAAGAGTCTAAAATACAAAGACTTATAGAGCATCACCATGAGATTGAAATTTAGATTATTCTTATGATTCAAGAGGCAAACATAATGAATGTTGAACTCATTGAAAGAATAGAAGCTATCGGTGAGCTAAGGGAAGAGAATGAAAAGTTTAAACATGAAATAAGAATTCAACAACTGTTATACACTGAATTTGCGCCTCTGATCTCAAGCTCTCTTGGTATTGATAATCCAGTATAAAAAGGGAGTCATCTCAAGGTTGTGGGACCTTATGCTAACCGAGATGAGACCTCCATATTCTAGGCTAGTTCCTCTTGGATAATCACCTTAATTTTCTTCTTTTACAGGAAAGTAAAACTTTGGAGGGAAAGGGATAGAAGGAGTGCATGAAAGGGAAAATACATGAAAGAAAACTACCTACTAGGTGATGCACCAAAATTAGGATTTGGATCTCAATATAGAGGAATGAAACCAATGAGGGAATCAAGTCTAATAAATCACAACTCACTAGATAGGCTTGCATAAGTATTTCATAGGAGGGTCTGAAAAAAAGACTCGACCTATGACCTGCAAACAAACATCCTTTTCTGCAACTAGGTGTAGGAATGAGATAAGACTGCTAGGGGTTGTAGTATACCCACAAAACATCTAAAATCAGATTAGACATAGTAACACACAAAGCACAAAAAGTGAGAGGGACTAGGAATCCCAATTTTCATCAACAACATTCATAAACTTCAATCCAATAAGAGATAATCAAGACAGTGAAGACAAGGATAGAACAAATA
>MU227713.1:7791886-7804032 GCA_018584345.1 Thuja plicata | reverse complement strand
CATTCATAAACTTCAATCCAATAAGAGATAATCAAGACAGTGAAGACAAGGATAGAACAAATATCACAAGTACCTCAAGAATATCTTAATCATCAATGGGAATCACAAATGTAGGAAACCACAAGGGAAGAAAGATTGCCACAAATTGGTCAATGAGAGAAAAGAAAAATCCCTCTATAATTGCCTATTCTGAGCACTAAGGCTCCCAAAAAAAACTTAAATACAACACTCAACTGCACGCAGGAAGGAGTCCCGAAAACTTAACCGGGTTACAGATTTTACAATAGAATAATCTACCCTAGAAAAAAAATAATTCGGTCATAAATACTCCAAAGATGAATCCCGATTAGATCAGATTTTCCTTTTGCGCCCATCCCTGTACTTGATTATGCCCGCAGACAAGCAACCTGGGTCCATCAATTCAACTCTGCAACTAGGCCTTTCCATGAATGCTCACCAACTGATCATAGCCTCCCAGAACAAGAAATGACCCCTGACGGCCGCCCACACCTCTACATCAGTGAGTCCTCGACTCATAATTATGCCTTTTAGCCAACTACATTTTGGAGGGCAATAACTTCCTGATTGGATCCTGGCCTGTCCAGCCACCGCTTAGCCCTCCAAAAGTCTGCAAAAATGCAACTGGGCTCTGAAAACTTTCAGTCATTTCTATATCACATAATCGCTGGCCGTTTTTCCTTTCCTCTAGATTCTAAGCGATTGCGCGACATTCCTTTTCTGCATTGCATATTCTATCTAATTGCACACTCGCCCAGTCTTCTTCTCTATCTCTATTTCATGTGCGAGCGAGCGACATCTCTTCTCCTTATGGCAGTCTTACACCCGTGAGTTCTTTTTCCTTTGTCTTCAATGATTGGCGACAGAGTGATGACCGCCTCTTTCCTCGGTCGCACACTCGCAAGTTGCTTTACTTTGATCGTCATTGCTCGGCGAGTGAGCGATGACTTTCTTTTTTTGCTTGTTGTGTACTCACGAGCTGAAAATCCTTCACCCAAACTGCTCGGCGACTGCGCGATGGTGTCCTTCTTTAACTCATCGCATGGTCATGAGCTGGCATTCTATCATCTGAAAACATTAGTGGGTGTGCGATGAGAATTCCTATCACCCTGGTCGCTCGGCCGCGGACCCTTAAGAACCGTGAAAACCATATGCGCGACTGAGCGACTGCAACTTCAAATCAGCATGTTACGCCTTATCACGCACTCACACTACACAAAACACATGAGTTAGAAACTACGTGAGTAGGTGATGACCTTAATACGACCTTGTCGCACACCCGCGCAACTAAAACATTGACCGCCATGAGATATCGCGACTGCGTGATACACGCCCTAAACGACTCATCGCCCACTCGCCGAACTTAAAGACCTTGACCTAGACTAACCATGATTGCGCGATGACTCATTTTTCTTCTCGTCACCCACTCGCAGATGGAACATGACTACTCAAAAATAGATCACGATCGCGCGATGACTGCGATTTGTAGCTCGTTGCGCACTCGCGCAACTTAAAGATCTGACATAAAAACCGATGCGACTGAACGATGAGACAAAAGCAAGAGTTGAAAAGGGAGGTGACCATTTTTCTCTCTTTTTGTGCGGTAAATACAGGATTTGAAAAATAAAGCCCGAGAAATAAAGGGATAGATGGTTACACAGGCAGACCAGGCCAAACTGCATAAAAATGGAAAATTTGGACAACAACAACAACATAATGAAATTATCAAAAAGATGAAGAAAGCAATAAAAGAATGGATGATTTTCTTGAAGGACAACAAAGAGTGAACAACAACACCGGTCTAGGCTTTACCAAGAATGGAGAATCACCCAATGAAGATGATCCAAAGAAACTCTATGAAAATCCAAGACCAAGAAAGCTGACATGCAATCACTGTGGAAATCAAGGCCACACATCAAATGTATGTAGAGGCAGAATGAAGGGTATTCCTAAATCCACATCTTCATTCATAAGATTTTTCTATAAATGTAACAAGAAAGGACATAAAGCATATGAATGTAAGTCTGAAATGAAACAATCAAAGAAGGAAACCTGCATGGATAAATACTGTCCTACTTGAAAAATGAATGGGCACACAACTCTTGACTGCTAGAAAAAGAAAAAGAAAGCATGGAAGCCTAAAGGTCAAGAAACTCCCTATGAACCAAAAAGAGTCGGTAACCAATATGTATGGGATTACAACACATGAAACAATTGTACAACATGTGCAAGATTTGGTCACATTGCTGCAAACTATATGAGATAGTGGACAAGAAAGTCTAGAGGCTGGACCAACCCTAGAATGGCATGCTTACACTGTCATAAAGTTGGTCATCTCAAGAAAGATTGCAGAGACTGAATGATAGAGACCAACACATATCTGAATAGAAACACCATTGAAGACATCTGGAGAATGAGAAACAAAATATGGAGAAAATATTCAAACAATGATGAAGCTGGATCGAGAAATGCAAATGGTGACACCCCATCCAATGGATCTGGTGACATGACCACCCCCACCTAAGTAGAACAATTAAGCATGGAACTGCATTACACTAATTATTATTTTACATCAGTTCCATAATATGTTGATGAAATGAAAAACTAACATAAGTAAAGATGCATCATGATATTACTTGTTGAAATCTATGATAACTACTCTATCGAGCAATATATACCAAAATCCATTGGTATACGCTCAAAGATAAAACAACTTACACTTACCGAGAATCGTCGGTCAACATGAGAAAGAAAAGTTGCTAGTGTAAACTGAGACTCATCGGTTATCAAGCAAGTTGAATAAGTTATTTTCACACAACACCAAAAATTGTGGGTAAAAGCAAAGAGATAAATGATCACCCCAAAATGTCATGTTGTCACTGAAGAGAGAAGTTAAAGTTTTAAGTGATGAACTCCATCTTCACACACCGAGCAGTGGTTGAGCATTAATGTCTTTCTTTTAGGGAAAATGTCTATAAAAGGGTGATGAAAGGGTTTTATTATTCACCATGACCAAAGAAGAGTGACGAGAGCAAAATTTTGAGTAAACAACAAAAAATATCACAGAGTGACCTCAACTCGACCTAGAGCACTCCAACATATTAGTGACCACTTCAGGTGTAAACAGTAAGTTTCTATGACAACTGAGAAGTCTATTTATGCATTTTTCAGGAAGCCCTAAATTCTTTGAAACAATGGCCATGACCTCAATAACCACCAAACATAAGAATATCAAGAAGGATGAAGTTAAACTCATCAAGAACTCTACCTGCGAGGAACTTCACTACAAGATTTTCCCTGAGGTAGCATGACAACCCGACAATGTTGGAGCATCCTCATGAATACTAGCTAGGGTTTTTCTCATCAAAGATGTGCAAGCTTACATCCACTGCAAGATTCCAGAAATCAGTGATTTAGAGGTGGAACAAGCTTACAAGAAGTTGTGTAATGAAGATGGATCCGTAAAAGATGAACACAAACACATATAGATGAAAGGGCTTACTAATGCCCTATTGTTCCCAAAGGCATTCAAAATAGAGTGGATTTGGTTAGTACTGAGCTAAATGCACAATCACAAACTATGGTTGAATAAGCCTAAGATGATAACCTGAGATGTTATCCATGCAATCACCGGTTACCCTATAACCGAGAAGGTAAAGGCATTGAAACACCCACCAAAG
The DNA here is from genome assembly GCA_018584345.1 of Thuja plicata. Taxonomy (NCBI): domain Eukaryota; kingdom Viridiplantae; phylum Streptophyta; class Pinopsida; order Cupressales; family Cupressaceae; genus Thuja; species Thuja plicata. The sequence continues at coordinate 7,800,334 of MU227713.1, read as the reverse complement.
GCTGAGATTGAGAAGAAAACTGGAGACAAATGTGATGGTAGAGGACTACAGGTATATGCTATAATAGATGATGAACTTAAATTCAGAGCATTTGTTCTAGGTTATAAATTCTTCCAAGCAAGAAGGATGAACAACATAGCATTTGATGCAGTAGATACAACATACAAGATTGTAAAGAAAGGTACAAATTTGGATCTATCGACACTTCTACTGAACAAGTTAGAATAAAATTTGAGGACAATAAGAAATGCTAAGACAAATACATGTAAGTTTGGATCACTTATCATGTGTATTTTCTTTTACTTTCAAAAAACATTTCCATCAGTAGGAGATATAAAATGGGATACAAAAAAAATGATCACCATGCAGATCAGTGTATGCATAACATCACTTGGGGAAAATTTTGAAATAGTTATGGATGAATACTTTATAGGATTCAAAGACCAAATGCAGAAAAGGGTAAGGATCCCTGAGAAACTTATAGAGAAATTTAAGAATGATAAATGTTTTATGGTAGATACCGACCACACATACATATAAAAATTTGTACCAAGGACAACATGGTTACAACCTTTGGAATATGAGGTAAATATTGATCAAGCATCCAAGGTAATCGATGCGTTGATAAATGAACCATTAGACAAGAAACAACCAAAGTTTGGAACTTATGAGGAGGCCGGATCAAGAATAAAATATGGCCTGGTTGTAAAGAAAATAGATAGGAATAAGGATAAAATGGTCAAAAACCTAAAGAAAATTCTGTCGGTAATAGAATTTTCTTTACCAAATAGGAAGAATAATATGACAAGGAGGAAGAGATCAAAGGCCAGTCACCTGTTGATGAGGCTGAGTAGGAAAGTGACTCTGAGTCTACAGAGTTAGATACTCTATTGCTAACACCATCAAAGAAGCCAAGAACCACATTTGATTCAAGAAAAAGAAGCCAAATAGATAAGGACTCAAGTCCTTCACCCTTGAAGAAAGGAAAATTTAGAACCTACAAGAGGAAATCGACCACACAGAAAAGAGGGTCATCAAAGAAAAGAAGGTTCGTTCAAACAAGGGAAGACATTGAGGACACAAAACAAGATGAAGGTGTACAAGAAAAAAAGATTAAGGTTACAGAAAGCATTGATGAGGTATGTAAATCTATTACAAATTTAGGATATATTATATATTCTAAGATCAGAATATGGCTAAAATTGGATCCAGAAGATCAAAACAAAGTTGAAGATGCCATCATTGCAAAGATGTACAAATTCAAGCACATACCAATTCAAATTCAAGTACAAATTATATGCAAGATGGACATTTGCATTAAAGAATAAAAAAGAGATAAGAGAAAGAGTACTTTTTTCTCTTATGCCTGCCAAGTCCAAGAGGGAAGAAATTGATGAGATGATGGAGAACCATAAAAAGGAGTTATCACCCAAGTTGAGAGCCTACAAATTTTATCACCCAAGTTGAGAGCCTACAAATTTCTTGAGGGGAGGCTTATAGAGCTTGAAAAATAAAGTCACAAAAAGTGGAGTAAAATACTCAATAGACCTATTGAGGAAGCTAGCTCCAAAAAAGACCTACAATAGAAAGATGATAATCATGGAACTCAAGAACACATCATAATCAAAGATGTAGAAGATGACACATTAGTTGAGTTAGATAAAGAAGAAATGAACACACCAGAGAACAAAAATGTGGAAGGTGCAGATGAAACATGGCCGGACACCACTAAGGACACCATAATGGACAAAATAGTCATTGACATAACCAATGACCCAACAGAAGAAATACAAAAGGATAAATATGTCACTATTACAAAGGACAAGACTGACGAGCAGGACACAACATTCGATACTTCCCAGGTGACCATACTAGGCAACATGCCAATATTGATGCAAGCCATCAATATACTTCAAGAAAAAGACAAATCACCTGACAAAGAGTCAAGCATTCCTGAGGATGCAGGGGATGAAGGAAAGAAAGACAACACCAATGATCAGAAGGACATAAGACACACTCAAACTGTAACCAAAACTAACAAGGTTACAAAAGGAGAATCAAATAAAATAGATGGAGACACAACTGAGAAGGATGCACATACAAAGATAGATGAAGTGCATAAGGACACCAATGAAGGAGGAAAACCTAAAGATGGCACTCCTGAGGAAACCAAAAAATTTTCTACCGATAACGTAAAGGTTGATGTGGAGATGTCTACAAAAAAGTGATGAGATGACACCAAAAAAAAGTAGCAAAAAGAGGCAACACCACAAGTAACTTCATCTAGCACCACAGACAAAGCCGAGAAGATGGCTTTGGTTCTACACTCAAGTGAAACTCAGAAGAATTAGAAGAAATCCAAAAAGAGTAAGTTGGAAGTCACTCTAGATGAAATCACAGAGATACGCAAATGTGTCCCAACCACACTTGACTATGAAGCACTGAAGGAATATGGTGAAATATGCTAGTGGAAGGCATTACATGAGAAGCTAAGGAAGTAGCACCGAAACTCCATGGTACTAGAAACAAATAGGGACATATTGCACTAGATTTTACTTGATGTTGATGTTGATTAGAATAAACCAATACTTGATCAACTAGCCACTCTCACAGTAACCATTACAACATAGAACATTGATGCCGAGAAGGAAATTGAAGAGAGAGGAGAGAAGAAGTACAAGCAGCAAATTGTTGAGAAATTCAGCCAAGAAGTGGCAGTAAACAAGGTAAAGATTATAGAATTTATAAGTGAATTAGATCCTATTATTGCTGAAGCTATTTCCTTGATTCAACAACTAAGCATACTGGAGAAATTCACTAAGGAGCATAGTTAAAACATAGGAAAGTTAGATTCCAATCTAGCTAATAGTGCTAAAATCTTAACCACCGAATAAAATATAATTAAGTTGCTTTGTGAAAAGATTATTGAAATAAAAAGGTTAAGGAAAGAACTGTAGGAAGCAGAAACACAATTCAGGGAAGAGGTCACCAAGCTATAGGCTCAACTTATACCAAATCTAACACTAATTCAATAGCATATTAGTTCAGCAAGACAACTGATAGGAACCCCTGAGATGTCTATAGTAGACAAAATCTATGATATGAACTCAAGGATCACACTCAAGCACATGGATGTAGGCAACCTGAAGGAACAATAGGAGAAGATGATGGAAGACATGAAGTCTTCACACTCACATTTTTGATAAACTATAAGGTATACACCTTTGCCCTTAATATCAAAAAAGGGGGAAAATAAAGATATTTATAGATAGGAAACTATACAGTACAATAGGGAAAAAGAAAAAAAAAAAAAAAAAAAAGGGAAAATAATGATATACCAGCATATATGTAGGGGGAGTCATGAAATGACTAAGGATTTTATATGTTGTACATACTTAAGATTTTGTTAGTATTTTGCACATATCAGTTTTTGATACTAATGTCAAAGGGTGAGATTGATGACATTATTTTTTGATTAGTATGCAAAGAAAACTTTTGAAAGCTGACATCGAAAGACAAAACAAAGAGAAAACCAAAAATGCAGATACAAGAGATCACCAAAAACTGCTAACTACAAAGAAAACTAACGACACAATTTTGTGTGTAAAATGAAATTGAAAAGTGGAAAGGATAAAGAGGAACCCAAAAGTGGAACCTGACAAGAAGGTCATAGTCAAAACCGAAATAAAAGTCATAGAGGAACCTGAGAGACGATTCAAGTAGGAACACTGAAAATCAGTCTAATTAACTTTAGAGCATAACTGATCGACAGAAACTGAAAGTCATTTGCAGCCCACAAAAAGTGGATCTGACTTCCACATCAGATAAATAGTCATGTTCTATTTATGTATTCTTGATTTGTTTTTAAAACCATTTCTTTAGGGACAAGAAACATTAATTTAAGTGCTTTAATCAATCTAATTGATTTAAAACACATAGACTAGGAGATGAAGGTAAAGTTGTAAACCTGTGATCTTAGAGTTTACATTATTTTACGTGAAACTTGATTAGGTCAATTTGTCTTATAAATAGATGATGAAATAATTAATTATTATGTATGAGAGATGATGTGAAAGGATAAGAGAGGATGAATGAAGCATACAATCACATCTATGGATTATATTGAAAATTTCAAGAACCAAAATAGAAAAGGGTGAATTTGGTTATAAAGAACCAAGAACAGAGGCTACCGAGAATTAGAGGTATTATTCACTCACATTAGGTGATATACTTATTCATTTAATCTTAAATTGATCTGTAATCAGCAATAGGATATTGCATACATGAGGTCAAATTGTACTTTTATTTCATTCTAACAAGTGAAGCAAAGTGCAAAAATCCTTTCATGGAAGGTGGATTTAACAGTCCAACTATAAATCTCCTAACCGTGTGCACACTCAATAGTGTTGCTAAAGCTCTTAACTGAGTAGACTTTAATAGCTCTCCATAGATATTCTTAACCGGGTAGATCATTAGAATGGAGAAACCTTTACCAAATTTCTATAGAGATGGATACACATTGAAAATTAGATGCCTTGGAAAATACCCAATCATCACCTGATTGATATCTTTACTAGAAAATTTGTATTAGAAATTCCATTCCAAGTAAAAATGTCTTCACCTAACACTTTTGAGTGTCATTTTAAGAAGGGAAAATCATTGAGGATGGAATTTTGTAAAAAGATGCCATTAAACATTACACCCCTTCTTCTAACAATAAAAAAACTAAATTATGGATTAAAATAAAAGGTGTCGTCAATGATGGAGTGACAGATACCAATCATGTCCAAAATGTCCAGGAATCCAATTAGGGCAATCAAAATAATCACAACAATTAAACTAACAATAATAATAACAATAGAAATTCATCGCAAAAACAAAAATCTCAACAAAAACCCCTGAAATTAGTCCTATCTATTTCCTTGTAAATACAAAACCAACAAAAATAACAACGCTGGTTCAAGACAACAACAAAAATTTAATTCTCTTTCAAAGTCACTTGATGTGGTATTTTGACGATTATTGGATCAAGGGATGATGGTAGATCTTAATACTCAGTCATTTGATGAAAAAAAACCCAAGCTCACTTGTTATAAAGATAATGAATATTGCAAATACCATCACATCAAAGGGCACAATAACAAGAAATGCATGAAACTAAGACATTTTGTCCAAGACCTTGTAGACGATCGAAAATTTGAGGTTGAAGGAAAAAATCCATCATTATCAAACACAAAGCTAATGGTCTATCATGAGCCCTTTTCGAAACACATTTAGAATAATGCATCCAATGCTATTCTATATGATTATTCCAAAAAAACCATCATAGGCAAAGATTGAACATGTGGAAGTCTAGAAGAGAATGCTATCTTTGGCTTTGCTACACTCTGTGGATGTGTTGAAGTATCCAAAAAGTATGTAAATAATCTAACACTCAGAGGCGCAAATTGAAATTCTACCACCCGAAGAGAAAGAGTCACTATTCAGGCTACTAAAAATACATCAACCTCTACAAATATACCAGTTGCACCATCCATAGCCACTTGGCCCACTTTATGCTATATTTTTTTGGCTGAATTAGGAAAGATATCTGCATAGATATGTATCCTTGAGCTTCTTCACAAATCTCCCATCCATAAGGAAGTTCTTGAAAATTCCCTTAATGAGTCACGTGTTCCTGAAAAATAGTAATGCTTCCAAATTCAAAGCTATAATTGGAAATTTAGATGCACAAGAGCATTTGGTCTTTACTGAAAAAAATTTATTTGGCCCAGATCTCCATCATAATAAACCACTCCATATTGAAGCCAAAATTCACTCCCCTAAAATCAAACGAGTCCTTATAGATGGTGGATCTGGTATCAATATATGTACATGAAAAATTATCCAAAACATTGGTGTTTCTGAAGAACTTCTTGATGTAAATAAGAGAATCAAAATGAAGGCCTACGATGATAGAGAAAGGGAGAGTAAAGGTTTAATACCACTTCCATTGCAAGTGGGCCTAGCTCTAATAGAAATAGCATTTCATGTGCTCGACCTTGATCTTCTATATAATATATTGTTGGGATGACCATGGATACATTCTATCTAAGGTGTACCTTCTACATATCATAAATTTTTAAAGTTCCCACATCATGGTAGATAAATAACTATTCTTTGAGATATAGAGCCCTTTCAATATTACAAAAGATTGGAGGGTAAACAACCAAATTATTGTCCTTGGAATGACTATGGTCAACCTATTGAAAAGGATAATTCAATTCAACAATATTACTCTAAAGGTACTGAAGAGACATCTAAAATATGTTCAGACAAATATAAAGGAAAGGAAAAATCCATTGAAGAGAAGATTCTCGAGTCAGAAAAGAAAATAATATTCACAGATCGAGGCATGGGGGAATATAGGTTTAGAATTTCTATGTGCACTGGAAAAATCCCCTTGTCCCCAAAGTCTTAAGGAAAGCCTTCACAATTAACTCCCTTAGGAAAAAAAAGATACCATGAAATGTAAAAAGACTATTTTTAAACATTAGATATCCTTAGTAGACGAAAACATGGAATCTAATATCCTAGAATTGATTTATAAGAAAGAAGAAGAGAAACCAACCTTACCTAAGGAAAAGTATGTAAAAGCCACTCCCATTGTTGAAAGAATGGGATATAATGGTACTGGTCTTGGAGAAAATGAAACAGGAATGAGGAACCTCATTGAAGAAAAAGGCTATCCACATGGAAAAGGATTGGGATCCTTGGAAACTAAGACAAAATTGGCTAAGGATTGTTGTTTAGTTGAATCTGATTCAAACAATGGAGAAGAATTTTTTGAAGTACCTTTCCAATACAATAAAGATGAACTTGATGACTAATTGATTGGGATCAATAAGATTCACTACCCTCCTTAGACAAATGTAATTTAGATGAGGCAATGTTAGCCCTTTTTGGACTTTAGAATCTCCAAGACTACGAACATCAAATTCAATATAACAAGCAATCCTACTTCTCTAGCCAAGTCAACACTCTTACTCACAAAACTAAAAAGGAAACAAAAAAAATAAGACACACCCTCGTGAAAACCTCTTGAAGGCACCTTGGAATGAAGGAAAAATAAAATAAAGGATGTTTCCTCTAGTGAAAACCTCTTCGAGGTACTAGAGGAGGGAGAATTTGACTTTCCATTTATATCTTTATAGTGAGAAAGATCTTCTTGATGACATGTAACTCATTGAATGTTGGATAATGTTAAGTTGAAAATGATGCAAGACATTAAATCAGTTAATGGTTTGTATTGTAATTGATGTCAACTTGATATCATCTGTACGGTCATGTACATAATGCCAAAGACTTCAGAGAATCAATGGAATAGATATTATGCTTTCAAAAATGCATAAAAGTCAAGTATTTACTAAGTGACAGACAACATCGATGGAGTGCACACCATTGGTAAAGGCAAAGAACAAAAGTCATAGTGATACCTGACGAGAAGAAGACAATATTGCCCGACAAAGAAAAATCATAGTGATACCCGATGAGATGAAAATAGAGCTACCTGATGAGAAAAATCCAATGTTGCCCGACAGATGGAGATCCCGAAGCTGACTTGATTCACACTGACAAAACTAGCAGTTATCACCGACGACTAACTGCAAAGTTGACCGACAGAATAGAGAGTTCTGAAAATGACAAAATATCTAGCTGGCAGAGCTTAAGGATAGACTTAACTGGTTATTTTATTTGTTTTATTCGACCAGAGTTAAGTAATTGATTTAAAGAATATTTGTACAGTTGTCAAGAAGATAACTACGAGATAAATCAGGAGTTAAAGCTTTAAATCAAATTGGCTGGATTGTTGTTCATGCCAAGAATCAAGAATCAAGAATCAAGAAACAATGAATATCATGTGTATATAAGAGACAAGCATAATTAATTTCCAAAATCACATTCATAGGAAGGGGAGTGAATAGAAAGAGGATGCTGAAGAGAAACTGATGAAAAAGAAATTCATATAGTCCTGATCAATCAAGCTCAAGAAGAGCTATTGAATTCTATAGACACCGATGAATAGTGAAGCACAACATCAAAGAGCAAAAAGTGTGGAGCAGAAAGAATTGAATTGATACATTGATCATAGAGGTAATGTACTTAAATAGATCTAAAAATATGCAATTCAAGTTGCATTAGAAATAGGTCATAGTGTTTCAGTTTAACCATTGAAGCATCAAGTCTCTTAACAGAGCAGGACATAATAGTCTTCTATATATTGAGGTACATACCAGGGAGTGCCAAAAAGGTTGATTCATGAAAGTAGCATTGAAATTTCCTAAAGCCTATTGACAGTCTAAGAAGAAGGCTGATTCAAGGATGGTAGCAAGATTTGCCTAAAGCCTATTGACAGTCTAAGAAGGAGGCTGATTCAAGGATGGTAGCAAATAGATGCCCGATACTAAG
>MU227713.1:7746185-7765232 GCA_018584345.1 Thuja plicata | reverse complement strand
TTTTTCTCAATTATCTGAATAATTAAATTCAATTATTGAAAATGAGGATATTTATTTAATAATTAAATATTATTTAATTCCTTTTCATGTGTCTCAGCTAAAGAGGGTGAATTTAATTTAATTAAAGCGCTAGGACTTTATTAAATAAATTAATTTGATCATAGGGTTTGTTTAGCCAAATAGATATTTAGGAATTAAATATGATGTATGATTAACATAGATTTAGGATTTTCTGCATTTGACACTCAGGTCGAGTAGAGTCAGTTAAAACTCAGAATTTGCCTAGTACAATAGGACTTTGATGATTTAGAAGAATGACAAATGCAACAAAATTGGTTAGGGTTGCAAGATGCCAATTTTGGGGTGTTACAATTACTGTGTTGCTAATGAGTTTAAGTATTGACTTCAAATTTGATGTAACAACTACATGGTAATATTCATTTTAGGTGCATTTAATTACAATCCCTTAGGTACATTTAATACATTAGGTTCATTAGGTGCATTATCATTTTATTATCCATAGAATTAATAATTATAATCTATTTATAATGCCTTCCATTATGTATTATATTAATCACTATAATCCATTTAGATTTCCTTCCATTATGTATTGCATTAATCATTATCACCCATTTATATTGCATTACCATTGATTCAACATTCACTATATAAATCACATATATACATAATCATTGTCCAACTCATACATACATAACATGATACATCCATAATCACAATAAATCATATATCACAACATATGTTGGGATAATATAAAGGTGTGTAATGAGAGGGGAGGGGTGAATAAATATCCTTAAACACTTTCAATCAAATCTTTGTAACCAAATGTTCTAATACAACTGACTGAGTAGATAACTTCTACCAAACATGTAATGTCACTGTTGAAATGTAAATGCATGTAAACCAAACATAAAAATACATAAAATTTAAATACACATGACGCTAGTATTTTGGTATCGCAGAAAACCCCTATTAGAAGGTAAAAATTGTGGTGGGGAAGAGACCCAGAAAACTTCACTACTGTAGTAAATAAAGTATCCTGTTACAGCTTTACAAGGATTGATCACTTATGATGATATTACACTGTTAGAAGTAAAAATGAGATCAATTAGACATACCTCGTGTGAGGATTTAGAAACACAATGTATGTGTGCACTCTATTAAGAGATTTATAAAAATACGGTTAAGTCTACTCTGTTAGGAGATTTTAGGGCCTATTACAATTGTTAGAGAGTAACAAAATTTTGATCTGAACAAATACAATCTAAATATTGTGGATATAGATCCTTTAAGTGCATTTAAAATGTATCACCTTTCTATGAATGATAATACCTTTCACTCTGTTCTTCTCGGTCACCTTGTCTCCTTCTAAAAACTAATTACTGCAATGTAGTCCTTGTCCTAAAACCCTCAAGTCTGATCTCTAATGTCCATAGTATGGCGAATACTTAATTATTACTTGCTCAACATACATTACACAATCACATATTTACATTATATATCAAACCTTATGACCTAATTAGGGTTTTACAATGTCTTACATAACCTAAGATCAACGGTGTACAAAATTTACCTTGATCATTTAAACATAAGAGATATAAACAATTATTGTTGTGAATCTATAATTAATGTTCACCTTTATCATTTTAAATCTTTATCCAAGTCAGAAAAAAGTTGTTACCTAGATTGATGTTGCATAACAAACTTTTATGTGACCGCTGATATGCTTTGTAAATATTTTCTTTCGGTGCTCGATGTTGTCTGTGTCTCATTGTAGACTATGTGCTCGATGTATACTGCTTCTCAGTAAAGTCTGACTGCTCAGTGATCATTGCACTTGGTTAAATATATATGTGATGATTGCACTCGGTTAACTCTTTACTTCGGTGATCATACTGACTGGTCTTGTTTGTGACTCTGTTACCGACTATCCATTTGAGTGCTTGGATACTAATGACAACCTTCAAATCTTATTTGGAGTAACATTCTCCCTTTTTGGCATTAGTATCAAAAAATTATCATATAGAAGTTTACATAGTGACTCTGCCTTTGTACATGCTCGGTATATGTATATGACTCCCCCTAATTATAGTTTCCCCCTTTATTATACATATACATATATTTCCCCCTTTTTGAAATTAATGACAAAAGGAATAAAACTTAGAACTTATCAAAAATGTTAGTATGGGCCTTCTGCAGATATTCTATCAAATTTTCCCATTCCTCCTTTAGATGCTCTAGGGTCAAAACCTCTAAGTTCAGCTGAGCATGCATATCATATATGCTTTTGTTAACTGATACTTCCAGGGTGGAAATCAAGTTCTTTGCCAATGTCAAATGTTACTGCATCATAAATAAATACTGTAGTAACATTTCTTGTAGCTTGGTTACTTGTTAGATATGATCCTATCCTCTTCTTTCTTCAAATCTAGTCTCAACCACTAGTTTTGGAGAACCTTTGTGTAATGCATCTATAATGCATATTGCTCGGTTGACAAAATATTAGCACTATCTGTTAGATCTTGATCTAATTTCTTCATCTTTTCACTAATCTCGGTAGTGAAGTGATCTAAAGTGCATAAATCTTGTATAATTGTAATGGTTTTAGTAATAACATTTTATAATCCACTTAAAAATTTTGACAGATTTGCCTTAGTTACTGCCACTGCTTGGCTAATTATCTCAGTAACTTTATATTGAATCTTCTTTTCTACTCGTTCCTCTAACTTCTGCTCGAAATCAATGTCTGGATTATTTATTGACTCGGTGAGCAGGGGAAGTTGATTAAGCATGGAAGCTTCCTCATCAATGTTCACACTAGGAACAACTTGCATCAGAATATCCTTAGTGGTCTCTAGCACATGTGCACTTTTACGTTCTTTCCTTAGCTTATCCTGTGCTTCTTTTCTAGTTCAAAGTTCACCATACCTCATGAAAGTGTCAGGGTCAAGTGTTTGTGGATCACAATCAAGAATGTCAATGATTTCATCAAGTGTCATGGATCCTTTCTCTCTTTCTTATTTTTCTTCTTCTTCTCTTTTGTGCTCGACGAAGGAGATAGTGTCAATGCTAATTAAGCCTTTTGCTCAATTTCTTTCTTTTTATGCTCGACACTCGGTGTGAGAACTTGGGAAGGTGCCTCTGTAGCTGACCCAACATCAGTAGTAGAGGTGTCTACTATCATTGTATCTATGTTACCTTCACCTTTGTTTGCTGCATCAATGGTATTGTTAGGTGCATCACCTTGTGTTGTTCCACCACTATGCTCAGTCTGTTTACCTTGTGTATCACCCTTGTCTTATGTTTTGTTTGTAACCTTCTTGGGTGTCTTCTATTGTGCTTCACTCTCAATCTCAACAGCTTGTACCAAGATATGCAACTAGCCTGGTACCATTTCTTGGGTGACCTCTATTGTATCTTGGTAGCTCCGATTCTCTCATCTTCTTTAGCCTTATCATCAGGATCACCTTCAGTTATTTCATTTAATGTGATATCTAGGTGTCATAAATTAGTCAACAGTTCAGAAACACCATCTAGTACATTGTCAACAACTGCATCTTCTACATTAATTGGTTCTATGCTCGATCGATGTCCCTCAATATCGACTGTACATGCAATGTTTTTTTCTTCCTCAGTGTCCTTGGTTTCCTTGGGTGGAGTGAGAAGATCTTTCCAAATATTGGTTCTCTCTTCATCCACTTCCTTCATATTTCCTTCAATAATGTTGAATGTTTTTCTTTTCTTAGGAAATTTCTTGGCATACTATTGCATTATATCATTAATCTGTTCTACTGTGCAGTCAGTGTTAAAAATAACTAAGGGGGGGTGGGGGGGTAAATCAGTGGCCTAAAAAATATTCCAATTAATCAACCCAATAACTTAGTACCACAATATTAAGCCTCTAGTTATCTTCAGTCCTACAAGATGAATGCATTGAAATATACTTATCAATTAACTACTGCTCAAAGTTATCTTTTAAACCTTAATCCTTATGTTTACTGAATAGCAGTCTTTCATTTACCAAAATATTGTAAATTGCTTAGTGTATACCGATCAATCCAGATTAGTTATGTGAAATGAAAAACACTAAATTAATGCCTCATTAACACATTGACACGTGGATTTTTAACATGGAAACCCTACTAAAGGAAAAACCACTTGTGACCAGTAACCAAAAATTTTCACTCTTCTAAAGTGAGCTCAGTGAAGAGTCAACCTTGTTAAAGGTTACAAACACACTATTAGGTGTGACCTTGTTAGAGGATTTAAAAGATTAGTTTGTCACTTGATATCGGGCATCTCTATGCTACGTTCTATGACCAAACCTAGTATTAGTTTATCAAATGCTATTTGACATCTCATGCTATCTTCATGATCAAACTTTTTGATACTCCTTGGGATGTATCACAATATAGAAAGGATATTTATATCCTGCTCAGTTAACAAAATTTTTGAGTCAATGGTTAAACTGAAAGAGTAAATGACCTGTTCACATATACAACTTATGCTTGCATATTTTCAGATCTATTGTAAGCTCATTAAACCATTGTGATCAATATATCTTTTCAATACCTTTTCTCCACTTTTTGTTTCTGCTTGGTGATGTTGTGCTCTATTTCTCAACGCCCATAGAAATCTTTAGCTCTTTCCTTAGCTTGATTGATCAGGACTATACATGAAGTTGTTCTTCATCAGTTTCTCTTTAGTATCCACTTTTTCATTCACTCCCCTTAATTCAAAGTGAATTAAGTTGTCTCTTTATAGACATGATACCATCGTTTCTTTGTTCTTGATTTTCTTTTTCTTGGCATGATCCGCAATCTTAGCCAATCTTGATTTTAAGCATAACTCTTGTTTTATCTCATAGAAATTTTCTTGCCAAATGGATAAAACAACTTTAAATCTTTTACTTATTTCTAGCTTTATCTTGTCAATGAAAACAATGATAACAACCAGTTAAGTCTATTCTTAGCTCTGTCTACTAGACATTTTGTCATTTCTGAACTCCAATTAACTTCGGTGTTTTAACCCTTTGATAGATCACTCAACACTTCAGTTCTCCTTGGGCTACTCCATCGAGGTTGTCTATCCTTCAGGATTCACTACAAATTTTTGCTCGTTAGTTAACACTGTAATTCTAGCTCTCAGTAATGCTTGTGATTCTACTCTTCGGTAATGCTCATTTTTTTATTTTCTTGGGCATCACTATGAATTAACTTCAGGTTATCTTTGTCCATTGGGTTCCACTAGTCGTCATTGTTTGAAGTCACTTAGTGAATGCTTGTCTTTTATGCATTACTAAAAGCATAATCTTTCTCTCTTTGATTCTTTGAATTCTTTGACACTTTGATTATAACCAATTAGATTATATGAAGTTGACATCAATAAAAATACAATCCATTAACTGATTTAATTTCTTGGATTATCTTTCTGCATTTTGGTGATCAAATTAACATCTTCAAACATTCAATCAGTTACATGTCATCAATCTCTCCCTTTGGCATTGATGAGAACACACTACACTATCATACTATATTATTACTAATGCAATATGAAATATAATAGTTTCATCAAAGTCTCCTATTGTAACTATTACAAATGTCTGGCTGTCAGTAAGCCCATAAATTAGATTTGTTTCTTATAGAGTGGATTTATTCAATCTTCAATCCCTTCACTCGATAGATGTAGCAACTTCTATCTTTGTTATGATATGTGCTCTACCTTGACTGTTCCTCTTCTTGATAATCTCTTTTTCTTTTGATAGAAATATCTCCCTTTGTATGCACTCTATCCCTTTGTTACTTCTCTCCCTTAGATGGATATTTTATATGTAATCTCTTCCTATGGATAAAGATTAACTTTTCCTTTTGATTCTTAGGAACTTCTCTTCGTGGATAATGTTATAATCTCTTTCTGATAATGAGATAATCTCTCCCTTTTACAGCAATGCCAAAAAATTTCTTCTATATCATCTTCCATCCCTTTATATAATATATTCCTTGAATTTCCCTATCCATCAGCAATACATTGTCTTTGGTGTTAGGTGTAGATTTGTACCTTGTTGTGTACAAATGTATCTATTTCTTTTCATCTCGGTACTTGCATCAACATGAGTGATCTTTTGATTGTGTGTAGGCTCATGCAGCCTCCTAGTCAGCTTACTGACTAATAGACAAGGGTTGTACCCCTAGTCCATGTCTCAAGTACTCAAATGTATCTTTTAGTAATGGCTTGGTGAATATATCAGCTAATTGTTCCTTTGAACATATTCTAGTATCACCTCTTTTTCTTGCACTTGTTCTCTTAGATAGTGATACTTGATAGAAATATTCTTATTCTTAGCATGCATGATTGGATTCTTTGAAATGTTAATTGCACTGGTAATATCAGAATAGATAATTACTGGTTTAAGAATCTTCATATTCATACCTTCTAGCAATTGTTTGATCCATGCAATATTGGAGCAATTTTCAGTAGCAACCACATATTCTTCTTTTGTACTAGATTGAGAGATGCATCCTTTCTTCTTGCTAATCTATGTGACAAGTCTTTCACCCATGCCAATGCTCCTCTAGTTGTTCTCCTTCAGTCATCAATGTTCGAGCCCAATCAACATTTGTATAGACTTGTAGCTCAAATTTTCCTTCTCTTTATACCATAAGCCATAGTCCTCGGTGTTCTTGAGATATCTCATATTTCTCTTGACATTAGTCATATGTGATTCCTTGGGATTAACAGAGAATATTGCAACTATTCCAACTGCATGTGCTATATCTAGTCTAGTGTGAGCAACATACATCAGTTTTCCAATCATTGATCTATATAATGTCTGATTTACCTCATTTGATTTGTCTTCTTTTGTTAGCTTACATATGGTAGCCATAGGTGTTCCAATTGGCTTGGAACCTTCCATCTTGAATATCTTCAACACTTCCTTGATGTATTTGGACTAAGTGATATATATGCCTACATCTTGTTGAAGAATCTATAGACCAAGAAAGAATTTGATCTCTCCAAACATAGACATTTCAAATTCTTTGCTCATTTCTTTTACAAAATTTGCATAGCATTTCATTTCCCCCAAAATTGATATCATCAACAAATATTTCAGCAATCAGAATATTACTATCGATATCTTCTTTTAACTACAGATTGCTATTTTCACTTGTTTTTACAAACTCAATGCTAATGAGATATGAGTGAAGTATTTCATACTAGGCTCTAGGTGCTTGTTTCAATCCATACAAGGATTTATGTAGTCTACATACCATGTTCCTCTTGTCTGGTTCAACAGACCCTTCTATTTGTTCAATTTATACCTCTTCTTCCAATATTCCATTTAGGAATGCAGATTTGACATCCATTTGGTATACCTTGAATCCATCGAATGCTGTATAAGAAAGTAAGGTTCTTACTCCTTCTAGTCTAGCAACGGGTGCAAAGGTTTCTCCATAATCAATACCTTCTTCTTGTGCATGCCCCTTGCATACTAATCTTTCTTTGTTTCTTGTGACTTCTCCATTCTCATTCAGCTTGTTTTTGAATATCCATTTGCTACCAATGACATTCTTGTCATCAAGTCTTGGTACTGGTTTCCATGTACTGTTATTCTCAATTTGTTCTATTTCTTCATTGATAGCACTGACCCATTCTTCATTCTCAAGTGCAGTATTAACAGATTTAGGCTCAAAATCAAAAAGTAAACATCTAGTGTTTAGTGAATTACATCTTGTTCTCATTCTAGCCTTCTTGTCTCCTATGATTTGATTCTATGGATGATGTATTCTAACATGCTTGGAAAGTTTCAGTTCATCTCTTTGTCCATCATTTTGATCATCTTCTTGACCTTCGTTCTAATCTCCATTGCTTGGTACATCATCTTGAGTATTATCCTAATTTTTGGTAATTGTAGCCTGATTCTCAGGTGCAATGTTCTATTTCTCAGGAGAGATACACTACTGCTCGGGTAGAGTGTCAGGGTCTTCAGTATAAAAAAACCTATTGTATTCCCTTGGTTCTCTTCTACTTTTGTTATCATTCTTTTCTACAAATTCATCTATCTTTACATTTTCACTTTCAATGATCTTGTCAGATGACTTGTTAAGACATTTATAAGCCTTTCTTTTGGTGGAATACCCTAGAAAGATACCTTCATCACTTTTGTAGTCAAGATTTCCATTTCTATCATCCTTCAAAATATAACTTTGACTACCAAAGATTCTGAAGTAACTTACATTGCGTGTGTAACCATACCAAAAATCATAGGGTGTCTTCTTTGTGTCCTTCTTCAATTGTACTCTATTTAATGTGTAGACAACAATACTGACAGCTTCCCTCCAGAAAATTTGAGTGGTTATTTTCTCAATCATCAATGTTCTTGCACAATCAACAATTGATCTATTTCTCCTCTCAACAATTCCATTTTTCTCTGGTGTTCTTGGTACATAAACCTATCTTTTAATTCCAAGCTCATTACCAAAATTAGTGAATTCATCTTAAATAAATCCCCCTCCTCTATCTGACCTTAAGCATTTTAATTTCTTATCACTTTGTTTTTCTACCATAGACTTATACTATTTAAACATCTTTAATGCTTCTGATTTATCTTTTAAGAACATAACTGTCATCATTATAGAGTAATCATCAACAAAGAGAATGAAATACCTATCTCTATAGTAACTCTTTGTCCTGATGGGTCCACATAGATCAGTATGGACTAACTCTAGAATTGCATTAGATGTATGGGCTTTACTCTTGAAACTAGACTTTCTCATCTTACCTTTTTGAGAGTTCTTTCACATGATGTGCTCAGGCTTTGACATGCTCGGTAAGCCTTTGGCTTTTATTTTATTTCTTATCTTTATCATGTTGTCAAAATTCACATGACACAATATTTTGTTCCACAACCATATGTCTTTGTTTCTAGCCATTAAACAAGTGTTATTAATGTCATCAAGATAGAAAAGGTTACCTATTTGTCTGCTCAGTAGTTTCGATCAAACTTCCTAATTCATTGAAGATCTTTGCCTTCTTATTGTCAAATGCTACTCGGTGACTTGTATTATTCAGCTATGAAACACTTAACAGATTATAATTCAGTCCTTTTACCCAGTAAACATTTTCACATTTGATAAGGTTATTCAACATTATGGTTCCTTTACCTTCAACTAGACAAGGTGTGTCATTACCCATTCTTACTGAACCACCATTATAGTATTCAAAAGTTTCAAAAATTTTCTTATCACTGGTCATGTGGTGAGTGCAGCCACTATCTATGATCCAAACATCATTCTTACTAACCTTAGATATGAGTGCAGTTTCTACATACCTTTCTTCTTCTTCATCTGAATCATCCTTCATGGCTAAAAATACCATCTCAATGTCTTCTTTAGATTCGGTGTTAGTATCATCATCTCTATTCTTAGGTAGGTAACAAGCTTTATTTCCTTTGTCCTTGTAGTCTCGGGTATCTCTTCTTTCAGTTTGTCAATTGCTTCGGTAATCTCTGTTATCACCTCGGTCAAACTTATTTTCATATGTTCTCTCATTACTTCTGTCATCTTTTCTTCTATTAGGACATCTAGTAGCAAAGTTTCCAACCTCTTTACAATTAAAACATACAAGTCATAATTTACCTTTGTATCTACCTTTGCCTCTCTGGAGTCTTCTTGCCATTAGTTCTTCAATCTCATCAAGTCCTTGATCCTCATTATCACTTTCACTATCATTCCTCATAGTGTGTCTATGACTTGACTTACTTATTTTCAGAGAAGATTTGAATGCAGATTCTATAGATGGTAAGACACTATTATCAAAGTTATTCATCTCAAATGAAATCAGTCTACCGATGAGACTATCTAGAGTAACTGTATTATTTGCAACTGCTCTCATTTATTGTATAGAAGAAACTCTAATATCATATACAGACAATAAGTTTCTTAAGATTTTACTTACCACTGTTTCCTCTTCAAGTACACCTCCAACTCCTCGAATAGCATTGACTACCTCTTTGATTTTGTAGCTATACTGAGTGATATTTTATCCTTCTTTCATCCTTAGGTCATCAATCCTCCCTCTTAGGCTTTCTACCTTGGCTCTTAGTACATTAGCATCTCCTCCATGTACCAGATTCAAGTTATCCCACATTTTCTTTGCAGAGGTGCATGATTTGACATCTTCAAACTTAGTATCAGAGAGTGAGGAAGCAATTTCTATCATCATGCAATTATGCTCATTCTTTTCTCTCAATTCCTCAAGAGTATAAGGTCCTACAGGAAACACGTATTCAGTATAAGGGTGTTGAGTAACATCATTACCAATACTTGATAGGTGGTCTTTTTCTGCGTTGCAATGATGCAAAGTTGTCTTTATTCAACTTGGACACATCTCATTTGCTCATCTTGTGATCTTTTTCTTGAGCTGTTAAACTCCCTTTCTAAGAACACAAGCTCTGAAACCAATTGTTAGAAATAAATGCGAGGGGGGGGGGGGACGGGGTGAATCAGTGACCTCAAAAATATTCCAATTAATCAATCCAAAAACTTAGTACTACAATATTAAGCCTCTATTTATCTTCAGTCCTACAAGATGAATGCCTTCAAATATACTTAATAATTAACTACTGCTCGGAGTTATCACTTAAACCTTATTCCTTATGTTTACCAAATAACAGTCTTTCATTTACCAAAAAATAGTAAATTTCTTAGTGTATACCGATAAATCCATATTAGTTATGTGTAATGAAAAACACTAAAGTAATGACTCATAAACACATTGACACATGGATTTTTAATGTGGAAACCCTGTTAAGGGAAAAAACACTTGGGACCGATAACCCAAATTTTTTACTCTTCTCAAGTGAGCTCAGTGAAGAGTTACAAACACACTATTAGGTGTGACCTTGTTAGAGAAATTAAAATATTAGTTTGTCACTTGATATTGGGCATCTCTGTGCTAGCTTACATGACCAAACCCAGTGTAGTTTGTCAAATGGTATTTGGAATCTCATGCTATGTTCATGATCAAACTTTTTGAAACTCATTTGGATGTATCTCAATATAGAAGGATCTTTAAATCCTGCCCGGTTAAGAGAATTTATGAATCAATGGTTAAACTAAAATAGTAAATGACCTGTTCACATATACAACTTATGCTTGCAAATTTTCAGATATATTGTAAGCTCATTAAACCATTTTGATCAATATATCTTTTCAATACCTTTTCTCCACTTTTTTTTTATGCTTGGTGATGTTGTTCTCTATTACTCGGTGTCAAAAAAAATCTTTAGCTCTTTCCTCAGCTTGATTGATTAGGACTGTATGAATTTGTTCTCCATCAGTTTCTCTTCAGCATCCACTTTTTCATTCACTCCCCTTAATTCAAAATGAATTAAGTTGTCTCTTTATAGACATGATATCACTATTTCTTTGTTATTGATTTTCTTGTTCTTGGCGTGATCTGCAATCTTAGCCAATCCTGATTTAAAGCATAACTCCTATTTTATCTCATAGAAATCTTCTTGCCAAATGGATAAAACAACTTTAAATCTTTTACTTATTTCTAGCTTTATCTTGTTGATGAAAACAATGATAAAAACCAGTTAAGTCTATTCTTAGCTCTGCCAGCTATATATTTTTTCATTTCTGATCTCCAGTTAACTTTGGTGTTTTAACTCTTTGATAGCTTTGGTCAACATTTTTGTTCTCCTCGGGCTACTCCATCAGGGTTGTCTATCCTTTGGGCTCCACTAAAAAGTTTTGCTCGTCAGTTAACATTGTAATTTTGGCCGTCATTAATGCTTGTGATTCTTCTCTTCGGTAATGCTCATCAATTTATTTGCTCGAGCATCACTATGACTTAACTTCTGGTTATCTCTATCCGTCATGTTCCACTAGCCATCAGTGTTTGAAGTCACTTAGTGAATGCTTGTCTTTTATGTATTACTGAAAGCATAATCTTTCTCCCTCTGATTCTCTGAAGTCTTTGATACTTTGATTATAACCGATTATATGATATCAATTTTTATATCAATGACAATACAATCCATTAATTGATTTAATGTCTTGCATTATCTTTCTGCATTTCAGTGATCAACTTAACATCTTCAAACATTAAATCAGTTACATGTCATCATTCGACCTTTAGTAGAGTGAGAGTTGCCTCTCTCATCTATTTCTCCATGTTAAGTGCATAAGTCCATCTAGCTGATATATTATCATATAATTCTTGTGGAATGTAAGTAGAAAATTCAATAGGAACTCATTTGAAACTAATCATTATACCTATGAAAACTTCTTCAATTTTGTTCTGATTCTCGGTAGTCAGATCTACATAAGTGTGTAGGTTAGGATGTGCTAACTGTCCATTTGTTCTAATGGCCTCTACAACTTCATCAATAGTAGCAGTGTAATCCATCGGTTAGTATTCCATTTCACATTACCGATAGAGGGAATGAAATTATATAGATAGAAGAATGTACATAGACATAGTGAACCAAACTTACAAGTGTTCAACTGTGCTGATTGGATAGTTCTCATGTTCTCTTCAAGTTGTCTCTACAACAACTCGGCGAGGTCAAGTTGTAAACCTTTCTTTATAATTTTGTAGGCAATGCCAACAACTCTACATGCAATGATGTTCAATCTTCTTGACTGAAATATCTTGTAGCCAATAACATAAGCACCAAACCTAAGTTTAGGATCACCGATTGAGTTGATCTTTAGACCTCTTCCATCCCATTCAGCTACTGCAATATTTTCTATCTCAAATCTGGGTGGGTGCCTTAGGGATTTTGATTTGTCTGATCTGGGGTACCTTGTTACTATGTGAATCACATATTTACTTATCCTTTTTGGTTTATCCAGATAGAGATTCCCATCATGTACTCTACTAAAAAAATATGGATCCATTTGGTTCAAAATACCATCGATAAATTTAGGTCATTGGTTTACCCTTTGACCTCCATATGTTTATGATTATCTTTTAGTTTTTCATCTGTGCATAGTGACTAGTATGTAGAAATGATCTCAAAATCCCCTATTACATCTATCTTATAGTGAATTTATGCAAGTACATCTTGAACTAATAGAACCCTAGGTAGAATTGATGAAAATGCGCCTTTATTGTCAGGTTGGGCTACAACCTACGGATGTATCTTGTAGTTTGGCTCTATGCAAGTGGAATTCTTAACAATAATTACCTTTATCTCCTTCTCCATCTTTGCCTTCATAGTTAGCTATGAGGATGCCATTGATTTCTAATTTAGGGTTTTCATGAAAGTGTTTGAATGACTCGGTAATTGAAAAATGTGTAGAAACTAACCTCTTAGCTGCTTGGAATATGTTGATAATCTCTACAAAACCCATGAAATACTCTATTGAAAATTTTCTCTCTATTTCTCTTCTCTTCTCTATGATCATTGTGTGAATAAATGAGTTCACATTGATTGAATTTATACCAAATAACTTTAATCGATGCAATAAATGCTCGCCATGAACCACTCAGTAGAAAAACATGATACTTAGTTAACACTAACAATACTTCAGCTCAGTAAGTATACTAAATGCTCAATTGCCTTAGCAACTCGGTTGTCTCTCACATATCAACTAGATGGCATTACTAACTTGGTACATATTATAATAAAATACTATAGTGCATCTTAATTTATGCTAATTTGGCATTTGCAAAATGAATATAGGAACTGATGTAAGATATATCTTTGTAAAACATAGTTCTATACCTTCTTGTATTTCTTAGGTGGAGATGGTGGAACCACCTAATCCATCAGATGAGGTATCACTGACTGTCGTGCTAATTCCTATAGTATCATTTGATGCTCTCCTCTACATTTGATTTCTGATCCTCATAATTTCTTCAATTGTATTGCCATTTCCATAAGTATTTTTTCGGTCTGCACAATCTCTGCTTAAAGGACCAACTTTGTGATAGTGTGAGCATGTCATTCCAGAGTTTGACCAATTCCTAGACTTAGTTCTTCATTGTCTCATACAATTTTCTACTATATACCCATATTTACCACATATTGTACAACTACCCCAAGTGTTATAATCCCATGCATAAGCATTACCTTTCCTTCTCGGTTAATTTACCTTTTCTTGTTCTTTAGGCTTCCAAATTTTCTTTGTATTGTTCTTGCATGCTTGTGATGTATGACCATGCATTTTGCAAATTTGACAATTTTTTTCCATGTATGATTTCTTCTATTTTTTGTTCAACTTAGATTTTAACTCATGTGCACGATGTCCATGCCTATTATAGCTATAGAATATACCATTAAATTTAGGAGGGTTTCTAGGAATACCTTTTCCTTTGCTCCTGCAAACATTTGATGTGTGGCCTAGTTTTCCACAGTGATGGAAAGAGGGATTCTTAGGCTTGGTAATTGAGTATACATTCCTTTGTTCACCTTGGTTTGATGATTCTCTTTGCTCGGTATACCCCAATCCAGTATTGTTGTTTAATCTTCTTTGATAGTTCATAAATTCATCCATTCTCTTAGTACTTTCTTCAGATCTCTTTATCACTTCAGTATGCTATTGTAAAATATTCAATTCATTTCTCAGTTTTTCATTCTCTTCGTTCATTACACCAATGTCTTCTATTTTCTAGCAAACTCATTATTCAATCAGTTTTGCCACTTGACTCGTAACAACCACTTGATTGGTGATCTCAAAGTAATGTTCAGTAAGTCTCATTATATCAGATTCTTTTTCCTGTAACTTTTCAATCATCTGTCTCCTATCATCAAAAACCATGTTTCTATCTTGTTCATCTTTCTTTGCATCATTAAAGAATTCAACCATTCTAACCATTTGTGTATCTTGAATGATATATAGTTCTTACACTTGTTCAGTAAGTTGTTGATTGATCTCGTATAGCTTTGATATTATTCCTTCAGATGCATCAAATATGCTACCATATTTAGATCTAGATGTGTCAAATGGGTCATGAATCTCTTCTTCCTAATAATCAGTCTCATGATAGCAAAGTGCCATGTCCTTTCTCTTTATAAAAATCTCTCTGAGTTTATATTTAGCTTCCTTTTATTGTTTGACATAGGTCTGCAACTGTAACTTCTGAATTTCAATAGTTTTATCAAGTGTATACCTTTCCATTGTAAGATCTTTTCTCTTTAGTGATTAAACTTTCTAAACAAGAGAACTAGTCCTGATACCAATTTTTGGGATAATAGAAAGGTGTGTACTAAGAAGGGAGGGGTGAATCAGTACACTTAAAAATTTCAATCAAATATTTGTAACCAAATATTATAATATAACCGATTGAGTAGATAAATTCTACCAAACATGTAATGTCACTGCTGAAATGTAAATGCTTGTAAACCAAACATAAACATACATAAAATTTAAATACACATGACACTAGTATTTTGGTATCACATATAAGTTAAAAAAATATGGTTGGGATGAGACCCACAAAAATTCACTACCCTAGTAAATAAAGTATTTAGTAAAAGCTTTACAAATATTAATCACTTCTAAGGATCTTACCTTGTTAGGTTTAACAATGAGATCGGTTAGATCTACCGCATGTGAGGATTTAGCAACACAATGTATGTGTGCACTATGTGAATAGATTTATACAAAGATGGTTAAGTATACTCTGTTAGGAGATTTTAGGGCCTATTACAATTATTAGAGAGTAACATAATTGTGATCTGAACAAACACAATCTCAATATTGTGGATATAGATCCTTTAAGTGCATATAAAATGTATCACCTTACTATGAATGATAATACTTTCTGCTATGTTCTTCTCGGTAACCTTGCCTCTTTTTTGAAAATAGATTACTACAATGTAGTCCTTGTCCTAAAACCATTGTCTGATATCTCATGTCTGTAGTATGGTGACTACTTGATCATTACTTGATCAACATACATTACATAATGACATCTCGACCATATATATCAAACCTTATGACCTTATTAGGGTTTTACAATGTCTTACATAACCTAAGATCAATGGTGTACAAAATTTACCTTGATCATCTAAACATAGGAGATATAAACAATTAATGTTGTGAATCTATAATTAATGTTCTCATCGATCATCGTAAACCATTATCCAAGTCAGCAAAAGTTGTTACCTAGATTGATGTGCCATAACAAAATTTTATGTGACCGATGGTCTTCTTAGTAAATACTGTCTTTCAGTGCTCGGTATTGTCTGTGTCTCAGTGTAGACTATGTGCTCAGTGTATACTGCTTCTTGGTAAAGTCTGACTACTCGGTGATCATTGCACTCAGTTAACTCTATACGTGATCAATGCACTAGGTTAACTATTTACTTCGGTGATTAGAGTGATTGGTCTTTTTTGTGATTCTATTACCGACTATCCATTTGAGTGATTGGATACTAATGACAACCTTCAAATATTATTTGGAGTAACAATGTATGCATATATCCATGTAGCCTTGCATCACAAACACATTAGGACCATCATATAATATAATATCATACACATCCTTCATCAAACATGTCAAAAAAAAATCTTAATCCATTTCATGATACATATGCATATAGGAATCAAAATCACACACATCACATAAGACCATCAAAATTATGTATATATCATCATGAAATAATAAAGTGTCCAAGGCCTATAAATACATGATTAGAGTCCATCATACATATAGGTTTCGCTGTACAACCAAAAATATCAAAATATGTGTCTAAAAAATGACTGATAAGGAATCATGAAGCTGGCCGTAAGGATGTCCCTAAACCTCCTATCATGTCTCCCCCTCTATCCCAGGCTGGTCTCATACCTACTAAGGCATATGAGGCACCCCCACCACTTGTAGTGTGAGTCACAGATCTCTCACTAGATGTTGCAGCCCTCTCATCCAATAAAACCACCTCATAGAAAAGACGTATGTAGTACTACATCTCTTCGACTGCTTGAGTCTCCCGTCTATGAGTTGCAAAGGAATCTTGTACTACCTACATCACCCTAGTCACATGGTAGCATTTAATATAATCTCTCTCTCTTCCCTTTATAATCTTATGACCACCTATGAAACATATCCCTCTCTACCCTCACCTCCTCTAGCTCCAGCCTCAACATCCATCTCTCGCTACATCCTATCGATATGATCTTGTCCAACTATAGCCCCTATACAAGTCTCTATGACTAAAAAATCTCTAGAATCAACTCAGGGCTGTAATGTATCTAAGTCACTCTGAGCACTATCTTCTTGTGCTCGCTCTTTTGCTAATAACCCCTGTAATCTTTCCATCTTTCCCTGTAAAATCCCCTTTGATTCCTAGGAAGTCACTAATAGACTCTGTAATTGGGTGACCTATGTGAGAAGATTGTCCTACTCTGTGAATACAATATCATATGTCTTGTGAGAAACATACCGAGGAGGTGGTCCCTATAATGGCAGTGGTTGTATCAAGGTATTCTACCCCAATGCGTTTAATCCTTCTACCTGTACTAGTACGGGAGGTTCCCCCAATTCCTATCCTAGAATCACTATTGGGACTCTATCTACTGACATTTGTACCTTCCCTCTTCATCTCTTGGGAGGTATACTCAGATGTGCTCTGTGCCCCCAACTCCTCTGCTATCCCCTCAATCATCTCCCTCATCCACACCTCCCTAAAAACCATCCCACCTACACCAATTTCTCATCTACCTAAATCAACCCCAAGATAGTCAATCTCATCATCCTGTACCTCATCCACCACTATGCATATGTGAGAGTCACCCTTGCATCCCTCATCAGATCCTACCCTTGCTACCATGCCAGTGTTGCTGTCCCAAGCCATGATGCTCTAGTTCCTTGAATATATACTCCAATCCCCCGCATTGTACCCACCTTGCAGGTTACTAGTGGGTGAGGGAATGAATTTGGCACTGCATCTTGCACTCACCCAAATTGTCTAGTAACCCATGACAATATATATAGTGCTATTATGTAGGCATTCTTCCCAATTAACCAACAATTTGTAAGTGCAAAGTCTAGGTAGAATAAATCCTTCTAACCATCCTCTAAATAATCCTGTTCCTACTGGACCTAGTGACCCCATGCCTCACAACCTGCATAAGGAGTCCAATCAAACCCTACATCTTATCTAGAGTAATCCGCCAATGACTCACTAAATCTATCAACTCATAAAAAATTGATGTTCTGTATCAATAAGCGTATGGCTCATGCAACTGATGAATCTCTTGTAGCCTAATGGGGTCTACCATAGTGATATTATCCCATGCCCATACCAATAATAAGCTCACTCCATCTCCCAGATTCTTGCCTCTTTAGAAGGCACACATGTGGAGATCATAATAGAGTTGTCTAAGGATAGTATAACCACATCAATATATCTCTCACTCATCCTCTAACATTTTTATTAGTAATCTCACCCTCCCTAGAGGAAATCCATGCCCTGTGTGAATTGACATCAAATGTCCACCAATCAATCTAGCTAAATACAAGGACACTCATTGAAGCCATAGTCATGATACCATGGTCACCTTCCAAGGAAGCCACTATATAAATTTTAGAATCTTCTCATAGGCATGTCAATAACATACCTTGACATATGGATCTGGCCACTCCTATACATAATCAAGAATCTATCTCCTAATTGGTAAACGATATATCTTCCATATGTCAAAGAGGGTGATCGTCGCCTCCCCCATAGGAAAATAAAAGCTCAAGATGAGACTATTCCACCTCTCTATAAGGGTGGTCATCAACGCATTATGTTGTGTCAATCAGGGTTAAAAATTCACATGATCCAACTCACGTAGTACCACCGAACCCCACTCTGTTGGAGTCAACTGCTTAGCTAATGCCATAGTGATGGAAGTGTCCCAAATTGGATTGCACTCACTCACCTAAGGTCTTAACTTGCCTTGGTCCACCTAGGATCCTAATTCCCCTCTAAAATCCACCAAAGCCTTGAGTCTTCACACCCCAAGTCTATTCTAACTCCACACTATGAGTTAGTTGCTTTGTGCCCAATCTTGAAAGTTTTCCACC
>MU227713.1:7730187-7743265 GCA_018584345.1 Thuja plicata | reverse complement strand
ATCTTTGGCCAAAAGTAAAATCTCTGAACAAGTTCTTGTGTCTTACTAACCCCAAAATGACCACTCAATGCACCATTGTGTTTCTCCTGAATCAAATTCTCCCTTATAGACCCTCTAGGGACACATAGTAGACTTCCTTTAAATAGGAGATTACTTTGCAAATTATATTCAAAATATTTATTATGAAAGTGGTTCTTATATTATTGACATACCTTATAGATGTCTACAAAGTCTTCATCATCACCATATAGATCTTTGAAGTTGTCTATTCCCATGCTCTATAGTTGGATCTCCTAGAAAGTAAGGGCTCTTCTTTTTACGGCATCTGCAACCCCTTCTTGTGTTTAACATTGAATGTGTATGCTTATAGGTATTCAACCCACTTCATATACTTATGACTCAATTTGTCTAGTGAGTTCAAGAAGCTCAAGACTTGATTGTCTAAATAGACTACAAACTCCTTTGGAAGCAGGTAATGCCTCCATTTTCTCAGTGATTGGACCAAAGCATACATCCTTAGGTCATAATAAGAATATTTCTTCATTGCTTCACTTAGTTTCTCAGAGTGGAAGGCCACTAGTCTTCCCTCTTCACTCAAGACAACTTTAATTGCCACATTGCTGGCATCACACTCCACTCTAAATAACTTTTCAAAGCTTGGAAAAACAAAAAATGGTTGGGTTGAAATCTTCTTTTTTAGTAGCTCAAAACCATGGTTAGCTTGTTACTTACAAATAAACTTAGTCTTCATGCCTCCTTTAATAGTGTCCAACATAGGAGCACATATTGCACTAAATTTATTAATAAAATTTCTATAGTACTGTGCTAGGCCATGAAAAATTCTTACCTCAGTGCTTGTTCTTGGAGTAGGCCAGTTGATGATGGCATCCACTTTGCTAGGATCAATCTTTAAGTTACCCTGAGATAGCACAAAATCAAGGTACACTAACTCTATCTTGATGAACTCACACTTTTCTAAGTTGATCATTAACTTCTCGTCCTGCAACTTCTTAAAAATTAGTTCAAGGTGTTTGAGGTGCTCTTCTATTGTCTTACTATAGATAAGTATATCTTCTAAGTAGACCACTTCAAACTTTCCACTGTAATCTTTAAGTACTTCATTCATCAACCTCATGAATGTTGATGCGGCATTTGACAACCCAAATGGCATGAAAAGCCACTCATATAGTCCTTCTGTAGTCTTCAAGGTTGTTTTCCACTCATTCCCTTCATTTACTCTGATTTGATGATAGCCACTCTTTAGGTCTATCTTTGTAAAGTACCTTGCCCCTCCTAGACAGTCCATTAGGTCTTCTATCCTAGGGATAGGGAACCTATACCTTATTGTAATCATATTGATTTCTCTGGAGTCTATACATAACCTCCAAGTTCCACCCTTTTTAGGTGCTAGGATAGTGGGTATGGCACAAGGGCTAATGCTCTTTCTTATAAGGCTTTGTTCTAAGAGCTCTTGGATTTGTCTAGCAATTTTTTCATTATGTTGGGGAGTCATTTTATAGGCTGCCTTATTGGGTAGGGTAGCTCCTAGTATTAGGTCTATCTAATGGCTTATAGACCTCTTAGAGGGTAGGTTTGATGGTTGTCCATCCCTCACTATTCCTTCATAATTCTCTAACATCTCTTGGACTTCTTTTGGTAGCTCTGTCCTCTTCTCTGTTTTCTCTGCAACTTCCTTTGGCTTTAACACCAGTGAAAATCCAACTCCTTCTCCTTCATCTAAAGTCTCTAAGAACTCTTTTCCACTCACCATGAGAACATTAGGACCTGTAGCCTTGAATTTTGCATCCTCCAACAATGATTGGATTTTATATGTCACATTGTCCTTCTTGAAAGAGTATGAATTGTTCACTCCATCATGCATGAAATTTCTATCAAATTCCCATGGTCTACCTAGGAGCAAGTGACATGTATCCATAGGTAAGACATCATATAAAACTTTATCCTTATATCTCCCGATTGAGAATTCTACCCAAGATTTCTCATTAACTAGGACATGTCATTTCTTTAGCCAATTGACCTTATAGGGACTGGTGTGGGGTATCCTTGTCATTTTCAACTTACTAACTACCTCCTCTAACACTATGTTGTTAGTTGACCCTGAGTCTATGATGAATCTACACACTTTTCCCATCATCTTACACTTTACTCTGAACAATGATATCCTTTGACTTAGTTCTTCCTTCATTGGATCTTTGATCAGAGTTCTTCTCATCATGAGATTCTCTCCCTCCTCTGAGTGTAATGGAACTTCAGGGTTCTTGTTTCCACTTATCTCCTCATGAACATAGTTCACTCTTTTTTTACCTCCTTGAGAGGTACATCCCTTCTTTGGACATCTATATGCCAGATGTCCTAGCTGATTACAGTGATAGCACTTTATATTGAGAAAATTGTTGCCTCTTCCTTGGCTACTTTCTCTTCCTCTATTGTTAGGATTCATTCCTCTACTTGAACCTCATCTATTGAAGTTTCCTTCATGCTGTTCAGTGAGCTTAGTTTCTTTTTGTCCTTTAGATTGAGAGTTTCTTCCATCATAAACACCTCTTTGTCCTCTAGTGTCTCTTCCTCTACCCCTTCCTCTTGAAGTGCTTGAATCTTGTTTGTTCTTCAACTTGTCTTCCACCTTGATAGCAATTTGGTTGCACTTATGAACTATGTCTAGATTCAAAAGACTCATCTCATCTTGAATAGTCCATTTAAGTCCATTAAGGTATCTTGCAACCTTCACTTTCTCATCCTCTGCTACTCTTGAACTCATAGAAAGTTTCTAAAATTATTCAGTGTATGAGTTGACATCTAGGTCCTTCTGCCTTAGATCTTGTCTTCTCTTGTACAACTAGATTTCATAATCCTCAAGGATACAAGCATCTCTAACTCTTTCTACCATAGCCTTCCATGAAGAAATGAGCCTTTTCCCTTCCTTCTCTCTCTCATATTGGATGAATTTACAGCAAGTGAGAGCAAACCCTCTCAATCAAGCTTTTGCAACTTTCACATTTTGATCCTTAGTGATACCATCACACTCAAAATGGTTTTCTAGTCCCTCTATCCAATCAAGGACTACATATGGTTCCATTTTTCCACTGAAAATGAGAAATCCTTCCAATTCTTTTCCACTCATAGCCTTTAGGGCTTTCAGGAATGGTTCTTGGTCAAGGATAGGGTCAGCTTTAAGGACTTCATCTTCCATGGAAATGTCTTTTCATTTCCCTTCAATTCCTTCCTTCACTTCATCTTCTTCCACATCAACTTCATCCAATTTTTTCTCCAATTGAGCCAAGCTATCTTAGAGTAGTCTATTCTCCTCTTCTTGTTCATCTACATTCTTTTCTAATTCAACATTAGTCACCATTGTTGAATCAAAAATGGATTCCTTTGGTTGTAATATTAACCACAAACCTGATCAAAAGAGGCTGTGATACCAATCTGATGGAAGTGTCCCAAGATTAGATTGCACTCACTCATTTAAGGTCTCAACATTCCTTAGTCCACCTAGGAACCTAATTCCCTTCTAGGATCCTCCAAAGCCTTGAGTCTACACACCCCAAGTCTATTCTAACTCCACACTATGAGTTATTTTCTTTGTGCCCAATCTTGAAAGTTTTCCACCATTGAAAGTTCTCTTTACCTCCACCTTCAATACATCCTTTTGACATCTTTTGAATCCCATTTAAATGGGCCTTCTACTCCAAATTCATAAGGTTCCACCTTCATAATGCTTTTGAACCTATTAGACCTAGTAGCCCTATTAGCCCTATCCAGAGGGTTTTTTTGGTTTCTTGTCAAAACTTCCACATGACCCTAAAAAATAAGTTAGGACTCAGATACCCTTTTCCAAGACCTTAAACATTTTCAAGGTATTAGCTCCTCAAACCATCCATACATTACTGTCCTAAAATGTAGATATTTTAGGCCTATTTTCAAGCATTGATAGTGACACACTAATTTCTTGCTAAAAATGTATCAAGATGGATTGGATAGGATCTAGGCTCGTAGTTAGGGATCAATTGATGAACTATAACTGACTGAATGTTTGAATATGTTAATTTTATGATCATGCAAGGCATTAAATTAGTTAATGTATTATATTTTCATTGATGTCAACATAATATAATCTGTACGGTCATGGACATACTGCGAAAGACTTCAAAGAACCGATGAATCAAAGGCTATGCTTTCAGTAATGCATTTAAGTCAAGTATTCACAAAGTGACTATATACACCAATGGAGTGCACACCGACATGTAGAGTAAAAGAGAAAAGTCACAGTGTTACCCGACAAACAAATGCACAACATTACCGACAAGCAAAGTCATAGTGTTGCCTAATGAGAAAAGCACAGTGTAACTCGATGAACAAAATTATAGTGTTTCCTGACAGATGGAGATCATGAAGACAATTGAAGTCACATCGACAGAATAGTCAGTTATCACCGATGACTAACTGAAGTATTGACCGATAGAATAGAGAGTTTAGAAACAAAAAAATGCTTAGCTGTCAAGAGCTAAAAATAGACTAAACCGATAGTTATTATTCTTTTAATCGACAAGTTAAAGCTGGAGATAACAAAAGGATTTAAAGCTTCTTTTTCAAGTTGGCAAGAAGATCACTTTGAGATAAAACTTGAGTTTTTCTTTAAATCTAATTGGCAAGAATTATAGATCACGCCAAGATCAAGAAAGACAAGAAATGGTTAAATCATGTCTATAAAGAGACAACCCAATTCATTACGAATTGTGGGGTGAAGACAAAAAAAAGGATGTTGAAGAGATTTGAAAGGAGAAGAAAGTCTTCATTCAGACCTAATCAACAAGTTGAGGAAAGAGCTAGATTCTGTAGACACTGCCGAACAATGAGACAACATCATAGAGCATAACAGTGTGGACCAAAGGTATTGAATTGATTATATTGATTAGAGAGGTAATGCACTTACAATAGATATGAAAATCTGCAATTGAAGTTGTATGTGTGAACATATCACTTTAGTGTTTTAGTTTAACCATTGAAGAATCAAGTCTCTTAACCGAACATGACTTAAAAGTCTTTTACAATTGAGATAAATCCCAAGGAGTATAAAAAATTTTGATAATAGAAAGTAGCATTGGATATGCCCGATACTTATTGACAGGCCAAGTGAGTGTTTGATCAAGGATGGTAGCATTAGATGCTAGATACTAAGTGAAAAACCATCTTTTAAATCCTCTAACAAGGTCACACCTAACAGTGTGTTTGTAACCTTTAATAGGGTTGGCTCTTAACCGATCTCAGTTTAGAAGAGTGAAAATTTGGGTACCGGTCCTAGTGGTTTTTCCCTTAACAAGTTTTCCACGTTAAAAATCCATGTGTTATGTGTTTATATTTCATTACTTTACTGTTTTTCTTTTCACAAAAGTTATTCTTGATTGATTGGTATACTCTAGTTATTTACTATTTTTTGGTAAATAAGAAAGACTACTTATTGGTAAACATACATAAGAAGGTTTTACAAGGCATTCCAACAAGTAGTAAATTGTTATAAGTATTTCAAGGCATAAATCTTGTAGGACTGAATATAACTAGAGGCTCAAAAGTGGTAATAAGTTTTAAGGGTTGATTTAAGGATTTACTTTTGAGGCTAATGATTCACACCCCCCTCTTAGTTATTACTAACAATTGGTATCAGAGCTTGTTTTCTTAGAAGGAAGGTTTCAAGACCTAAGCTAAAAATCACAAGATGAACAAAAGAGATGTGCCCAAGTTGAACAAAGACAATTTTGCTTCATGGCAGAGCACAATAAGACTCCACTTATCAGGTATTGGAAATGATGTTACTCAATACTTAGATACTAAATATGTGTTTCCCACAAGATCACCCACAATTGAAAAAATGAGAGAGAAACATGAACACAAATGTATGATGATAGAGCTTGCTTCCTCACTATCTGATGCTGAATTTGAAGATGTCAAAGCATGCACAACTGCAAAGTAGATGTGTGTCAAATTGAAGCTTGTACATGGTGGTGATATAAATGTTCTTAGAGCCAAGGAAGAAAGCCTTAGAGGAACGTTTGATGATCTTAGAATGAAAGAAGGTGAAGACATCACATAGTACAACATAATAATCAAATAGGTAGTCAATGCAATCTGAGGAGCTGGAGGTGTACTAGAAGAAGATACAGTAGTACGTAAAATTTTAAGAACCTTACTTTCTACTTATGCTATTAGAGTATTTTCCATACAAGAAATGAGAGAAGTATCAAATAGTAATGTTAGTCTAGATAGATTGATTGGAAGACTAATTTCATTTGAGATGAACAATTTTGATAATAGTGTCTTACCAAACATAGAGTTTGTATTCAAATATTCTTTGAGAATAAGTAAATCAAGTCATAAACACACTATGAGAAAAGATAGTGATAGTGAAAGTGAAGAAGAAGATCTTGATAAAATTGAAGCACTTATGGCTAGAAAAATGCAGAGAGGAAAAGGTAAATAGAAAGGTACATTACCACTTGTATGTTTTAATTATAAAGAGATTGGACACTTTGCTGCAAGATGTCCTAACAGAAGAAAAGTTGACAGAAGTAATGACAAGTCATTTGAAAAGAAGTTTGACAGAGGTGATTACAGAAGAAACTGAAAATTAGAAAGAAGAGATACATGAGATTACAAGGGAAAAGGAAAGATGTCCAGATACCTAGATAAATGTAAAGATGACGATATTGACACCGAATCTGATGAAGACATCAAGATGGTGTTTGTGGCAGTAAAAGATGATTGAGATGATGATGAAGAAAGGTATGTAGAAACTGCACTCATATCTAAAGTTAGTAAAAATGATGTATGGATCATAGATAGTGGCCACACCCACCATATGACCTATGATAAACAAAATTTTGAGACTTTTAAATACTACAATGGTGGTTCAGTGAGAATGGGTAATGACACACCTTGTCTAATTGAAGGTAGAGGAACTATAATGTTGAATGACCTCATAAAATGTGAAAATGCTTATTAGGTAAAAGGATTGAATTATAATCTATTGAGTGTTTTTCAATTGAATAATTCAGGTCACAAAGTAGTATTTGAAAATAAGAAGGTAAAGATCTTCAATGAATCAGGAAATCTGATTGGTACCAGTGAGAAGACAAAAGGTAACTTATTCTATCTTAATGATACTAACACCACTTTCTTAATGGCTAGAAACAGAGATATATGGTTGTGGCACAAAAGATTGTGTCATGTGAACTTTGACAACATGCTAAATATAAGAAAAAAGAGAAATGTAAGAGGCTTACCAATGATGACCAAGCCCGACAATATCATGTGTAAGAATTGTCAAAAAGGTAAGATGACAAAGTGTAGTTTCAAAAGAAAAACCCATACATCTGATGACATTCTAGAATTAGTCCATATTAATTTATGTGGACCCATGAGGAAAAAGAGTTATTGTGGTGATAGATATTTTATTCTCTTTGTTGATGATTACTCTAGAATAATGACAGTAATGTTTATAAAAGATAAATTTGAAGCATTCAAGATGTTTAAATGGTACAAGGAAATAGTTGAAAAACCAAGTGGTAAAGAATTGAAATTATTAAGATCAGATAGAGGAGGGGAATTTATTTTAGATGAATTCAATAACTTTTTTAATGAGCATGGAATCAAAAGATAGGTCTCTGCACTGAGAACACCACAGCAAAATGGAATTGCTGAAAGAAGGAACAAATCCATAGTTGAGTATGCAAGGAAACTGATGATAGAAAAAGGCATCACCCAAATATTCTGGAGGGAAGCTGTCACTACTTTTGTTTACACATTGAACAAATTACAATTGAAGAAAGACACCAAGAAGACACCTTATGAGATATGGTATGGATACACACCAAATGTAAATTACTTCAAAATTTTTGGTAGTCAATGTTATATCTGAAAAGATGATATAAATGGAAAACTTGACTCCAAGAGTGATGAAGGAATATTTCTAGGGTATTCAATCAAGAGAAAGGCTTATAAATGTCTCAATAAAGCCTCTAATAAAATTGTTGAAAGTACAAATGTAAAGATAGATGAATTTGTAGAGAAGAATGAAAAGGAAATCCAAAAGAACTAGAGGACTACAATACATTTTTTCTACAATGACGAACATGACACTCTACCTAACCAACAATGTAGAGCTCCTGAGAAACATATCATTGCACCCAAGAACCCGGTTGCAAATATCGACAATCAGGATATTGCTCAAGATGATGCACCAAGTGACGAAGAACAAAATGGAGGACAAAATGATGATCAAGATGATAGACAAAGTTTTGAACATGTACTTTCCAGATATGTTAGAAGGAACCATCCACATAACCAAATCATAGGAGATAAGAAGGTTGGTATGAGAACTAGAAGTAAGTCTCTAAACACAAGATGTCTTATTTGTGATTATGAACCAAAATCTGTCAATGGTGCACTTGATAATAATGAATGGATAAGTGTTATGAATGAAGAGATTGAGAAGATAGAGAAAAAAAAGACATGGACACTTGTATCAAGACCAGATGACAAGAATATCATTGATAAAAAATGGATATTCAGGAATAAACTGAATGAGAATAGAGAAGTCACCAGAAATATAGCAAGACTAATATGCAAGGGGTATGCACAAGAAGAAGGGATTGAATATGGAGAGACTTTTGCACCCATTTCTAGGCTAGAAGGAGTGAGAATATTACTTTCTTATGCTACATGTAAGGGATTCAAGGTATATCAAATGGATGTCAATTCTACATTCGTAAATGGAATACTTGAAGAAGAGGTATACATTGAACAACTAGAAGGGTTTGTTGATCAAGTCAAGAGGGACATGGTATGTAGACTACACAAAGCCTTGTATAGATTGAAACAAGCACCCCGAGCCTGGTATGAAAGAATTCATTCCTATCTTATAAGTATTGGATTTGTAAGGACTAGTGAAAACAATAATCATTATTTGAAGGAAGATACTGATGCTAACATTTTGATTGCTGAGATATTTGTTGATGACATCATATTTGGAGGTAATGATATGCTATGCAAATAATTTAAAAATGAAATGAGCAAAGAGTTTGAGATGTCTATGTTTGGAGAGATCAAGTTCTTTCTTGGTATACACATCATGCAGCAAGATGAAGGTATATTCATTACACAATCCAAATACATAAAGGAAGTGCTATAAATATTCAAGATGGAAGATTCCAAACCAGTTGGAACACCGATGGCAAATGGATGTAAGATGACAAAGGAGGACAAGTCAACAGAGGTAAATTAGACTTTATATAGATCAATGATTGGAAAACTCATGTATGTTGTACATGTATGCACCCTAAAATGGTTGCCTAGACTTTGGGCCCCATTTTATCATTTTATCAATTTCTTGAATCAATGCTTTGCAATATTTTCAATTCAAATCAATTTCACTGATCAAACTGTAATTAATTCAATTATTCAATTATTTCAATATTTTCAAAGATTTGATCATTTTTATCTAATTAAAGGATTTAATTTTCTTTTTAATTAAATAAAATTTATCTTATTTAATTAAAAGATTTAATCTCTGTTTTAATTGAATAAAATTTATCTTATTTAATTAAATAAAATTCATCTTATTTAATTAAATTCAATTTCCCACATTTAATTAAATAAAATTCTTCTAATTTATTTAATTGAAAGAAGACCCTTTTTTTAATT
The DNA here is from genome assembly GCA_018584345.1 of Thuja plicata. Lineage (NCBI taxonomy): Eukaryota > Viridiplantae > Streptophyta > Pinopsida > Cupressales > Cupressaceae > Thuja > Thuja plicata. The sequence goes on along the minus strand of MU227713.1, from coordinate 7,733,548 downwards.
AAATAAATAAAAAAACCCCACTTAAAGCTCTTCTTTTGATGAAAAAGGAAATAAATTAAATAAAAATGAAATAAAAATCCCTTTTTCATCACATCTTCCTAAGTGGTGGGTTTTTGCCTCTTAATCTCAACTATTGATCAATTATTTTTGCCTCTTAATCTCAACCGTTCACTTTCCTATATAAGGAAATCTCTCATTCTCATTTGATAATCATCAATCATCTAGATATCATCCACAATTATAGTATTGTTATGCTACATGTTTGGAGAGCAATTTTGGAGGAGGATTTGAGCACTTGAGCTTGGATATTGCAACTTCTCTCTTCTTGTCTTCTTCTTCTTGCATCCATGGCTATTCATGTAGATTAGATTCATGTTTATTTTCATAGATTAGATTTACATATTTCCTTTCATAGATTAATCATGCATTGTTATCATTTAGATTAATTTATTTTCATGCATTGTTATCATATAGAGTAGATCTCATTTTCATGCATTGAATCTCTCATTTCATGGTGTACTTGTATAGGCACTAACTAGGTTAATCTGAGGGCCTCCATTACACACCTTTGCACTCCATGACTAGAGAGCTATGAGTCAATATTTGAGGCCTCATTCTTGAGCAACCTTGGATGGAATGATTCATAGAAGTGTGACATAATTTCATCACACATTTTTGGTGCCCACCGTGGTTTACCAAATGTGCTTTACATGATGTTTCTTTTTCCCTAGCTTGGGTACTCTTGAGGAGTTTTCCTTTGAGAATTTCTTCCCTTCATTCTCCTTCATTCTCCTATCTTCCATCTCTTCCACCAGCTTGCTAATCCCTCCTGCCCTCCACTTGCTAAAACATTGGGACTGCATGATGTGATCTTGCTTGGGAGTTTGATGCCCATTTTGTCTGGGGGCATCTTTTGTACATATTTATTGATCCTAAAAAAATTCAAAAAAATGATATATTCTCAAAAAATTTTAAAATCAGAAAATGTCCTGAAAAAATGATCATCTTAGTGAAAACCTAGCAATAGGCACTTTGATGTATCTTAAAAAAATTATATATTTCAAAAATACAAAAAAATAAAATAAAATTTAAAAATTTTAAAAAAATAGAAAAAGTGCCTTGGTGAAAACCTAGAAATAGGCGCCTTGGTACAGCAAAAATTTGAAATTTTTTTTATTAAAAGTCCTAAGAAAAAATAAAAAAAAAATAAAAAAATGAAAGAGAAAAAATTGTAATAAAATTCAAGTGGTGAGAACACGGAAATGGGTGCTACTTGAGGCCTTTGCACCCCTATTTCTTAGCGTGTGACCTCAACAATTAGTCTTTCTCCATCATGCCTTGTCCTTGTTTCCTTGGTTTGGAATTGGTCTCTGTCTTTGTCTAGGGGGCATAACTATATTAGCTTCGGTCTCTTGGATACGTTTGTCTTTAGGACACCTCACAAACGGTGTTTTTCAATACCACTCTCAACTGTATTTTTCAATACAACCCCTGACATCGAGTGTTTTTCAACACTTATCAGTTTGTTCTTACCCCATTTTGTCATGTGGTCTTACCTGCTTGCAAGCATTCAATCCTTGTCCTCGGAACTTAGTATCATTTAACACACTTAAATTTTTAAACACAACACTTAATGCTTGAGCTATGTCATGATCTTTTCTTTGTGTGCTGACTGTTATTATTTTTTTTTTAGTGTCCTTATCTCATAAGTCTCTCCATGATGCATAGCTAGAGGACTTGGGGCATGAGACATGTTTTTATTTGCTTCCTGCTTTATGCTTCATTATTTTTGCACAACTATTCTGCTGGTCATCCTGGCCTCTATGCCTTGATGCGATTGTGGTTTTGCTATATTAAATTGGGTAAGCTAACATCACACTCATCTTGACCTTTATTTCTTTGATGCTTATGTTAGAATCTTTCCACATTACAATCTGATATAAATCACATTCATATCTTCATAGTTGCACTTGTGACCAGTGATGATTGTGTGATTTTCCGATGTCCGTTAATAATGGCCCAATGATGAAAAAAAGTTCCTTAACATTCTCTTATTAATGATGAACACAAAATTCCTATGTTATAGTTGCTCTATTACAAGTACACCTTTGCATTTTCATGTAGCTTGCATTGTTAGACCTCATGTTAGTTTGCATTTTTAGGCCGCATTATGAGTTTGAGAGGGTTTCATTCATCTTTCTTGTGGAATTTTAATCAAATGTGGTCATGTTTGATCTTCATTTCCTTATCTTCTTTCATGATCTCAATCAAAATTTTCTATCTTACACAATTGATTGATTTTGGGGGCAAATTCTCTTTTTTCTCTCCATTTGTTTCCACTTCTTCCAAACTTCTATCTTCCATTCACTTTTACCCCACTTCTTTTCTTCTAATTCAACCTTGGGGCATAATATTTCATGCTTGATGATCTACCTTGGTTCTGTGATCTTTATATCTTTCATCTTACATCAAGAACCTTATCTTTTGTTTGATCAAATTTATCAATTTGTTGTTTCTCCTCTATCTCATTTTGATTTTGATCACGAGGGGGCAGTACCTATCAAACTTCAATCTTTGATTAAGCTTTATCAATTATATCTGTCTTGCTTGAGATTCTTATCTCTGACATGTCAATTACTTATTTCAATATTGACTTTGTCTTTTTCAGTGGTGCTTATTTTTGTCCTAATGTGTTCCAAAATTGATCACACTTCTGGGTTGTTTTGTGATCCCAAGTCGACCTCACACTTCAACTGCATTCTTTGACTACATGTGTTCCCGAATTGACCACACATTAGTCAAAGAGGGGCAAATATATGCACCCTAAAATGGTCGCCTAGACTTTGGGCTCCATTTTATCATTTTATCATTTTATCGATTTCTTGAGTAAATGCTTTGCAATATATTCAATTCAAATCAATTTCCTTGATCAAATTGTAATTAATTCAAGTATTCAATTATTTCAATATTTCCTAAGGTTTGATCATTTTTATCTAATTAAAAGATTTAATTTTCTTTTTAATTAAATAAAATTTATCTTATTTAATTAAAAGATTTAATCTCTCTTTTAATTCAATAAAATTTATCTTATTTAATTAATGTAAATTTCTCACTTTTAATTAAATAAAATTCCTCTTATTTAATTAAATTCAATTCCCTCCATTTAATTAAATAAAATTCTTCTAATTTATTTAATTGAAAGAAAACCCCTATTATAATTAAATAAATAAAAAACCCCACTTAAAGCTCTTCTTTTGATGAAAAAGGAAATAAATTAAATAAAAATTAAATAAAAATCCCTTTTTCATCACATCTTCCTAAGTGGTGGGTTTTTGCCTCTTAATCTCAACCATTGATCAAT
>MU227713.1:7719920-7730055 GCA_018584345.1 Thuja plicata | reverse complement strand
TTGCAACTTCTCTCTTCTTGTCTTCTTCTTCTTCTTGCATCCATGGCTATTCATGTAGATTAGATTCATGTTTATTTTCATAGATTAGATTTGCATATTTCCTTTCATAGATTAATCATGCATTGTTGTCATTTAGATTAATTTATTTTCATGCATTGCTATCATATAGAGTAGATCTCATTTTCATGCATTGAATCTCTCATTTCATGGTGTACTTGCATAGGCACTAAATAGGTCAACTTTAGGGCCTCCATTACACACCTTTGCACTCCATGACTAGAGAGCTATGAGTCGATATTTGATGCCTCATTCTTGAGAAACCTTGGATGGAATGATTCATAGAAGTGTGGTACAATTTCATCACATAGTACATACTAGACAAGATATTGCAGATGCAGTAGGAATAGTTGCTAGATTTTCTTCAAATCCAAGAGAATCACATATGACTATTGTGAAAAAAATCCTAAGATATTTGAAGAATACCGATGAATATAGATTATAGTATAGAAGAGAAGGAAAATTTGAACTTAAGGTCTTTACTGACGCTGATTGAGCTGGAAATATTGATGACCGAAAGAGCACAACTGGAGGAGCATTCTTTATGGGTGACAGACTTGTCACCTAGATCAACAAGAAGCAAGGATGCATCTCTCAGTCTACTGCAGAAGCAGAGTATGTGGCTGATGCTGCAAACTTCTCAAATATTTCATGGATCAAACAATTGTTAGAAGGTATGCATATGAAAATTATTGAAGTAGTAATTATCTATTGTGTAATACAAGTGCAATAAACATTTCCAAGAATCCAATCATGCATGCTAAAAGAAAGAATATTGTCATCAAGTATCATTATTTGAGAGAACAAGTTCAAGCAAAGGAGGTGATACCTAAGTATGTGCAATCTAAGGAACAATTAGTCAATATCTTCACCAAGCCACTGCCCAAGGATGCATTTGAGTACTTGAGAAAGAGACTAGGGGTCATACCCTTGTCTACTGGTCAGTAAGATGCCTAGAAGGCTGCATCAGCCTACATATTATCATAATATCATTCATGTTGATGCAAGCACAAAAATGGAATTCAAAGATAAATCTATATACAACAACGTATTTATCTACTCTGAGCACAAGAGTTATTGTCTTGCCGATGGATTGGAAAATTCAAGGAGTATATTATGGATAGAAAGGATTTGTTTGGCATTACTATCAAAAATATTTGTTTGGCATTGTTGTCAAATGGAGAGATTATATCCATTATCACCTCATGGAGAGATTATAATTATCATCTCTGAGAGAGATTATATCCATGGGAGAGATTATATCCATCACATTATCCAAAGGGAGAGATGTAACCAGAAAGGGAAAGTGCATACAAGGGAAAGAGTTTGTGACAAGAGACATCAAAAGAAAAGAGAATAGTGAAAGGGAGAGAGTTTGACACAGGAGAAGAATACATCACATCATAAAAAGAAATATTTTATATCTATCTAGTAAAGTGATTGAAGACATAAATAAAGATGAAAGAATCAAATCTAAGCTTATTTGAGCTTACCGAGGACCAAATATTTGTATCAGTTATAATACTTAAGATTGGTAGTTTGATGAACTTCAACTGTTATATTTCATATTGTATTAGTAATAATATAGTGTGATAATTTATTGTGTTTCCATCAATCATAAAGGGAGAGATTGATGAACTATAACTGATTGAATGTTTGAAGATGTTAAGTTGATGATCATGCAAGGCATTAAATCAGTTAATGTATTGTATTGTCATTGATGTCAACTTAATATAATTTGTATGGTCATGGACATACTGCCAAAGACTTCAAAGAACCAATGAATCAAAGGCTATGCTTTCAGTAATGCATATAAGTCAAGTATTCAAAAAGTGACTGTATACACCGATGGACATAGTAAAAGAAAAAAGTCACAGTGTTACCCGACGAGAAAATGCACAGCAATACCAATGAGAAAAGTCATAGTATTGCTCTATGAGCAAAGCAGAGTGTAACCTGATGGATAGAATTACAATGTTTCCTGATGGACGGTGATCCCAAAGACAACTGAAGTCACACCGACGGAACAGACAGTTTTCACCGATGATTAACTGAAGTATTGATTGACAGAATAGAGAGTTCAAAAATGACAAAATTCTTAGCTTTCAAGAGCTAAAAATAGACTTAACTGATACTTATCATTGTTTTAATCGACAAGATAAATACATAGATAAGTAAAGGATTTAAATATTCTTTGTCTAGTTGGCAAGAAGATCACTTTGAGATAAAACTGGATTTTTTCTTTAAATCTAATTGGCCAGAATTGTGGATCACACCAAGATCAAGAATGACAAGTAATGGTGAAATCATGTCTATAAAGAGATAATCCAATTCATTATGAATTGTGGGGTGAAGAGAAAAAAAAGGATCATGAAGAAATTCTAAAGGAGAAGAAAGTCTTCATTCAGATCTGATCAACAACCTAAGGAAAGAGCTAGATTCTGCAGACACCGGTGAATAGTGAGACAACATCAAAGATTAGAATAGTTTGGAGCAAAGGTATTGAATTGATTATATTGATCAGAGAGGTAATGCACTTACAATAGATCTCAAAATCTACAATTCAAGTTGTATGTGTGAACATATCACTTTAGTCTTTCTATTTGACCATTGAAGCATCAAGTCTCTTAACCGAGAAGGAATTAAAAGTATTTTACAATTGAGATACATCCCAAAGAGTATCAAAAATTTTGATCATAGAAAGTAGCATTGGATATGCCCAATACATTTTGACAGGCCAAGTGAGTGTTTGATCAAGGATGGTAGCATTAGATGCTAGATACCAAGTGGAAAACTATCTTTTAAATCCTCTAACAAGGTCACACCTAATAGTGTGTTTGTAACCTTTAACAGGGTTTTCTCTTAACCGAGCTCGCTTCAGAAGAGTGAAAATTTGGGGTACCAGACATAGTGGTTTTTCCTTTAACAAGGTTTCCATGTTAAAAATCCATGTGTTATGTGTTTATGTTTCATTACTTTATTGTTTTGCATTTCACATAAGTTATTCTGGATTGATCGGTATACTCTACTTATTTACTGTGTTTTGGTAAATAAGAAAGACTGCTTATTGGTAAACATACAGAAGAAGGTTTTACAAAGCATTCCGACAAGTAGTAAATTGTTATAAGTATTTCAAGGCATTCATCTTGTAGGACTGAATATAACTAGAGGCTCAAAAGTGGTAATAAGTTTTAAGGGTTGATTTAAGGATTAATTTTTGAGTCCACTGCTTCAACCCCCCTCTCAGCTATTACTAAAATCAATTAGACCATAAGGCTCCTATAACCACACTTGGTTTACTTACCTCACACACTCCTTTGCAATGGCACTTGATTCTTACTCTGTTATACCCCTAACCAGACATACATTGTTTGCCTAGGGCATAACTCTAAAAATAGTAGCTCACCACTTCAAGACCTCTACTTGAATATATACACTATACATAGGCTCCCCTAAAACATTCATCTACCCTTAGGAGATTCCCGCGGTTAGATTTCATGGGGGAGCCATGGAAATACAAGCTACTCTAAACTGAACCAACATACTCCCTAAATCCTAATCAATTTATTAATGTTACTAAAATAACTCCACAGTACTTACAAAATGAATGAAAAAGTCTTGTATCCACCTACTCAACACAAATAAAACATTACATTGATCATTTCAATCCACCTAAATTCTCTATAATGCACAATGCTCGAATATTTCTAACAAGACAAAATTACATAGCTCTTACTATTCAAAAAATTGCTTACAGTCTCCTTCTCCTCGGGAAATGAGCCACATACATCCTTAAGATGTTTCTTCCATGTTTCTAGGCATTATACATTAATTTCCCACTCCTACAATGAGGGGAATCCAATGTTGTCGAGTTGCATGCAACATTTGCAAAAAGTTGCAAATGTTGTCATGACAACTTTTGTGCATCTTTGCATTTATGCATCAATCCTATCTTTTAGGGCTTCTAACCCATATGGTTTGATGAAACAACATCATAAAAGCCTAGAAATTCATATTTCTTGCTATACTAAGGTGTAGGACATATTTAGACCATATTCCCCATTTAGACCAAAACTAAGCATTAAAGTAACCTAACTATACTAGGTTGGATTAGACACTAACTATCCATCCACCTAGTAACACACCTTACAAGACCTCCTAAGGTCCAAATAAAACAAACACACTTACTTGGCCAAGGTCAGTTACAAGCCAAAACATTTAGGGTTTAGTAGGTAGCCTAGGTGCTCCTGCACCACATAGTCGCCAGCCAGCTCTCTCGAGACCTAAAAGATGACATTGACTCCTCCATTTCAAAACCACATATGTCAGTTCCTATTAAAAACCTATTCCCACCTAGGGAACCCTTATACGTCTATCCCCATCTCTTTCCCCTACATCCATTCCCCCTAATTTTTTTGGTCAATTGACACAGATGTTGATTAATCTGCGTAAACATCAATCAATATATACGTTGATCGAGCCCTCCAGTATCTTTCCCTGGTCAATGTTATTGACCCTTGTTTACATAGATGACCATCCCTCAATATTCTTTTGTGACCCCCTCCTTTTTTCCCCATGGACGATGATCGATAGATCATTGTTTGCCTAGACAAAGATCTACCGATGCCCCAACACCTATTTCTCCTCATTAATAGCCCCCCAAAGCATTAAATGCAAAAATTTAACCAAAGGACTAAGCTTGGTTGGGGTACTCACTGGTAGTCCTACATCAGCTACTCGCTGGAGTGTCCAAAATCACTCTCCTAGCTATAATCGCTCTTGTGGGTATGACATTTTTCTTTTTTGCTCTATCCTTTTTTCTCTTTATAGGTGAAAATGTCTAATTCTGGCCCCCCTGTGGCCTATTTATACGTCACCAGGGCCAATTTTCCATCATGGTCCCTATTTTTTTAATCCATTTTTCTTCTTTTTCATCCAATAAGTCATGCAATTGTCCATTTACCTTCTTTCCTCCTCATTCTTCTTCCTCCCTTTCGACCTTGTTTTGAGAAAATTCCACTAAAAATTAGATTTTACATTATTTTGTCGAGGGGGCACACTCCTTCAACATCGTTACTTTGACAAAACTTTATGACCCTCTTTTCTCTTTGGGGCATCTTGTTTCTCCTTTTTCTTTGACGCGACACCGTCGTGCACACCACATTAAAGACATGCAAAATGTAGATGCCTAAAATGGTCCCTACACACTTATATATTAATCTGATTATTGTTCCCTTAACATTATAGTTAATTCTAGTAAATTAATTATTTTCGTTATATTCATCTATTGATTTAATTAAATTTATTTAATTAAAGTAATTCATTATTTTATGGTATCCAAAGTTAATTTAAAGACCTTTCCCTAATATATTAAATTTAAATTTAATATACAATTCTGCACAAAATTGCCCTTTAAAATTATTTTATTTTATTTTATCCTCACATGACTTGTTCTTCTTAGCCATGATTAAATTAAATCCTATTTAATTTAATCTTAATCTTGACCTAGATCCTACCCTATCCACATCACTCTCGACCAAATATTCCCATTCAATAATTAACTAGGCTAATTTTTGGATTACTACACCCATTATTGCTAATTATTTTCTTACACATGTGTGAGAAAATTTCCAAAAATCAATATGGTAACATAAAATATGTTTGTCCCCCCCAAAAAAATAGTGAAATTGTAAATCCTTACCATAATATGCCACTTTCAAGATGGCCATCCCAATCATTAAACATGATAACACTTGCAACAATTTTTAATTCTCTTATTATCACATTGTAGATAGGAGTTATCACTGAAGTACATTGAAAGTGTCAAGAGCCTTGTTTTAAGAATTGAGTCACACATCTGATTGCCACTATGTAAAGAGCCATGTTTTATGGTACGTAATTGTCTTGTTCCCTCTACAATGAGTTTAATGGCAACTTTGATGATCTGCATACTCATGACCAAATTTTGTGACAAAATCAATAGAACACTCCTGGGTTGTATGTATTACAATTAGCATAATCCATAATCCAGATTTATAGAAGTTTTCAAACTTATCAATAATCCAATGACTATTTTTTCTATTTTAATTCTATCAATACACACATAGGGGTGCATTCCTCCACTTATGTCATCCTTCGCTCTTTTCATGAAATACGGTCTGCTACTATTATTGAATTGAAATAATTTTAAAAGAACTTGATCTTATAAAATTCTAAAAAGATAAAAACATAAAGAGATACAAGAAAAAAAGGGATGACACAAACATAAAGTATTTATTGATCATATTCTAACATGATTACATTTTGCATGCCATCTTTTAAATAACTATAAGAGTCTTCTTTATAGAGATCACAATTATTTACAATAATCTGTTAACATGTAGCTCAAAATAGGATATATAAATATCTCCCTACACATGCACTTTGTCATGCATCATTCTCTTAATTTTATCATTGGTAGTGACTTATAGTTTAAATTGACAAAAAACCAACTAATATTGAACTAAACATTCATCTACATGTGTTAAAAATTTTGATGGTGTATATGATGGTGAGGCTCATGCAACACTTCTCAAGATACTTTCTCTTGATGTTGAGAATCACAATTTTACCTTCAACTTTTAAAACATTGGATCTTTGCAACTCACAGTGCAACATTACCATCATTATAATCTTATAGACCCATATAGTATATTTATAATAGAAGTCAACTATCTACTTACTCACCTCTCTCCTTCTTTAGATATCACAAGTCTCAATCTTCCCCTCCTTTCTCTAATATTAGAAGACTAGGTGGCACTTCCATGTTCTAATCACAAAAGTAGTCATTGACTACTTCACTCAAACATCTAAAACTTGTTTTACCACCGTTTATTTTCACATACAAACTTTTAGGTTTGGAAAATATTTTCAATATAATAATCACCTTTTCCCAATAGGATATATTGATCTATCTATAATTAACTTGCATACAACCTTTTATATATTTTCCACTACACTGTCTATTCCAACATGACTCTTATGAGTCACTTTTCAACCCAAAAATTTGATAAGGGTGAAGATGCCAATATTTATCTACTTGATGTCCTTCATTGTGACAATGTGAACACCACATACATTTATTTCATTTTTCTGACTTTTTTAAACCCGCAACACATAAATTATAATATTTCTCTCTCCCTTACCAAATGTAAGACCTTCAAATTGTGGTCTCCAAATGGGCTGAATGGGCTCTCTTATTCCTTTCCCATACTTTCCTAGTCATCTTTATTTATATCACATTTTCTATATTATCTTCAAAAAATTATTATTTTCAAAACATTCCCTTTTTTCAACATCACAACTTTCACTTGCAAAATTTGGAGATTCACACATGTCAGTACTTTCAATTTCACAATCTTTACCTGAACAAAATTTGGATACACCAAGCACATCAATTGATAAATCAAGAGAAAAAAATAAATATTCTATACCACATGTGACATCACCGACTAATCACTCTCTAATTTATGAATTTGATTTTATTTTCCTAACAATTTTAATTTCTTGGCCAAATCTTTATTCCCTTTCTTGACTTTCTCGAATTCCTTTTCAAGAATACCTTTTTCACATGAATTTTCACAGATACATTTTCTAAATTCATTTATAGTTTCAATCATCACTAAATTAGATTTTTTAATCTTCACCAATTCATCATTTCTATAAACCTTTTCAATCATCAAACTCACATTTTATTTCTTCCATTTCTTTCATGTCTTTCCCATTGAAAAAATGATTTCTGAACACAAATTTTTCAACCTAAAATTGTAATTAAATAATTTTGAAAAAAATTCTCCACCTCATTCAAATAGAACACATCCACGGTTCTTAATTTTTTTTATTTGAAATTATCTCAACTAATTTTTCTAGCCATGATCTATCTTTTTCTATAGAAGACTTATTAATCATTAAAAGTTGCTTCTTCAATAATTCTAAATACTCCCTTTACTTTTGTAGATTTAGCCAAAACCTCTCACAAGTTGTGACTTTCTTGGAAATCACTAGCAACTAATCCAAATAGAAAATGGTTCTTTTGGGGGAAAGACCTTGATGGTGGACTTTCTACGAACCCTTTTATTGGCTTCATTGATTTAGAGATCTTGGAATTTGCGCTTTGTTTAGAGTAGTGACATCTCTAAAATACCAAACAAAATTAAAATATAGGGATTCACTTAGCATGTGACTTTAACTTCTTTTATTTAACAAAGAATTTCTTTGGCATGCATCCTTCTTCAAATAATTTTTTTTGCAACTTATTGTTATCTTCACTACTTCTTCAAGGGACGATTGAACAATTTATCTTGGATTTTTAAAATATGCAATATTGAATTTTAAAACTTGGAGAATTTTAATAGTTGGGGCCTCTTCAAACATGTAGTGAACAAGATTCTTGTGAACAAGCTTTAATTGGCTATGATATCATTTGTAAAATTCTAAAAATATTGCAACACAAAGAGCTATTGTAAGAAACAAAGGATGACAAAATATAAAATAATTATTGGTATTCTAAAAATATTAACATTCTAACACCAATTATATTTAGCAGGTCATATTTCAAAAATAAAAATAATAGTCTTCTTTATAGAGCTTCGAACCCTTTGCAATAAGCTATTAAATTATAACTCAAAATAGGAAAGAAAACTTATTAGAAGTCTCCCTCAACATGCACCTGGTCATGCATTATTATCTCAATTTCATCAATAGTAGTGATTGACAATTTAACATGATAAAAAAACTTGACTGATGTTGAATTAAATATTCAAATGCACCTGGCAAACAAGTCAATAGTGTGGATGGTGGCGAGGCTCATGAAATACTTCTCCAAAAGTCTCCTCTTGTTTCACAATGTTTGTTCCAGTAAATGTATTTTGTATATCTCCTTATAATTGCACATGTTTTAAAATTTCTAAAGCTTTTTTAATAAATACAAAATATTTGTGTATCTTCTCATCATTGTATCTTCAAAACACAATATGTCGAAGTGTCAATGCATTGTGTATGCATGTTTAATTTTTCCTTGGGTATATTACATTTGATGGATATTAATCCCCTATTTTGATATTTGATTAGAAACACAAATAAAATTTGGCTCTGTCTAATTCGGCCTTTACACCTACTATAAGTGGTCTAATAGAAAGGATTCCATACAAGCTACAACTATAGAGAATTCCATCCAAATGTCTGACGTATATAATGCTATAACATGCATCATCTTCAAAACCTTCTGCAACAATCATATATTTAGCTCAAGGTTATCAATATTGGAAGTCTTTGTTACATAAATATGTTGTGTAAACAAGTTTCCATCTTTACTTTAAAATCTATATCTTTGTCTTTGCCAATATTACTGTAGTATGCACCTACTATAAAAATGGAAATTTGTATTAACATAGTACCAATCATGGAATGAATGTGACCTTGGTATGCCCTATTTTTTTTATTTAGTCTTTTATACATAATGTATCTTCACTTGACCTTTGAAAAAAATCAAATCATATGACTATGCATGTGAATCCTGAACATTTGCATTACCTCCCGAAGTGTTCACCAGCAAATGTCTTTACAAAATTCTAATGGAAAAATTGTAACTAAATTGTATTCAACAAATAACCAAGAGGTATTAGAATGCACATGTAGGGACCAACCTTCTCATAGGAGTTATTATGCATGGGGAAGTGATTGAACTGAAAAGGTTAAATTTGGCCAAGTTTAAAATAAGGGCCTACCAATGTAGACTCCTTTATTACAATTACATGGATATGTGATGATACCTAATGCACCTTATTTTATATTATTTTACATTTGTTTATTAAAAGCGAGAAATTTATACTTTATCTTAGTTGAATTACACAAGTTCCTCATATAATAAACTTTTTCTATTTGTAATTTCTTACTGTTGATATCGTAGGTCAATGAATGAAGTTAGATTATGACATGCAATAGGGTCGAACACTTTATATAGAACTTTTATGATATCAATTTATGTCCATAAGTCTTTACTTTTCATGAATGCTTATGTGTGTTACACAATATACATGTG